>VZRZ01003083.1:247993-309451 GCA_013398175.1 Climacteris rufus
CCCTACCACACCCAAAAAGCTAGACCCCCTAAACTTCTTAAACCACGACACAGGGGAACCAGCCCTTCTGGTAATGTCAAAGAATGCACTACAATCCTTTACTTTTTCACACTAACAGCAGGGCCAAGACCCCTCCACTTATATTGTCTCTCCTGCCCATCAGATTCCCCACAGGGCTGTTCCTCTGCCAGACTCCTCAACTCATGCTCCCTGTACCATTCCCTGCTGAAACACCAGTAACAGGAACATAGTTCCTAGAGGGTACCACCAGCTCTCCCCAATGGAGTGATGTGAGGCAAAGGGAGAAGACAACAATCAAAACTGAGGTCTTTCACATAAATCTTAATTCTGTGTTTCATTTTTCAGGGGTTATAACTGAAAATCCTTAACTTTTCGCTTTGCAGTTATCAGAGATTTATACCTATTGAATGTGGCCATCTGGAAGCAAGCATTAAACAGTAGCTGAATTTTTGTTAATTGCTTTAAATAATAAAATAGAAAAAATCTGAAGACAGAACACTATAATGTACAGATCACAATCAGAGTGAAGCTCTCTGAAAACAATTATTTAATCACCATATTCAGAAACCACATATCCCAAATATGCACAAATCAACTTCAGGAAAGTGTACTTTGTTAAGATACCATGTTCTGTAGTGGTGGGTTTGCATTTACATCAAGAACTGGGAAAAATACCCACGCAGAAACAAAAGCGGGTTCAAAGTGTATTCTAGGAAATCTGAGTTTTCATAACTGTTGAATAAATGTGCCTTTCCATATCCACTGCATCTGCTGCCAAGATTCTAATTAACTCATTTAACTACTGTTTGACAGTTTTGGTAATTAATACTCAGTTATAATGAATACAGTAGAACAACTAAATCTCAGCTCTGATCTGAAAGAAAAACCTTGCATGACCTGCTTGTGTCACTTTCCCTCCTTTGCCAGCAGTCCTGGCTACCAGGCAGGTCTCAGCTGACTGGACATCAACAAATGTAATGACCATCTACAAGAAGGATCAGAAGAAGGATCTGGGCAGCTACAGGCCCATCAGTCCTGGTGCTGGGGAGGGTCATGGAGCAGTTGATCTGGAGTGCCATCACATGCACATGCAGGACAACCAGGAGATCAGGCACAAACACCATGGCTTTATGAAAGGTGGTTCTGCTTGACCCACTTGGTCTTCTTCTGTGACAGGGTGACCCTCTTAGTGGAAAGGGAAAAGGTTGCAGATGTTGTCATTGACAAGCTTTTGACACCATTTCCCATCAAATTCTCTCAGAGAAGCTTGCAGCCCATGACCTGGACAGGTGCACTCTTCACTGGCTGGGTGGCTGGGCCCAGAGACTGGTGGTGAATGGAGTCACATACAGCTGGCAGCCAGTCACTAGTGGGGTTCCCCAGTGCTCAGAATTGGGGCCAGTCCTGTCTAATATCCTTACTGATGATCTGCGTGAGGGGATCAGGTATCCCCTGTGTGAGTTTTCAGATGACACCAAGCTGGGTGGAAGTGTTGATCTGCTAGAGGGCAGGAAGGCTCTGCAGGGGGATCTGGACAGGCTGAGTTGATGGGCTGAGGCCAACTGTATGAGGTTCAATGAGGTGAAGTGCTGGGTCCTTCACTTGGGTCACAAGAACCCTTTGGAACATTACAGACTTGGAGAACTGTGGCTGAAAAGCAGTTCAGCAGTAAAGGACCTGGGGGTGCTGGTTGACAGTGACTGAACTCGAGCCAGCAGTGTGCCCAGGTAGCCATGAAGGCCGATGGCATCCTGGCCTTTATCAAAAACAGTGTGGCCAGCACGACCAGGGCAGTGGTGAGGTCATTGCACCTCAAGTGCTGTGTCCAGTTTGGGTCCCTCACTACAAAAAAGACTTTGAGGTGCTGAAGCATGTCCAGAGAAGAGCAACGCAGCTGATGGGTGCTCTGGAGCACAACTCCTATGAGGAGCAGCTAAGGGAACTGGAGTGGCTTAGCTTAGAGAGAAGGAGGGTCAGGAGGGACCTTATCTCTCCTCACAACTACCTGAAAGCAGGTTGAAGCCAGGTTGCAGCCAGGTGGGAGTTGGCCTCTTCTCATAGATAACAAGCCATATGACAAGAGGAAACGGCTTCAAGTTATGCCAGGGGAGGTTTAGATTGGATATTAGGGAAAATTTAATCACCTAAAGGGTCTCCAAGCACTGAACAGGCTGCCCAGAGAAGTGGTAGAGTCACCATCCCTGGAGGTATTTAGAAGATGTGCAGGTGTGGTACTCAGGCACATGGTGGACTTGGCAGTGCTAAATTTACATTTGAACTCAATGATCTTAAAGGTATTTTTCAACCTAAATGATTACATTTACCTATGATTACATTTACTGATAAATTACCAGAAGCCTCAAACTTCTCAGGTAATTTTTAAATTTGATGCTGTCAGTAACTTTGAAGCACTTTTCTTCTGCAAGAGCTATTTAATTCCAAAGAGACAGTCTGTGGAATTAAGTCTGTTTAACAACAGAGAAACTACTGCTTCAATTGTGATTTCCCAGCAATTCTGTATCTAACTATTGTTTTATTTTAAAGCAGCATTTAATACCAGTATATAATCCATGAAACGACAAACAAATTGGCCCTAGAGAAACTCCAAGGTCCCCTACATATAAATTTTACAATTCAGGTAGGACTTGATTTTTCATTGCATTTTCAAGAAACACCTAGTCAGTAATTGTTTAGGTTAACATTTAATCCAGTTACCAGACCCACCTGCTTGCTCTATTACTGCCATACCACATGCCACAGAATCAATGACAAGTGCTTAAAATTTATTTGGTCAGCCTAATTAATGTTACAGAAAACACTTCAAGGAGTTCAAACTGTCCCTACCATTGGCCCACATCTCTTTAGAACAAAAGGTCCTACATAAAACCCCCCAAATATTCCTATTAATTCTTAGGTAGTAAAAAAATCCTGCCACCTGTGACAGACACAGTTCAGTACCTACACGGATTGGTTCTGTCCAGCAGGCTTTCTTTCCCCTACAAAAACATTTCAGGAAACAAAGATGAAACCTCCTTTGTGTGCTCTATTGTCTTAGGGAAATATCTGAGAAAGGCACTTCAGTACTGCACCAGGAATGTCAGAATGGCAACAAAAATATCCCCCAACCCTCTAAACTCTAAGAACAACAGAGGCAGTAGAAAAGACAGCAATGATGTATTCAAAGAAAAGCAAGATTTTTTGTAAAACTGAAATGAATTTCAGTATCAAAGTAAACAATCTAAGAAGATAATTTAAAAAATAACCCCTATCACAGATAGAGAGGAAGATTTCAAAAATACTAAGTACTGACCTAGCTGGTAACGAAGATGACAGCAGTTTTTGATACTGTTGCCAGAATTAGTTTTGACTAATTACAAGTGTGTTTGACAATCTCACTGTACAAAGATACAAGTCTAAACATATGGGCAACAGTAAAGAATCAAGAACACCTTTATGAATATTAATGTCTGACATCCTAAAAAAAAATTACTTTGTTCCCTTTTCCCTTCATTATCACTTTTTGTAGGTGGATAAACCTACCTAGAAGCAGTGATACCACAGCAAAATTGCTGAGGAAGGTATTTTAGTAGAGCATAACTCTATAATGATACTCAGAAATGCCTATGTTGAAACAGGGATTATTACAGGGAAAGGTGGTATACTCATAGCACATGACAAATAACATGATACAGAACTGGATGTTTAATTAGGGCAGCCTGAAAATAATTCTATGTGCACAAATGAAAAAACATAACATCTTAATGTAGAGATTTGATCTAAAGGAATCAAATGTGTTTAAAACTTGTGAATTTTGTAGACTATTCTGCCCGAGTCAGAAGTATGCAGAGGGAGTTGAAGAGGGCTGTGTTGAATCATGTTTTCATTGTCTTTAGTGATTTCTTACCAATTAATTTTTCTATATGTGTATTTCAACCATACAAGAAAATACTTTAAGTGATACAGTGCTTGATATATCATGTAAAAATACTCCCTCCACCCTGACATTACAGAACCTTATACATGCAGGCTGAGAAACCTGATAAAACCTCCAGGAAGACACAAACCCTTCCCAACATTCAGCTCCCAGTTTTGCTCGGAGACTTGAGGCAACACTGAGCTCTGGATTACCACAAAAGGTATGTCAGACCAAAAACTGCCCCATATCCCCTATACAGAGAAACTGGTACCCATTACCTAGCAACAAAATCAGTCCCACTGAACTTGCCTCAAGTATTTCATACCTCGACAAATAGGTCTAATTGCTCAGTCTCTTAACTGACTTAAAAATCTCACTAACTGAACCATTTAAAGACAGCATTAACATATGCAGCATTAAGGCACCATTTAGATGATGGACACATAATCTTAGCTCTCCTACAACTATTTTCACTAATTGCTCTACAGCAGCTTCAGAGGGGAAAAAAAAAGAACAATCAGTACAGTTGAACACTTGGAATAGAAGTACAAGTCAATCTGCTTTGACTGCCAGTCCCAGTCTGTCCTGATGTCTTCTGAAGCTGTTAATAGGCAATCAAAAGTTGGTAGCAGCAAAACAGATGATTTTTAGTACACAGGAAGAGTGGCAAAGCATAGCTAGATTGGCCATCAGGCCATGGTACTGGCTACAGTTTCTGAAGACTTGGCTGACTGGGGGCATGGCACACGCAGCAGGCAGTAAATATGTCTGACTCACTGGCCAGGCACTGACCAAACAAGGCTTAATGGAGGAGGAAGTGCTGCACAGCAACAGTCATTCCCCCTGCTTCCCATGTCTGCAGAGATGTTCTGGGATTAGAAGAAACCATGGACTGACTTGGCTGACTACTAGCAAATGCTACTGAAATCATCAACTCAGATGCATAAGCATTTTCATATGCCAAATAGAAGATCTTACTTCTACAAAGCAGACATGTAAAAAGGCCTAAGCATAACCACTCATTTAGTGACTGTGTATTCATAATCATTCTGAAAGAGCAGGCTTCAGCTGATGGCAGCATGACATGCCAGCTTCAGAGATGAAGCCCTCCACAGCCCCCCAGTATCTCATAGCCAGGGATGGTACTTGGCAGTAAGTGGGTAATATTCTATGGTTTTCCTTCAACTCCCAGCAGCAAGCACAGGTAAAAGACAGCAAATACCTTAAAGCAAACACACGTGTTTAATTTTCTCTTCAACTTTTTCTTCCATCACTGAAAAACATACAGCAACATTCAAAGCCTAAGAGTTCAGATCAGGTTCTTGTTATTCTCCCCTGCCCGTATGAGAAGGTTAAGCGCAGTCACCGAACTCTGCATACCACCCTCAGTCACGAAGAACCCTCTGGCACAGCTCCCAGACCAGTAAAAAACGACCATTTCAGTCCCAAAGCATGGAGCCTGATCCATTTAAGCAAAACAACTTCTACTGACAGCTGGTTTTCTTAGCATATTCACGTCTGCATATTTATCAGAGAAAAGCCCTCCAGGACAACAGTGTTTATTGCAGGATTATTTCTGTGAACACAGGGAACACAGCATTCACTGAGCAACAGTGTTTCTACCCTAATATATAATTTTTTTTAGATGTGAACTAAGATGAACCCATTTTTATGTTCTTTAGCATGGATGA
Source organism: Climacteris rufus (assembly GCA_013398175.1). Lineage (NCBI taxonomy): Eukaryota > Metazoa > Chordata > Aves > Passeriformes > Climacteridae > Climacteris > Climacteris rufus. The sequence goes on from VZRZ01003083.1 coordinate 253,622, forward strand.
CTCATGAAGGAAAAAAATTACATACATTAAATCTTTTCTTTTAAGGAAAAACCCCCAAACCTTCTGATCCACTTTCATGTGTAATATGTTGATACACACATTAAGCATTAACAGAGAAATCAGCTGTTCCGTCCTGTACTGATTCTTTGGATTTAGAGTTTGATGACTTTCAATAAACAGAAAGCAAATATATGATGGGGAGCTTTATTAGAAATTTCCTTCCCATGAGTATTTAGTATACTTTCACTAGAAAGGCAATTTTGAACAAGCAAGATGCTTTCTACCAACAGGTTTAGAGGCACTATGGGTAACACAGATTTGCAACATAGAACAGAGACAAAGGGTAAATATCCCAGCAGGTCCTTGTTGTGCCCCAGAACACAGCTGTGCCTACCCAGCTCACCTGTATGACCCTCTGCCCAAAGCACAGCAGCTGTCAGCAGAGGATGAAGAGGATCCTGCAACAAGTCCCACGCCCTGAGGTGGGAGGAAGTGAAGGTTGAGTTGGGGACACACACTCGTGGATGCTGACAAGCACCATCCGCTCAAGTTGCGTGGTCAGTCCATGTGCTTTCTCAGCTTACCACTTCCTCCAGAAGTGTGCAGAAACTGTTTCCTAAGATAGCAGTTCTTTCTTAAATCTATACATATCATAAATATTCCATGTTTCATTTTAGCTTGATCTAATTTTCGAAATAATTGAAAGCAACTGTTATTGGCATCTGTTTATTCATGTAGTGCAACAGAGTAAGAAGAACTCTTAAAATCACAGAATGGAAGCTTTCTTCAGTGATTGATTTTGAATCAGAGACATTAAAAATTGCTGTGAATGTGTTTTGAACAAATAGTATTGAAAGGTACTTTTCAAATTAGCAAGTTTTAATGAAAGAATTAAACCAGATATAGTTATGAATAGTTATTGCTGAGATTTTTATAAATTAATACAAATGCTTCCCATCCCTAAGCGTGGGGTTGGTTGTTTTACCGTAAGAACTGCACTTGACACTCTTGCAGCCATACATGATACCACACAAGTCAATAAAACACCAGTACTGATGTGAATGATCCACAACACTTCTCTACTGCTGCTTCAATATGTGAACTTTTTCAAGCCAAGTGATGTACTAATGTCTTCACCCCAAACCATAAAAGGCGGACATATCCCAGACTTTGGAAATCTCTCTTCCAGAGTCGATGACAAAGTTCAGTCAGAGTCTTAGTAGCATTATGTTTATTATCCATTTAAAATTACAGCAAACATGCTTTACAAAAACCCTTCAAAGCAAAAAACTAGGACCCAAATTTGCTGACAAGATCTGTGGGTATGTATCATTTTTAGAAAGTGCAATGTGGGAATGCATGTTTATATGGCAGAGCACAAGAGTGCTGAAACCTCTTGGGAAAGCAGGAGATAACTCACTTTACACAAACAGACCCTTTTCTCTTATTTCTCTAAAAACCTGAAATGTTATTTCATATGTCAGGAAAATGCTGTTCCTGTTTGTTCATTCTTCCTAAAGTGAACAGATTTTAGTATTAGCAAAATAATTGTGGGAATTTGGTATTTTTCACATTTTGTTGAGTACTCGGGAATGTTATGTTGGGAAGTATCAACTACTACTTGGTACACCTCAAAGTCTGCTGCGTAGAAAAAATACAGTGGTAATTTGCTTACACGGCTTTTGTAGATCCAATTACTGTGAGCAGCAGGAAAGAACTTTTGTAAGCAGAACACAATTCAAATGTAACATGCCATGGCCTCAAGTCATTAAACTAATCCTCAGGGCTTCTTGAGGCTTTTTGTACTTTCGGCAAAAAGTATAAAGAAATACACATTGTTGCTTCAGTTCCCAAACATTGGGAAGTTAAATATATAGACTGTGAGCCCGTGCTAAACAGAGCAGAGGCTGGTTTTGGGAAAGAACAAGAGACAAGTATATCTTTGCTATTAAAGCAAAATTGAACAAACACTGGAAACATACCCATACATTTTGCCATGGCACATAAAAAGTAGCCAGTAGAATAAAGGGAGGTGCAACAGCTCACAAGCAACTTTGGTAATTATGGGTTATCGGTACCTATATACTGTGATGAAAACCTTACAAATGCACAAGGACAGATTGAGTTAGATGAGTGAAGTACCTCAACTTTGAGACACAGACAAGGTGTGGCATGAAACTCCAGGATTTACTGTCATGATTTTAACATCACTGCATCAGTTGTAAATGACAAAGCCATAAATACAGCAAACATGTCAGGTACATACCAACACTACTCAAATATCTTTCTGCTGTATCGCTCTACATCACACATCTAAAATCAGATGTTCTTTAGGGCACTGAGAGAAAATGCAATACTTTTAGGAAGACAAAGAGTTCCTTTGTATCACTATTCTGCTGGGTATTGTAGTGGTTTAGCCCTGGCCAAAATGGCTAAGGCCCCACTAAGACTGCTTTTTTCCTCCTTTCCGAATTGAACTGTGTTACTAAACCCATGATAAGAAATGCTGGTAGAGGAGCAAAATCAGGCTGAGACAAGGTCAGAGCTTTTAAATGATAAAGTGAATTTATTACAGAGTAAAAGGAGCGAGCAAAAACAAAGGAACATCTCCCAAACATTCTTTTCTNCTAAAGATACTACTGAAAGTGGGAATATAAGCAATGTAGTCATTAGCTCATGGATGATTTAGACAGATATACCTGGGTGGCCTGAAATACACTTAACCATCAACATGTGACTACAGCTGAAAATACAATGGAAACTAATGGCAGCCCATTTGCTTTTAACAGAGTTCAGAAAAAGAATTCTTTAGAACATGGAAGGATAATTACATGTTTGACTACAATTATTCCCTCAACTGATGCTGACAAAAAGTAGTGAATTGATGAAAATTATGAAAATGTGAAAGCTACTAAATATATTATCTGTGTGTTTGCACATGCACATGTAACCTACATTTTCTTAAACAATGTATCTTGGAAGTCTTATCTAAGATTAGTCTTTATCTAAATCATATTCTGGTTTTTGTTTTCTAAACTGCATTGAAGAGTTTATCCAGATCAATGCTCTGCTGAGCAAAATGTCTAGACAATACGTTTCTTCACTCACACAAACTTTATCTTGGAGGTATTATAAAATAATAGTGTTAGTGGTAGTCAGTATTTCCCATCTTTTTTTCTCTACTCAGAAGAGTTATCACCAGTTCAGAGAAAAGTCACTGCAGTATTAGCCAGAAAAACAACACATCACTGAAGCAACGCTAGACTAGTTTGATTGTGGTATACCTGAAAAGTCTAACATAGTTATTTCTTGAAGCATTACAAGACTGAGATACTGAAGACAAGGAGAAGCATTGAAACATTCCCAATTCCAGAAAACGAAGAAATTTAATGAAAACAGATTGAATTTTAGTCCTCACTCTTTCATTTAAGGAATAGAAATTTGCCAGCTGGTAAACAGATTAGAAAGGTTCAACATTCTTAAAATGAAATATTCAGATATTTTCCTGAAAAAATAACTTACTAAAGTGGCAAATTCCAAAAGCATAGTTAACTGAGCCCTTTAGCTTCTACAACAATACTTTATTCAAATGTATTATTTTTATATTAGAACTTACCTTCCCAAAAGAAAAATAAAATTAAAGATTCCTCCCACAAAAGCTATCACTATGTTGTAACATAGAGGCATTAAAAATATTCTGCCACAGGAAAGCACAGCATAGTTTTCAGAAATTGTGATGCTACAAGAATATCACATAAATACAGAATTACCTGAGAGAGGAGCTGTCATTTCTCCACCACACACACACACTCACAGTAATCATTCTAACTTTAAACAATTTAAAGCAATAGCATGTTATCATGTAGTATGTTATCACACGTATGAGGAAGAAACAGAAAAGTTCCAAGATGAAGTAGAATAAACATTCCAGAAAAAACCTGTCTCACTCACTGTTCAATGCGTGGGGAGAGGTACAGCTTAGGAAACACCTGAGTAGCTTCTGCGTCCTCAAAACTAACGGAGAGAAGTGCAACATCTTCTCCAGGATCTTCATTTACATCCTGTACATATAAAAGTAAAAATAAAATTGCAAAGAACAAACTGAGTATTCAAAAGCTTACAGAAAAGAACTAATAAGCCAAACACACATTTATTTAGGAAATGCTTAAGTGAGGAAACTAAAGTGTAACCATTGCAAAACAGGTTGCAAATTTATTCTTTCTTACTGTATTTGCACTTAAAAGATATTTTGCTCTGCTTAATTTCCTTTAGTGTATAAAAATAAAATTACTGAGTTACCAAGTAAACAGTAGTATAGCTCTTCTTCAGTTAGGTGAACTATAAATTTAGTTAAGGTACAGATTTCATTTTTAGGAATTCCTGGTTTGACATCAGCTGGAAATGCCAAAGAATTTTTAAAAATGTTATAATATTACTGAGTTATGACCACAAATTTTGTATTTGTTATTTTTCAAAGTAGTTTATGGTCAAAACTTTCTGCTGTATTCAACTCCTACTTCTCTTGTGGATGAAAAACATTTTTGCAAATAGAAATTTGTATTTAGAAGTCACTGTCCCCAAGTTTCCTGCGAACTAAACACAAGCATTACTTTCAGCAAAGACTGCAGACTCTAGAAAAGTACTATAGGAAAAAAAAAAAAGCTAAATACAAGTCAATCAATGCATTCAGGGTTGAGGCTTTTTTTTATATCAGAACAATCAGTTACAGCTCTGGGATCATCTAGAACAAATTGTTTCTGTTTAGGACCTGACATCCCTCCAATTCATAAATCACATACAGTAGGAACAAGTGTATTTCTGCTATGCACAACTTCATGCTCCTGGCCTCTAGTTAGAAAGCAATGAGTTAGAAGCACAGCCACCTTCATTGACAGCAAATAATATGGTGCCACTTTTTGCTCACAAATAAATCTTTTAACATGTCTCTGCATATGTACACAACAACTTGCCAAGCTGCATTTGCTTTTATCCATTTTGGAAAAATATGAGAGGAAATAAGATATGTGCTCAAAGCAGGATCAACATGGTGCAGAGTGCCCTGGTATGCTCTGTCCTACAGGCAGCTGTGAGGAAGGAACATACAAAGCACTTCAATATTGTTAGGAGACCCTGCCCTATCTGGGGAGAAAAAAAATGAAGTGACTGCTGAGTGGTTTCGGGAAGGCAATGTCATGCCATTTGACGCTTTGGCAGGACCGAAGCTGCTAACGTCCAGATAGACGAGCTGCACACCAGCTGTTACGTGCAGAACACAACATGCCAAGAAAGTCAGTGACAAGCTGCAGGGAAGAATGGGTCTTAAAAAAGCCTAATTGTCTTAGATGAAAAATGAGACAGAACTGACAGTGTTTTCTTAAATTCTGCCTTGGTGTGCAGCTCACTTCTGACAGCTGAAAGAAAACTGTACTCTTAAAACTGCCTGTAAAATGGTCACAAGCACATTGTGGCTGAAATCAGAACATGGTTTTAACCCGAAGCTGCAGAACAACTCCATATGAATGGTGAGGTCAAACAATAGCTGTTGTCCTGCTGGGATATGATCAGTATATGGATGGGATTATGTGACATGTTTGCCTGTAATAGCAATGGACAGGATCTCATGACCCAAAATGTTCCCAAAGTGTTACGTTTTTAAATGGTACTATCATCTACACCAGCAAAACCAGAACAGATTACAAAACCTTTATCAAAAAGGCAAATAACAACAAAATATACCCAAGAGTACAATCCACCCTGATCTTTTCCCCAGTATTACACATACTTCCATCATTAAGGAAAAAAATTAAATAAGGAACAGCTTTCAATCCTGAAGCTGAGTATAGCATTAACTGGCTTTTTCCCATTAATTTGCTAATTGTCAATCAAATGAAAAGAGCTATTAAGAGAGATTAAACAGTAATGCTAACAATTGAAAAGATTTTATTTTAATGGGCATTCTTCAAGAGATGACAGGTACATATAATGGTTAGGTCGATGAGAAGCTCAACGTGACCCAGTGACGCGCACTTGGCAGCTCAGAAATTGTATCCTGGGCTGGACCTAAAGCAGCGTGGCCAGCTGGTTGAGGGAGGGGATTCTGCCCTTCTACTCTGCTCTGCAGAGACCCCGCCTGGAGTGCTGCATCCAGCTCTGTCATGGACAATAAATCCCCTATTTAGTCTCGTCTTTATGATTAGTGCTTAAGTAGATGTGCGCACACAGCTTGATACCATGTGGAAGACCAGTTTCTAAAATACGATCAGGTGCTTACTGGTTAAAGAAAGTGAAAACAAGGAAACAGAAATACCCAACTTGAAAACAGACTAGGTGAATGCCACTACAGCACCCATTAACGCACAGAGTAACACTACATTATATTTTCTATGCGCACTAGTGAACTTTCATATGAAGACTCATGCCAAGGGAAAAAAACCCACACAACCACATAAATCATCTCTGTATCTTTGCATGTTAAGCTGCAGTAAAATGAAGTGTGTAGTAAGAACAACAAATTGTTCTTCCATTTACAAAAGTAACGCACAACAAACCTGACTGCAACCCCTGCTGCCAGCAGAGCACTGCATTATATTCATACAGCTACTGTCCAATGCAAATCCAAGTAAAGAAATTGGCATTCTTCTACAACTGCCACTTTTAAATGAATGCATATTTTCAGCCCTGAGATATGAAAATGGTAACTTAAAAAAGACCCAAACCTCCAACATGCCTGTAGGTTTTAAAAGATGTAGTGCAGTAACATAATGAAGCTGCTCAATCTTCTTGTTCAGGTGGCTGCAGATTTACAACAAACTCTGTCCTATCTGACACCATACCATTTATTCCTTTCAGACTTTGTTACTTTTATTTATGCAAAAAAGCTGCTTGGTAGAACTGCATTCGACATCAGTGTATCTGTTACAACTGCCGTTTATAAAACCAAACCAAAACCACATGTCTTACAGATAAACTGTGGAAAACTTTACAACTAATAAACATTTTTGACGTTGTCTGTACCAGTTACAACTTAACTCCTTCACTGATCTCTGTCTTGGTCATCTGTAGAAACCTGTCAGCGATTAGGTGAGAAGATGGAACCTTCTATTACCAGGCAATGACATTTGCCCAGAACAGGGGCTGAGATCCTTCATTATACCAAAGTGTCCAAAGGCAACTCTTGTTTTAATGCTTCTTACCAAATTCTGCTCAGGCAGCATGTTCCCTTTTCCCATTTCTCCACACATATTTCTATCAAAGAATAGACCAGATCTAGATAGAGCAGCAAAGCAAGAATCACCTCTGGTCTTGTTTTTCAGTTGGTTTCAAAAGACAGTGATATTCAATTTCTTTGGCAATATTACACCCTTTCAGGAAAAAAAAAAAAAAAAGAGGCTGTTGAACTAAAGTCGCATCTCTTTCTTTAGCAGTCAAGTAGCCATTCTTCTTCTTCTAATTTGTATTTAACTCATGACACTTAATGCTATATGATTTTATTAAACAAATTAATTTTATATTCAAGAAAAGCTGATTTTTTAAAAATGCAGAATGGCAATTTTCAATTAATGGTACATTTCAAGGTTAGAACTGCCATAATAAAGTGTCATTTTATACTCACAAAACTTTTTCCACACGAGACTCTACAGAAGGTATTATTAAAATGAACTTCTAACTGAACAGAGAATACATTCTGGGCCACAAGAATTTTGAGGTTTAAAAACTGAATGTAAAAATGCTTGAGATCATTAGTTAAGCATGTGATAATGCACACCTATTAATTTTTCCACAACAGTCTCATGCCTGATAGTAAAAAAACCTCCAACCTCTAGAGCACTGCAATGTAAAAGATTCAATACAGATTTTCATGGTGCCTTTCTGCCATCTTGCTGCTATCTATTTCTTTTTAAAAAAAATAATCTTTTTCTCGTTTCCAAAAATGCTTATTCAAATCAAACAGGAAAAAAATTGATATACCCCTTAACACTGAAAATAAATAGTTTTCTTTCTCAAGAACTGCAAGGGGTTTCCTATGTTTACAGAATACTTTGCACAGAGGGGTGTCATCCTGGTCTAAACCTCCAAAGCAATGTGGTGAGAAAAGAACAACAACAAAAATAGAAATTTTCAACTTATAGGCTTTTTTTTTCCTATTTTAGAAACCTAGCAACAATTAACAAAAATAAATAAAACTTTTTATAAACAGAAAACTCCTGGTATTTGATTCTAATGCACCCTTTTTCTATTTAGCCAGTGCAGATGAAAGGTTGATCATGTATGCATTTTCAAAACTCAAGGACAAGAGACCACATAAAAATATAAATGCAGCACGGAACAGATGAAAATGGAAGTTTGAAGGTCTATAGAATGTTTTTCTCCCAAATATCTAATGAAAAGACTTTGAGTATCACAAAACTCCAAAGAAAAACTTAAAATCCTATTTCCAATTGTATCAGCACATTTGACTGTCTAAACACCCATTTGTTAGTTTTCATTTGTATTAATCTCAATTTATATTCAAATGCATGCTTCAATGTTTACAGCTGCTCCCTTTGCAAGATACTTAATCTTTTTACAAAGTTAGCATGAGTTGTTTATGAAAATTACCATCAAAACCACTTTAAATACACCATCCACACGGCATTGTTTTCTCATATCCTACCTACTGTAATTGAAAACTGGGAATTTACTGGAACTGACAATTTATTATGAGTCAGATGGTTGATAGCCAGTCCAACCAAAACATCTGCTCCGCACAGTCACAACTGCTATAACCCATTTCCTCTTGTGCCTGGAGTCCTACCAAGTTGTACATTACTGTTCCTTTTCCTTAAAGATGCAGTCTATGGAAAATCAGCTGTTAGGTTTCCTTAGTTATCTAAAAAAGGAGTACCTTGCAGCCTCTAATTAAGGTATACTTTAGAGAGAAGGTATTTGTATTTGGCACACAAGTGCCAGTCTCTGCACCAAGTAGCAATGCATAAAGCAGTGACTCCAGTCTTATCCTGGGCAGTAGCAGGACCTATCTTTCCGTGGAAGTGAAAGACTCAAGATGGAGGAGGCATGAGACTGGGAGGACAGCGTGCAATGGGCTGATGCACAGATCAAGGATGTGCCATTAAGAGCTTGGTTTAGTGTGATTAACTCTAACAAAAATGAGAAGAAAAGAAACTTAGAATTTGGTAGAAAGAGTGGGAAAGTACGTGCAGGAAGAGTACTGGCATGCTTTGAGGAGGACAAGCAGCTTCTGGCCTGGAGGACAGCAGGAAATAAGACAAAGCAGCTGAACTGGTAAGGCTGTTAAGTTTGTAGTGTAAGTTCACACAGCAATTGGTTTGGGGATAAAAGTGAGGGAAGAAGGAGAACACAAACTGTTCAATCTATTGCATGTTCCTTTGAGAAATGAGAAGCCAAGCAGATGACTGATATTGCAGACGTCTCCCAACAATATGGTGAGGTCAAATCTGCTTCAGGAGGGAGGTTCCCAGTCCCAGCTGATTGTTCCTACCTCTTCCTGGAGGTTTCTGATGTCTCAGCTTTCACAACTCCCCAGTAATTGTTTCTGCAGTATGACTAATTGAAGGAATGGAAAACTCCAACAAATGGAGAAGGGATCACTTAAAATAAAAAAAGGATAAACTCAGTTTACAACTTACATGATGTGATGGAGGTGTCTGGGGAAGGTGGAGTAGAAAGGCAGAGTACGGATGGATGAGCACAGAATGGACTGAGGAGACATTGATCTGCAGCCACTTTATGCTAAGTGGGTCTTTTAACAGACACTTACTTGACTGGGGTAACTCTCAGCCCTACCAACTCAGTCACCTTCAATGAAGTTGAGTGTGAAATTTGTATTTCAGAATTCTTTCTAGAGAAAGAAAGGCCTTCAGAAGAGAAATGCATGAGGATAACATGCATTCAGAAATGTGCACTTCCAATCTCAGGGTCATATTTAATCCATGTAATCCTGCATGATACATACCTGTAACCTACTTGTTAACAACTGATCAGAGAAGTGAATGCTAGAATTTGTTTTTGAAGCTGAAATGTGAATTGCAGCACAGAATACACAACCCCATTCGCTTCATTAGTACAAACAGGCCTCTTGCATCACAAGAATTAGCAATGTTTGGCCTTTTCTCACTAAATGGCAGTGAGCAATAACATGAAAAACAACTGTCAAATGAAGCACAAGCAACTTGTACACTTACTGAATAGAAGTTTCACTAGTCAGCTTTGATACAAGCAGATACAAGTTCTCCCAATCTTTTCCTATACTAATTTTTTTTTGTTTTGTTTTTTTATTTTTTTTTTAATAACAAAACACACTAGGGGAAAGCAGGCTAAGGAATGTGGAGTGGCAAATGAGACTCAGAAATCTGCTTCACTCTAGGGAGAATATGCAATTATTCCAGGAAATTCTTTCTCCTGTCTTCCAGGAAACCCACCAGGTCTGATCAAGAAGTGTTGATTCTTTAAATAGGATCTTTAATAAAAACAAAGGCAGTTTACCTTGAGTGCACTGCTCATGGCATCAAAGCATTCCAAACACAGTCCCTCTCCCAAGGTAACGCAGCAAAACACTTGCCTGGCAAACACCCTGGGCAAAGCAGGTTAGAGCTCAACATCATTCCAATTTGAAAAGTTATATGAAAATTGTAGGCTGGGAACAACTTTGTAAAATCTGAAAAGCCAGCTTCTAAGACAACATACTGGGTTTTCTTCATTAAACAAAATAAAACAAATATCTCCTGAGCATTAAAACTACCAGCAAGACCTCCAAGTATACTACTGGGCTTCGGTAACTGAACACGAAAACAACGGATGTTACACAAATGGTGTGACAACCCAGGGGTTTTTTCATTGCCATTGTTCAGGGTTTTCTTGTTCAGCTTTTACATATGACTCTGTTTTGGCTACGCTACTTTCTTTTATTATGGTCATGGTAATTTACCACTACTTTCACAATATGATTGACTGTTAAGAGTTAGGTAAAGAATGCTGTTAGGAAAGCTAAGAAACTACAAATGGTTAAAAAGAAAGAATAACATTCTTGTCCATGAAAATACATGCTAGATTCAAAACTTCTAAGATTAATGTAATTTCAGATGATAAAAATTAATTTAGTTTGACAGCAGAAAATGTTGCGTTGACACTTTCAGCACAACAATACTGTTTGCTTAGGTCTGAAAAACAATCTCAGAAAACAAGGCAGATTTCTTTAATAGTCAAAACCATGTTTTGGTAAGTTTAGGACTTACTGAAATAAATAATCTAGGTATGGCACAGTATAAAATTAATGCTGGGTGAAGTAGAAGTTAATATTTTTTATCTGATTTCAAGCAAACTAAATTGTTTCTACACATTCATTTTCAAATACAAGAGATACAAAATACATTTTTAAACAAAAATCATTCAATCATATTGACTGAATCTAAGTCTTCATTTATTTGGTATTGAGGTATTTATTTGGTTTTGAGGACACTGTAGTACAGAATATTTAATATTTTGAGAAGAGTCTCATATGTAAGATGCTTATAATCTTAAATTTCAAGTAATTCAATGAAACTTCACTATAAGTACACTTGCTCTACCTACTCCAATATCAGGTATCCCATTCAGATTAAAATAAGATTTAAAAAGAGCATTTATAGAGTATGTAATACATCTGCAAATGAATTAAAACTTTTAAAACCCCTACAAAATAGGAAGAAATATTAGAAATCTAGATTGCTGGGTGATAATCTCAGACCTGACTTTTATGTGCATTCATGAAAAACACTTTTCTTTCCTAGAATATTTAGGATTACAATTAATCAAACAACAAACAGGAGTGCTGCTTAATTTTTGTTTTGTTTCCTTCTAACCTAACTTCTAAGCAGACCACATAAATCATTAAGCTATAACAAAGCACTACAGTGCCATTAAATAAGTTGCCCTGAGAGACACCCCCTACCCCATTACTCTGATAAATTTTTGTAGGTAAGAAAGATTCCAACATCCCCATATCTTTCCTAGAACCTCAAGCAAAGCACCTTGAGGATGACAGGAGCACGTGCCTCTACCATCACCAGATGATAATGGGGTGAACAAAGTGTTCAGAGACTGCAAAGCTTCGTTTTCAACTGTTCTTAAACAGCAAGCAGCAGTTGTATCTACTCAAACCAAGCTTATGCTGCCATGTCTTGACAAGCAGCTACTTCCTCAACCTGTAGTTATGATACATTTTTTAACATAGACCCAGTTTTTAAACTTGCTTTCCTGATTTGGGGACACATGCAACTTGGAATTCAAATCCTTCATTAGGATTTCACCAAGACTCCAACCTCTCCAGCCATCTCTTCAGACGGTTGGACTGTAATTTATTTAGAAAGCAATATTTGCATTCCTTTCCCCCATTTTACTGATTTCTCATCTCTTTAAAAATAGCAATGTCATTGCAGAGGCCAAAGAACAGTCATCTCGTGTCCAGCAGAAAACAAAGTCTCCTAATAAACGCCCCAGTACTTAACTAGAGGACAAACATATCATTAATACAATTCTAAATAAAATCATTTTCCTGCTAAGCCAAGAAGTACACCTCTTCTATACATGCATGTTTATATTTTATATATGTAGATTGACAAAGCAAACATATCAGATTAGTATATAGGGCTCATGACTGAAAGATTTAAAGGTGACAATTATTTGTGAATAATGCAATGTATTTATGCAAGCAAGGATTTTAGGTACAGAGCTGAGTCTTAGAACGACAGCATGACACTCACAAGAGTATTGTTTTAAAGATAATGAAATAGCTCATTGATACAATTAATAAATCTCACCAAGAAAAGGAGAGCAAAAGTTAAAATAGTGTGAAAGAGACATCAATCATAAGCAATTCTGCAACCATGTTGTGGTTGGAAGTCAACATAAGTATTTATTTTTTAAATCAATCCAACTTTTTAAGAAAAGCTTTTTCCCCTGCTCTCCACATATTCGTATATGTTTCTGGTTCAGTGAATAACTGCAAAATCAGAAATTCTATAGATTACATGGGTCACAACAAGAACACCAGAGTAAACCCATAACCTGAGCTATATCTTCAGTGAACCAGGAAGTACCAACAAGATTTCACAGATGAAAAAGTGAATAATCAAAGTGTAAGGTAAAAACAAGCAAAGTTAAACTTGTTCAGTGGTCTTTCACCACTGCAGCTTAGCACTGCTGACCTGGCTTAAAAATATGAAACATTTGGTTTTAAAATAAAGTGTCAATATTAAAAGCATTAACTGCTATGAGTTGTTCTGTCAATTGCTGTTTCCTGAGAATAACAGGAATGTTACTTATTAAAGTCCCCAGGACCTTTGATTCACAAACTGTTATTCTGCATTCCCATCTCAAGGATATATTTGTATTTCTTTTCCAGAGAATTCTATTATCCCCTTGACTCACAGACTCTTTTTCTGCATTCCCATTTCAAGGGTATAATACTTATGTTTCTTTTCCAAAGAATTCTATTGTTGCCTTGTCTCATTATTACATTTACATCTACAAGACCTTAAAATAAGAGTGTGTGTCTGTGTGGGGCATTCTCTGCTTTGGATGAAGAATACAGAAGTCAGAGCATCCTGCCCCCTTGAGCCCTATTTACAAACATTCAGCTTTCCAACAAACAACATGCTTGCTCTACACACAAGTGTAAATGTACACAGACATTAAAAGAGTAGCAACTCTAATACTGTAATAAAAAAAAAACCTTGCAGCAGGAAGAGAAACACAGCTTTACTGCTGCATTTGTGTGAAAGTGGATCCCGAAACAGGTGAGAAGCAGGAGACTGGAATGAGGGATAAAAGCTGTATTTGTTAAAAATGGTTGTGACATTGGTCTTTCAGAGTTCACATCTGTACTGGTATGTAAATCAGGTACATAATGCGAGGAAAAACAGGCATAGTTTCTGTTGTGTATGTAATAATATATATAATAAAAAAGTCACATTTGGTGACATTCTGTGTCAAGAGAGGTCTTTGGAACTTACAGTGTGAGACAGTAACTCTTGTACTTCAACACACTGCTCAGGTGAAGATTGACTCATCTGTTGTTGTTTACCTTGCCCAAGACAGTGCCTGAAACATGGGGTGTCCAGCTCAGATGTGGTCCCACTGAATTAAAGCAGTGGTTGCTAGAATAATACATCATGTATTTCCAGATGAAGGACTGGCTCCATCACTGACATTTCTCTGATTACTGACTCAGGAAAGATCACCAGAACTTTTCCCCTATCTGTTCCATCAGTGCATCCATCACCAACTTGGGATAAAGAATTTGGAGAAGTATAGTTAAACTCTTTTATGGTGTCTGCAGCCGTGCTTCAATAAAAGAGATTAGAGTTCAAAGGCTACTAATATTGATACCACCCTTGAATTTTCAAAGTCTTTCCTGGCACTTTCTCGCTCATATCACCTGTTCCAAGGTTCAGGGGATAATTTTCTGGAAGTGCAACTTTTAATGCTGTGACAAGGCTCAAGATCCCACACATATGCTCAGCAGTTTCAGCACAGCACCCCAGCATACACAAATCTACAGAGAAGAATATTCCCCGTTCTAGCTCTGATATTCAGCTTTCTAACCAGAAAACTGAGTAGTATGTTTTTTGTCATGGAGCATGACTTCATTACACACAAGCAAAACTTGGATCACAACATGAAAGTTTGAACTGGAAGCTTCTTACCATGTCCTATAGGAAAGAGCATTTGATTGTTTGGTTTTATTCTTTTTTTCTTTGAACCAGTAAATTAAAGACTACATTATCTTCAGAAGTTTTCTGAAATAACGCACATTTGATGTTCAAACTTCACAACTGATGGGATTTGCTAGATGGTTATTCATTTGGTTCCACCCTGCAGTTATGAACAGTTAAGAGTTCATACAGGACACACAGACAATGGCAACTCTCCTACTTCCCATTTCTTCATGAATTTCAGTTCCCCTACAGGCAACAATTTCAAAATAATATAGTCCTTTATTTGTGTTGTATATGTACACCTATAGCAGGGCCTACTATGACACTTCTTCGGGGACAATATTAAGAATTTTAAAAAGAGCTTAAGAAAAGTGCAGAATTCTAAATTCTTTCAAAATAACATGAGAAAATCAAAGTAACTGCCAGCTAAAAACCAGAGAAGCCAATACTTAAGATGTCATCATAAAAAAACAGATTAACCATATGATGTTGAACAGTAATATTTAAACTGCTATGTTCATTAATAAACTGTAAGTCTGAAACCATCAAGCCTTTTCTATTAAGAAGCCACTTAGAAAACAGCTCTGTTTAATCAGTGACAAAACTGCAATCAACAGCACTTTAAGGATCAAGGAAGAAGGAAGATTCAAGTCACATGCATTCTGGGAATTCTCTAAAATTGCCAAATTCAGGTCAATTTTTCTAATTAATCTTTCCACTGTCAGCAATTTGATTTTTGCAAGTCTATGTAAAATTCTACAGTCTTGATATATCATGCACAAAATCCCTTTTTTTTTACATTATGGCATTTATCTGGAAATGAAGTAACTCATCTTTTATTTCTAGGGTCCAAATATAATATTAGAAGCCTATCCTATCTCATCATTTCCTGAATATTAAGAATAGTTGAGATTTCTGCCCACCATTTTCACTTTATATGCTGCACCTTCACAGCAGTCACAGAACATTCTCCCCCATTCCTCACAAACACCCAATACATCAATGTTCACATCTTTGGACATAGTAAAGTGTACTATGGGATGTATGGAAATGACTTGTAGCTAGATACCACCTCTAGCTTCAAATAAACAGGAGAAACACTGCTTTAACCATACGTATAGCTCAGGTTTTAGCCATGAGAGAAAAGTCTAAAAGTCTGCTCTAATTAAGACTGAATACATGGAACAAAACCACTAACTGGTTGTAGTATATTCCTTTTAAATCTATGAGTCTTCTGTTAGAGTCAGAACTGAAATAGCATACAAACAACATCACACAGGGAATTCAGTTCTAAACATAGACATCTTCAAAGAATCAATTCAACATCACATAGACTCAGTTCTAATGCAGGATCTTATAAAATATTAGGGAACATAAAAACTTAGAACTGTGAGCATAGTAATAGAAATACACTCTGCATTTCAACAAAAAAACCAAAACAGGAGCTATCCATGGAGCACCTGAATATTTTTCTCGTCATCACAATAAAAGGAACTGCTAAGTATCAATACTGAAATTCACCACTACCTTATTTTTATTTTACAGCTATGCAAAGAACAGACCTTCCTTTGTATTGACTTCATACTTCTGCAGCCTTTATAGCCAAGGAATTAATAGAAAAATTCTGCTAGCAAAGCTATAGCCATATGTTTCTGTTATGTGCAGTTCATTAGCAATGTAGCAACTCATGTTTGAGTGAAAATTTTACTAGACTTGACATCTTCAAATAAATCTACCTGCATTTTCATTTATATTTGTAAAAACAAGGACAAATAATCAATTTAATTATTTACTTCAAAAACTGTTCTAAATTTATGGTTACACTCAATACTTACCTATGCATTAAATCCAATAAATGTCACCCTAATCCTAACATCACTGAAAACACTAAATCCTGGAAAACAAATCAATTTATCTAGAAATACAACTTCAACTCACACTAGTTTGATCCTACAATCTAAATACATCTTCTCAGATTTACATACACTGGGAATAGATCCTCATTTTTAGTTCTGCTGGGTCCTTCTTTCAAACACATAGCTGTTTACTACAATAAAATTTATAGTATTTTGCTTATATTGGTTTCAAACAATTCAAAACATAGCACTGACTGCAACCCAATATAAAGTGTTCTACAGTTGAGAATGTTAAAAGATAGCATTCCAAGAGAAGAGAGAACCACTTATTTATCTTCACCTTCCTTTGCACAACGTTATCATTGTGAAGATGAAACTCTTTAGACATAGCCATGGCACATACAGGTGCACCTACCCATATGTACTTATACAGGTTCTTTTCAAAGAAGTTATGCTCCAGTTACCAGATGGTCGCTGCAGTAATTAGCTTAAATGAAACAGAAGTGAAGATCCTTCCATTCTCTCACTTTTTTGCTGCTTCATTTGGGATTCACACTACAGTCTTGCCAAGTTCTGACCTTTCAGCCCAGACAGTTACTCACACCATGAACACAAACTTCCCCCTAACTATGCAGCTCAAGACTTTTCCCTCTCCCTGCAGCATCATTAACTGTTTGGTCTGCAACAGAAGCTGTTCCTTTGAATTATACTTGGCACCACAGCAATATCCAGAACACTCTGTCCAGACCAAGCCATCACTTCTTTTGATTGATCCCCAGACTCTTTGTGTAGCATTAAGTAGAAATTGTTAATATTCTTTGGAAATAACCACTGCCCTGGCTCCCTGTGAACACACGCTTTTTTTAGCCCCTAAGTCTATGTCAATCAATACAAAAACTTCAAGAGCCTTCACATTTTCCAGCAGGTCTCCTTCTGAAAGTTCTTGGTATCTGGGCTTTAACACTCTCCCAGTGTTACCAATGACAATATTTATACATACATGAAGAGAAACTTACAGTATTTTCCTTCTCCACCCTAAACAAATTATGCTATTCCCTTTTGTCTTCTTTCACATTCAATTGCTCAATATCCTAAACTAACTGAAAGGCTTCTTAAAGGTTTTTGCTTGGTTTGGGTGTTGCTTTTTTGAATATTTTTTAAAAAATTTATTTTATTTGCATGGCATATGCAATCCTTCTGGAAACAGATGCTTCAATTGCTTGAGCCCCTTCAGCCTGAAGTACAAACTGGTTATTTAAACACATTAGTCTTGATTTTCACTCAGAACAACGGTACTTACTTGACACTAGTTCATCTTAAGGCTACCTGTGTCCAAAAAGATGTGCTTATGATAAGTAGTTATTTGTTTGCTTTTAATAAACATAGGAAATATATCATTTTCCACTAGGATTAGTCAACACTTACAGATTTGTCTCTCTTTTCTTCCCCCCGAAACCTTTACTTCCTTCATTCTG
This sequence comes from Climacteris rufus, assembly GCA_013398175.1. Classification (NCBI taxonomy): domain Eukaryota; kingdom Metazoa; phylum Chordata; class Aves; order Passeriformes; family Climacteridae; genus Climacteris; species Climacteris rufus. The sequence goes on from VZRZ01003083.1 coordinate 271,667, forward strand.
AGAGGAGTTTAAACCCAACTGCATTAATCAAGGATAGAGTGTTCCCACATTAAGAAATACTCTCTGCAGGTATTTTTGTATCTATGAAATTGAAGATGCTTTACATTAAAACTTTAATCTTCACAAGATTACTATAATTATTAGTTGCACTATAATAACTGGTTTTGTGGAAACCGCATGTTTGATGCTCTATTGTTAAAAGAAGAGCAGTCCCCTTCACAAGACTTTACTATCTGGAAGGCAGATGTGTAAAGATACCAGGAAAGTCCAGAGACAAAATTAAACATCCCAGTTTTTTTCCTAATGTTTGTTTCCTTTTTATTGTGATTGACTCATTTTTTATAAGCCTCACAACAAATTATCTCAGAACAAGAGAAGGAACTAACTGAAGGGCATTTTTTGCCACAGCCAGTTTCATTGTCAAACACACTGATACGTGAGGTACAGTTATTTATAAAAAGGGGAGAACAGAGCAGACACACTCTGACATACTCAGAGACTGTTGCCATGTTTCCTCAGGAAACTGAGGTAAAACTACAGCTAAATGAACAACTTGGTTTATCTGAAATATGGTAGAGAAACCCTTGACATAAAAATGTATAAAGAATTCCTTCATGGAAATGTGTTCAGAGGATATCAGCAGTACTTAATTCCTTCTAGAGATTGTTCTTTCCAACTGAAAAGCCATTCTTCAGAATAAAAAATGGAAATCTATGTTGTTGAACAGGTAGACAGATGTCTGAGATGACTACAATGGGTATTTGCAGCAAGTCCATTAAGGTTCTATAAACTTGGAAAGTGGTTTATAGAGGAGTGGAGGCTCAGGACTGATGGTGAAATGACCACAGTTTGTACAGCTCCTCAGAAAAAGTCATCCATTGATTTTGTGAGAAAACAGTTTGGGACAAAGTGTTGCCTCGATTAATAGGAAGGTGAAAAACAAAACGGCGTAAGTATGAGTTGTGAAGGTACATCTTTCAGCACCTATAAAAACTCCTTCTGTGAGAGATATAATAATTTAGATTACTCCTGATTGAAATTACCTTTAAAAACAGAAAACCTATCAGGTTTTCATCTATCAGGTGAAGTAGAAATGAGAAATGCAGAGTGGGCACAAGCTTCCAGTGCTCACCAGTCTATAATGTAGTTCTTGAGCAAAGCCGGTGAGGTCTTATCTTACTGCTTGCTAAAGAAAACTAAGAAGACACTACTGAAAACTTTATTTTCTACCTACTTATGCTGGTGAAGAGCCACTAACTACCAGACTTTAGCAAAGGTGATAATATCTCATAGAGTCAACAACTGTCCCATTGTTTCAGTTCAAATATAACATTTTGGTGCACTGTTCATTAACATGATTAATATAGTACTTTCTTCTAATCTGAGAAACACTTTGTTTCACTATGCTTACATGAACAGAACTTTCTCTAAAGTCCCATACTTTGTGACCTACTTGATTATACAAAAACTGCTGGTAGACTAATTGCCAAGAACATAGAAACATGTGTTTCCTTTCAAGATGAGAGATACTACATGAGATTAGATTTTGAAATAGGCAAAATAAGAGGAAATATTCTGCTGAGTCTTCATGGTACAGAAGTTAATTTCTAGCTATAGTCCATGATTTTTCCACCAATTTCATATGAAATATCAAGTGATGACACACTTCTTCTATCATATTTTCAAAGGCAAAATGCATTATCCAGAACAATGAATGGACTCACAACTTAACTGTCATGACATTGTAGATAAGTCACATAATGCACTGACTCTTCAAAAGTTTTTCAACATTTCAGTATTTCAACTATTTTTCATATATTTTGTGATGCTCATGTTCAATTACTTCAATTAAAAAAAGGTTTATTCTTAGCAGAATATGTACATTTCCAGTGACTTAAACACTGTTCTTTAATCTAACAGAGTAGAATTATTGTTAATGCCAAGTCCAGTAGGAGATCCTTTTTCTTGGCTGTAATTCTGCAGGGAACTTAGGTAATGGAATCAAAATCTTGAGCTTTAAACAAGCGCTGGCACAAACCTAGCTGCAGTAACCAGAGCAACCTTAAGCAATGTTGTAGTTACCTGGTGTCTGCTCACTAGACTATCTTTTTATGAGCCTCAGGCAGTCGGTGAATATATATCTTTGCATTAATTTCCACTTAGATTTAATTAAATAAACTTATTACGTTACAGTCCTCACCACAAATGACGTGTAATATTATTCTAACAAAGAAGTTTAGCAGATACTTGCCAACTTTGAGAAAATTCTTGTTAGGAGATATCACAAATAAAGTAAACACTGATCTTCAATTTCACTTGTATTATAACTTATTTAACTTCATCTATTTTGAACTGGTGAAAAACTTCTGGTTGCCTCTGTATTTTATCAAGACCTCACCTTTTTTTTTTTTAAAACAAGTAAGGTATCTTCCATATTTCAGCACCTGAAAAAGTAACGAAATATGAGGGTGTGAGGGTACGCAGCTCTGACACTGACAAAGCTAACTTACCTTCATTAACTATTAAAGAAACCAAAACTCAACAAGAAAGATAACAAACTTCTGACACTGCTACCAACAATAACTTATATATCTGAAAAACAGCACTGAGTCTATAACTAGAAGATAAAGAGGTCTTAGACAACATACATCTTCTCCAGGCATATAGAAATTCCAAGGACTTTGCAAAGAATACTCTAGGTATGACTAAGACACCTTCCAGTACTACTTCTCAAAGTTCAGATGCCTTATTTATTGAGCTTTTCACACAAACAGATTAAATAAACAAACTTTATTAATTAAATAAATTTCATATAAGGAAGGTTTTATTCCTGTTGATGTACTGGGGCCTAGCAGGTTCCAGCACAGTTCAGAGCGGGTAAGAAAGAAGATGAAAGCCAGTGTCTTCAGAAGAGCATGAAATACTGTGGCACTAATCAATCAGACTTCTGGTGCTAAGGTTTGAGCTCTGTGTTGAGAAAACTTGGCTAATAGAGAAATAATAATGACAGGTTTTGCATTCTTGTCTGAACTGATGCTGAAGCCATCAGCAATCCTGACACTGGTAACAGCTACCTCAGCACTGGGAATAGCAATGCCTGTATACTGAATAGCTGGTATCATTATAAAATTTCATAAATGAGCTTCTTTCTTAGAGTGCTGGATCCCTCATAGGGTAGCCAGAGAAGCAATGAGGCCATTCCTGAGCTTAAGTTTGGTTTGATCAACCTGACACCACAACAGCTTGAGCTGCCATTTACACCTGAAGACCTGAATGCTCACTTGTCAATGACCCCAGGAAGAGAATGACACCTAAATCTCACCACTGAAAGCCTACCTCATGTTAAATGAATTAGATGCATGCCATTGCTCTTATGGATGGACTAGAATATAATTCCCACTGTCTTCTACTTCATTTTGACATACTGAATTGACATTAAATAATTTAAATAAAGCAGCACAATAGCATTTGCAAGGTACTTATCATTCAAAATATCTGTAGTCTTGAATTCATATATACATGCACTTTGAGCTACTAGCAGCAATTGAAACTATTACTTGAAAAGGACTAAAACAATATTTAAAAGATAACCTATGACTAACACAAAAAAAAGTGCTTAAAACAGTAATTTAAAACCTTTTCAACTTGTTTGAAGTTAATAAATTTGCTCATTTCTTCTCTACCTCCAACACTGCTGTATCAAAGGATATTACTTGAAGACTTAAAAACATCTACTGAATGACAGCTCCTTAAATTGCATAAAGTTCAACCATGATAAACAAATACTCAAACGGACAAAGGTTAGCACATAGAATAGCTTGTACACACCTATTAATAAACATCATACTAAATTTAGGTTGACAGTCAGAACTAAATTAGCAGATGAAGTAATTATTGTATTTGATATTTCATGGCTTAAAAAAAATCACAACTACTGGAATCTATTTCTGGTCTGCCACCACATTACTGTAGCAAAACTTCATATACCAGTTTCTCAATTTTAAAATGTGGGGATTAATAAATCTTAATAGTGATGTTACAGGGTATAAGTCAGTATTTCTAAATCTTTAGATTCTGACTGCAAGTTCTCCATTCAATGCTGCAGAAAGGAAACTATTAATCTCAATTTCTTTAACTACCACCAACTGTTTTGTGAACAAGAAAAAATTTCAAGTTGCAGAAGCTTTTCCAGTATCAGACAACTATCACTGGCAACATAAAATTATTTTAATAGAAAAAGAATGAAAGTGTACTTCGTCTGATGAGCCAAATTTCAGTCTGATGCTTTTACAGGAATAATAAATCTCTAAAAACAGGATTCATAATATTGATGCAGAAATACTGAGACAAACTCAAAACTACTAATGGTGCAAAAGACACCACTTCAAATGCTTTTACCTGTCTGAACCAGTTTTGCTGCTTTGACACACCCACAATTCTTGTATATATTTATCCCTCTGAAACACAGAACAAGCACATAACACAAAGAGGCCTTTATATATAATGTCATATAATTACCCTTCACATTTCAGATGGTTTGAAAATCTATGTTTATGAATATAGTTCTGTGATCATGATCCTGTTGACTTCAATGAGGGCAGAGTCCACCTCATAGAATAAAAAACACAGTCGTCTCCTGACTGGCCTGAACTGCACCAATTGGGCCAATTACACCAGCCTTTCTATAAAGGTATCCAAAATATTTGTTTTTAAAAAATTGCAACTGGTTTCATAACAGGAGACATAACACACCTTGCCTTGATCACTTTCCAGCATCATAAACCTCTTCTTTTTTTCTAACACAAACACAGGGAAGTGAAACTACTAGCTAGTCCTTTCCCACAACATGAAGTATAATGAAAATTTCTTTCAAAAACAGGGAAGAAAACCCACCAACCATGAGGTACACACCTTCACTTCACTACAGCTAAAACTTTGATTTAAAGCTAGAAATAAACTCTATTTTATAATATCTGGATGTATCAGTGANGGCCGGCTCGGCTCCCCTCCTCCCCGTCCCCACCTAAACCTACTTCTTTTGTCTTTCACAAAGGAGCTGATGGCCTTAATGGTCCGCCTATTTGTTACCTGGTGACATTGATGGGAGAAAATTCCAAGACAATTCCCCAACCTCTGACAATCAGTGACTCCTTGTTTCCAAATGCAAGTGTTTTCATTCTCATTACTGAATAATCAGTTACTCTGGATAACTGTACTATTATTTTCAGCATTCATCTAAAGAAACCTGAGAATCTAGATTTAGTGATGCCACACCATCGTTCCAAAAAGTTATATGGCAATATGCATTCCATACTGTGCAATTGTCTATAAATATATTGCTTTGTAGGCATTATTTTTTTGATTGAAATCTATGTTTTATGTATTGTATTTGCATCATATCTGACTTTCTATTCTATAAAACACCCTTTAGGAACAATAAATAGAAAGAAGTAAATTTTACTCTCATCACTCTAGTTCTTTACAGAAAATAATAATAAAAAATCCCACCAAGAAAAAATTAATCCTTTTACTGCTCTGAAATTACAATCACACATTAAACACAGGCTCATTTATTGAAAAATCATCTACATGCTTTTCAGCATATAAATGTTTCCAAACCACTGGAATAGCTGTACAACCAATAACTTGTTGTAGAAAGAAATTTACGACTGCAGTAAGATTCAAAACAATCTATCAGTTTGAAATTGTATGTCACTAATACGTTTTAAGTATTATTCCCTCATTTTATATATGAAAACCCAAGAAGTTATGGGACTTGATGTCTCAGCATCAAATGGAATCTCTTTAAGAACCTCTGTGGAAACAAAAAATATAGAAGTTGTGCTTTCTGATCCTCATGTTGATTATCTCACCATGACATAAGGGAAGAGAAGACACTGATGCTCACTCTGCAACAGAGGCTTTAAAGATATTTGTATGCTTTGGGTTTTCTTACAGAATCTCAGAACCATTCCAAGCCTTTTCAGCTAATGACTTATGTGTAATATACCAATCTGTGCATCAGCCATGGAAACACAGGGGTCCAAAGGGCCTCTTACTGTGCTCAACAGTTTTGATCACTTAAAGGTGAGTTTGGGATAAGAATTCTGGTATTACTGCTAAACTTGGAAAGGGAATATACTCTAAAAATGGAATGCAAACTGACAAACAGTGGCCATTCACTTTTGAACTTCTTTTATGATTTCACAATCTTAAAATAAAATGTATCATTTTCCCATCATAAATATGAATGCCCAGTAATTTATCATCATTCTCAAAAGAAATACAAAACATATTGAAAAACAGTAAATAAATATTTTGCTAACAATTACATTTGTACACCACCAGGATGGAAGTGCTCCGAAAAACTCTAATCTCTTCATATGCAAAGTCCTGGAACACACACAAAATCAAGCTAATTTACTTTTTCTTCATTTTACAGGCAAGCTTCTAAACAAATGCAATTGATAACAGCCTCTAGGTATGGTGGGGAAAAAGATAAAAAAAAAAATCAGGCCTAGTATCCACAGAAGGATTTATACAAACAGATGAAATAAAAGTGGGATTTACACAAATAGATGAAATAAAAATTAACTTTTTATATTTCTGATGGTAGAAAAATTTGAATTTTAAATCCAGTATTCATCTCAAGCTAAAACATTTATCAGCAACATTTATCAGACTATTTCTTCCCCTGCCAACAAAATCTTTTTTTCAGACACGGTATTCCTGCATGTGCTATTTGGAGGGAAATACTTCTCTGTAATAAAAATTCCTTCTGTATTTTTTTTCACTTTGTTCCAACTTATACCAAACAAGAAAGCATAACAGACATCCTTTTATGGTTAAAAAGATCCTGACCAATGTTCTTAATGTTCTTGGACAAGCAATGCCCACATTACCACAACATTTTCTTGACTTAACACAGTTTGAAGATGAGGATGATGCTTTACACGCTCCAGGCTGAATAGATTTGTTAGGAAGACATGTCCTGACAGATACGCTTATGAGAATAAGGTCATTGATTAATCAAGAAAGGAGTCCATTAAAATAATGGAATTAATATATTTGCAGATGGTTACTTAACAGGACACTGTCAAGGTATTTTTGTCAATTTTTGAATATTCCCTTTTCAATCAGCATTAATAAATGCTTTGATTTGCTCCATATTTGTCTAGATTTCAGCGTGTTAGAAGTTGGATTGCAATGAATGGCTACATTAAAAAATAAAAGAAAAAAGTCAATAGTCCTGAACCAATACTTTACTTAAAAATGGTAAATTGATCATATGTAATACTTTTGTAAAGACCCAAATGCACTCATGCACAGGAGAAACAAATAAATATCTGGAGACAATACTGTCGAAGTTTCAAACTAGTGTTTTCAAAAGTTTATGTGCAGTAAGCCTTCAAAATATTAATCTCAAGATGAATCTTTTTCATTGTACTTTTCAAAGAATACAAAATTAGAACACAAAGATTAAGAGATAAGACTTGTTTCCACTCTTTCTCTGTGATTCAAAATAAGCACTAATGTTTTGTACAGCTGTAAAGATCTTAATTGAAAGTACCTTTCAAAATTGCCTTAATATGGTAATGCAGAGATTATTCATCTTTCTCTACAAATTCAGACTTATTTTTTGTCTCCAAACCCAAAATAGCTTTTGCATATTAAATGAGCAGCTAACAGTCTTCATGTTGCAAACATACTACTCATTCTTTTAGCTTACATTAAAGAAGAGATTTCCTTCATAGTAACGGTGTTGATCAACTCAGTGGAGGAAGAAGAAAATCAGCTGCACCATGACCTACCACAAATGTTCCCAAAGCGATCACTTAACTACAGATTTATTTTGAAACTGTATAATCCCTTAGACAGCCATTCCCAAATTGATTTAAACAACACTGATAGATGACTAGGCTGCAGGAAGGAGTTTACAAACAAATTCAACCAAATGTCTCGGTACTGATAAAGTGTAACTATTCTACTTGGGCATTCATCCCACTTGAGTAAAGTTGTTCTGAAACTTTTTGGATGACGAAAAAGTTTTGAATGTCAGCAAGTTTTTCATTCTAGTGTACACACCCTCCCTTTTAATTTGGTTTCAGATTCAGTGCATATCTAAGCACTCTTTTCAGATGGCTCCCCACTCTCTTCCCTCCTTTCCCTGACCTATTCTCAGTCTCAAAAGACAATTAAGTTCATAGATGCTCTATGAAGATCAGCAGTCAAGCAGAGGAGAGACACAGCTGGTCACTCCACCAAATACTGGTAAATTCATTTACCAGTATGACAGGTAAATTCATTTTGCTATGAATGGCAGCAATGGAGGGGTCAACCAGTGAATACACTTTCCATCTTCCCACTTGATAAATCACTACACAGGACACATGGGAGAACAATAACACCACACCACAGAGTTCAAGAAGATGAGAGATTAAACCTGTATGAAATGAAGCTTCACTATTTCTACTGCTCACAAATCTAGTGGTTCTACTTAAAATCTGCCTCTGTGTGCCAGAAAACTGCTCTAGGAGTTCTATTAAGCACACACTCACTTTCAGTCTTGATGAAGAGCATGGCAAAACTAATTAATTTTTTATTTTTTAAATCCCATTTATAGAGATCACTTTTACAATTTTCCCAGTTTCCCAGGAATGCATCCTTCCAAACCAGACTGCAATTTTTTCAATCTTACATGGATCTTCTCTTCTTAATACGCTCCGAATGACTCTCAGTGCTTTTATATTAAATTATCTTTTTGTGCTATACCTTCTTTTATATTTAGTACTGAAGCACTATATTAATATAATGCTTATTCATACACACTTACTCACCGTCTTATAACAGTGATAACATTCTTATATCAATGGCATATAACTTTCCTGACCATTTTTTCAGGAGGGATAAATTTATCCAGCTATATTGACAAAATTCATAAATAAAGCCAAGGAAAAATAATTCTCCATGCTGCAATGCTGCCTCACATGAGTCAGAGAAGTAATATATGCCTCCAAGTTGCTTTAACAGGTATAGTCTCCTAAATGTGATACTATCATTGCCTGAAGGCCTGTAAACGTGGCTGCAGTTTGATTACACATCTTTTCAAGAAGGAACTGGCAACATGTGGTAAACAACCAAAAAAAAAAGAAACAAAGAGAATATTTTAGCTATTAAATCGCTGCCATACAGTAAAACTGATGCTGCAAGAACACAATTGTAAAATGCCAGTCTTGTTTATTACAAATTCAGTTGCACAGCTTCTTATGAAACATTTGCTATTGCACCAAGAGAAGGTCTCTGGTAATTTCATTCCAACATTTCTTTTGTTTTCAGAGAGCTCATAAAGCATGCAGTCCTAAAGCATTGTATTATTAACATCACAGTCTCTTATTTCTACCAAACAAGTAATATCCACCAATTAATTTCCACATCTTGAAATAAAGTTTTAACAATTTTTGATTTTAAATTAAAAAAAAAAAACTTGAAAAAGCAGTTTGAGTCACCATGTTAAAATGAATATTTAATACAAGATAAACTGCTGTTCTGTTCAGTAGCTCTAGTGCAGTCAAGGTTAATTACATAGAACAAAATCCAGAAACTACTGCCATTTTAACAGTCTTTTATAGATAAGCAAAATAAACAATTAGCATAAAATGAAATGGATACACAAAGCATTATATTCTGTCTAGAAAGTTGTGGTTCAGTTGTAAACAAAGATGAAACACAGCTTTAAGAATATAAAATTAAAATTGTATTTTAGTTTAAATATTTCTCACACGGACAGTTTGCAAGTCTGATTGTACTCTGCTTTTTGCTCTGCCATTTATTTGCTTTTCAATTTTTTTTTTAATAAGTGAAACAGTTACAGTGCTTTTCTTTCACAAAGAACACAGCCTGATTCTGAGACCTTTTGAAAGAAGGTATAACTGAGGTTCTAAGTATCTTCAGAGATACAGTTATTGTCCAAATGTGAAGAAGTGTCTGAAATCACCTTAAGACACTCAAAACCAGTAAAGAACATTATGGAACAACAATAAGAATCCATAATAGTCGGAAAATGGCCTAGGAGAAAAATTTCCAGCAACTCTGAAGTCATACAACTCTCCCTGCTGACAGGCGTGGCTTGTTTTTTCTTCATGAAAAGTGTCTCAAAATGAACTGGACCTAAATGACTTCTCACTGTAATTGTGATGAATTGCCAAGGTCATAGAAGGAGAGGGGAGAGGAAGAACACTCTGGTTTAAACCTTGGACCAGCTCTCTGCTCACAGCTAAGGATTCCACTGTGAATTTGCATACACCCAGCTCCCATACACTTGAAGCATGCTTCAAGTCCTGTCTAAAAAATAGAGGTCTTTTTCATATGTCACAACTCCTGTGAACAATATATTGAATTAGAACTCGTGAGATGATCTGTTACTATTTTCTTCTAACCTATGCAGGGAAAAAGAGAGACAATACCTATATGTATGTCAAAATGGTAACCTAGGTATAATTTGACCTACATTTCTAGAGCTTATCTAATCACTTAACAATAGTCAAATGAAGCTTAAATAAGATTTATTACTTAAAAAAAGTAATGAGTCTAGGTGAAATGAGATAGATTTAATGATTTTATCTAGGACACACATTATAAATGCTAAACAATGAAAATAATAATTTGGAATGAGCGTGTTTATTCTTTGTTAACCAACACATTGTCCTCAGGGTTTTGCAAATGAGTCGCTGATTATTTACATACCATCAGTCAGTCATCAGTTTTAGTCAAGACATCAGTCATATTTGTCTAACATTTTTCTACACCAGAAAAGATGTTACAGTAAAACACAGAGTATCTGAAACCTCCAAATATATAAACACATTCAGATATATTAAAAGCATATATATTTCAGCAGTTTATTACTTAAGATAACTACAACAAACAAATCATTAAAATGACAAAATATGGCAAGAGTTGGAGTAGCACTATTAGTTTAACTATATTTCACTATTTTCCTTCACCGTAAGTACTTCCTCTTGGTATTATGTGGGTATACTTAAATATTATATGTGCACTCCAGACAGGTCATTACGCAACTCAAACCAAACATTTAATTCATGGACATTTTTTGCCCAAATTTTGATGTCCTGGTAACCTGTTAAGGCCTAAGGAGTGCACCTAATTGCACCCAACGAAGCCAAATTAACGCTCCTCCCCACTGCCCCTTCTCTCCCATGGATGTGCTGTTTGCAATGATTACAGGTCCCAGCACATGAAAGACACACAAGTTCTAGCATGAACACCTAAATTGTTACAACAGAGAGTCAAGAGGTCTAAGTTTTATTTCTTCTTTCACTGTCTCACTGAGATGCTGCTGGACAAAGCTGACTTTCCTTTAGATTTTTCCATCTAAAGTCTCTTTCTAAAACAGAAAATACTTATGTATACCTCATCTAAACAAGCAACTACTTTCTAAACTGAAGTTACTACAGAAATCAAAGACTTGATAGCAATATGGGCACACTATTGGCTAACAACTGGTGGGCAAAATGCTGTGCATTTTTTTGGTAACATGGAAGAAAAATGGCAGAACATCCTAGACTTTTTATATTTTAACTTTATGTTTCATGGTATTATGATTAATGACACTGTCAGTATCAACTAGACAAAAAAAAGTGATGGATCATTCAACCTCAATGTTTACTTCTGGGAGTAATTGATTCAACATTAAAGCTATAATTTTTTTATTTTTCGCTTAAACCTTAAAAACTGTGAAATCAAAACTGAGTAGTGTTACACACTCCACAACATAGTTATTTTATTTTACAGACACATATTTAAAAAAAAAAACTCAAACAAATGAAACCTCCTTTTAAGACTGACAGCCATTAAAAGATTTTGTATATTTAACAGAAAAAACGTTTCCAGTGAGAATCACAGCATTCAAACCAAGCATGACTAAGAATCATATGAAATCACCATACAGATGTACACTCATGTTAGTAACTATTCTTTCTCACGAAGACAGACATAGTCTAGTAACCTGAAAGCCAGAACAAAACAACCCCAGAACATTAAACCAACCCAGTCATTGTAACAGTAACTGGCACTTTTGTAAACAAAATTAACTTTCAAACCTCAAAATATGAGGTGCTGTAGGACTAAAGCCCTGATCTGAAGCCTAAGAAAGAACCCCAACACTAGAAAGAGGCTGTGGGCTCAGCGTGGACATACCCTTCTTAAAGTCCTACCATCATGCTCTGTTCACTTCTGTATTTGCAAATACAGATTTGCTGGTTCATGAGTTTTACAGATTATTTGCACCTTCAAATTCTATGCTCAACAACTTCTCAAATATTTTACCTTCAAGAAGAAACAGCAATGGAGAATTAATGAAAAAGTTTTAAAAATATGTATTTCCAAGATCCACTTCCCAGTTTAAGACCACTCTACATTGCTTGTTCTACATACTATGGGCGGACCATGACAGATAAAACAAGCACCATCATTATGTAATAACCTGCAATTATTTTTATGGCTATTGAATTCCATTCTTCCTATGCAATACATAAAATGCAAATGTAAAGCAATAGTACAAATTACAAGCCCTAACAAGGCAGTAAATCTGAACCAAGTCACGCAACATAAGGTGTCTATAAACTTTCCCACCAGACACAAAAAAGCCTTTAAATTTCAGAAGCTGCTGTTTTTAACTTATTTTTCTTAATTTTTTTGAAGAAAATGAATGAAAATCCCTCCTATCTCTAGTCATCTCTCAATAGCAAATTAGTAATTCTACCGAATTTGAGAAGAACTCACACAAATTTATATGAATATCCTAAGATTTATCAGTAGATGCAGAGGTCCTTTTCTTTACTATTGCATTGTAAAAAGAAAATGTTTAAATAGAAAAGAACTGTCATTAGAAATAAAGTTGATTGGAGATTTTGATTCATATTAAGATCATAACCTATAAAAATCATCAACTGTGCAGAATGAGCTGTTCCAGTTGACAGATCTTATTAACAAAATCTTCCAATAAATTACAGAAAAAGCTGATTTAAAAAAAATTGCTTTTGGCTTTCAGCATATGGAGCTTAAGGTGCTCCTGACACTAACATGTTTTATGTGGTTTTAGTGACTACATGCTACAAACAAGTCATGCTGTTGTGGAAAAGCTGTACTCATAAAATTTAGCGAGAATGAAGGGAATTGATCAGTTTTCAGAATTCATATATAACACATTCTGATTATTAAGTATATTTTTACAGAGATTTGCTTCCCTTGGTTTGAGAGCAGAAGATACTAAGAACAAAATCATGGCAGGATGACTAATTAAATCATAGTGTCTGTAAGTATTTCTGCAGCTTCACTGAACTATAGTAGCTATCACTTTACTCTTAACTCTCCAATACCAGAATCAGTAAATGCTGTGACAAAACAAGAGACCTGACCTATTCCGCAAAACTCTGTGAGGCTGATAATATGACTACAATGGTAAGACTGGCCAAGAAACATAATATAGTGGAATACACAAGATCTTACAATTTTACCTATAGTGACAACTGAAATATCTTACAAAATAAAAAGCCAAAACAAAACCCCCAAATCTTTACAGCCAACAGATCTTATGCTTTTTAAGCTATAATGAAAAACTAGACACTTAAAATATTTCAGCACCAAAAAAGTCTGTTTTCCTGATTCCACAAACTAACTTCCTAAACTACCAGAAACATTTCATGACATAAAGACTCTTCTGTTTTCCTCCCCATTTTATTTTTGGCCTCAGTCAATATGTAGGGTCCACTGCTTGCAGTTTTGCCTGCTTTTGGCACCCAGCTGCTCCTCTGACAATGGCCAACATATTGAGGTAAAGGAGCATTTCCTTACTGGTACTTTGTTATTACTTCGAATGAAAAAAGTGGACAGCAAAAATAAACCGCAGATTACTGGGCACAGGCTAAAATGAAAGATTCTTAGAGACAGGTATCGATGACATTTCTTATTGAAAACTGTCTTCTGTACAGACAGCTTACATTTATTTTCACAGCCTCTAGATCATGCAATTTACTATAATGTAAGCTACTATAATGCAATTTACTATAATGCAAGCTACTATAAACTCTACTGTTTCAAATACTGCCAGTACTAACTTGCACAGACCCATTTCTAATCTAAAATCTCAATGGCTTATTATAATTGTGTGTTATAAAGTTTGCCTTTATTAACAGAAGAAACCCAGACAATCTTTGATGATCCAATATTCTGCTTAAGTAATTGAATGCTTGTACAATAATCAATCTAGCGACTATCATAGTGTCATCTACCTTTAAAACTTAACCTATTTGCTCCAAATGCTTGCATACATCTCAAGATAATGAATATATTATGGAATGCAATAAAAAATAAAAAAAACCAAGTTAACTTTGTGCCTTTGTTGCAAAGTCTTAAGTAGTATAATATTAATAGCAATCTAAATAAGCTTAAAAGATCTCTATGGAAAGCATGGTCAGAGTACTGTGAATCATGAGAACTACAGGTTATTTCAGGATTATCTATTAGTCTTATAAACTTCCAGTTTAGCTATTGGTAAAAGAGGTAACATGACACCAAGCACCACAGCCATGACAAGCTTTATATGGTATGCAGGTTCATCATCCTATCCAAAACAGAAGACATACATATGTTATGGAAAATAGTCAAATAGTATATACTGCATAATATCCTATGCTCCTTTGGGAGGTAGTTGCCCAGCATAGAATAAAACAGTCTAGTGCAAAAAGATCAAGTCAGATCTGAACTCCACATCATTCTTGGCACTGACTTTGTGACCTTAACACACTACACATAAGGTTTTAATTAGCCCGCTACAAACAAAATCAAATGAAGTTTAAAAGTAAAAGAAAATAATATTATTTTTCAGAATATTTAGCTCAGGTTTTTAAACAGCATTAGAACTTTTTTGTACAAGTGTATTTGTGTTTTGGTATTTGCAGCAATTTAACACAAACTTTCAATGCTGTCAAATAAATCAAAATGCTAAAGCACAACAGTAAAGAAATTGGCCTGGAAAGAAAATCTCATTTGACTCTGCATATTACATTTTTGTTTGTTCTCTACTATAGTTGATTACTCAAACAAGACAAGTATTGCAGTCTTTTCACAGTACTTGGAACTTGGTCTACGTTGTAAACAAAAGTTGCAGTGAAGTCTTTTAAGAGACTTCCAAATGATGAAATCAGAGAAAGGAATAAAACACAAATATGTTCTTATCTTTCAATTTGAACTTGAGGATAAACCTCTTCCATTGACAGTCTTACACACAACTGTTTGGCCCCTGGCAATGTGTCTAGACAATGTCTGTTATTTATTTCAGTTCTAAAAGATATGCACTAAATACAATGGTCACCACACATAAAAAAAGCTCCTCAAAAGAAACAGGTCTACATTGCTTATTTCCTTTACACTTGAATAGTAAGAACTTTTTGGAAGGCTGCTGGTCACAGCATCACAGCTAAATTAGTCCTGATACTAGCTATTCACCAGACCACAACAAGCAGGTACATGCACATAGGAAATGAATATTTTAAATGATACATACAAGAAGGTGGTGTTAATCAGGGAACATCTTACTTAGTCAGAACCTAAAAAAACCCCATGGAAATATGAAGAAAAATACCTAAATGTCTTGTTTTCAACAGCATCACTGGCAACATATTGTGAAGTTCACTAATACTGTGCAATCATACTATAGTCACATAATCAAGTATAATTTGTAAATTACTGAGCTGAGATTTTTAGTGATTTGTCATTATGATTACACATGTCCCTAGCTGACAAAACCCACAAGGAATGAAACAAAACTACACAGAATGAATGTACCCTGGTAGCCAAGAAGGTCAATGGCATCCTGACCTGTATCAGCAATAGTGTGGCCAGCAGGACCAGGGCACTGTCCCTTTGTACTCAGCACTGGTGAAGCTGCACCTTGAGTGTTGTGTCCAGTTCTGGGCCTCTCACTGCAAGGAAGACATTGAGGTGCTGGAGCATGTCCATAGAAGGGCACTGGAGCTGGGGAAGGGTCTGGAGCACAAGTCTCCTCATGAGTGGGTAAGGATCTGGGGGTATTTAGTCTGGAGAATCTCAGGCTCAAGGAGGACCCTTATCTCTCTCTACAAATACCCGAAAGGAGGTTGTAACGAGGTAGGGGTCAGCCTCTTTTCCCTGGTAACATGCAACAGTACCAGAGGAAATGGGCTCAAGTTGCACCAGAGGAGGTATAGACTGGGTATTAGGAAAAATTTCTTCGCTGGAAGAGCGATCAGGCATTGAAACTGGCTGCCCAGAGAAGTGGTGGAGTCACATCTTTAGAAGTGTTTAGGCAATATGTACATGGGGCACTTAGGGACATGGTTTATTAGTGGACTTGGCAGTGCTGGGTTAACAGTTGGATTTGATAATCTTAGAGGTCTTTTCTAACCTAAACAATTCTATGAAAATTTTAAAGAGGTATTTTAGATGCTGAGCCTATTACTTTTTTTATTACTGTGGTGTACACAGTATCTGTAAAGAGGCAGAAATGAGAACTAGAGACTGCCTCTCCAAACCAGTATATACAGTGAATAAAAATTGTAAAATACTATGGAGAAAATTAAAAATGCTGTAACCAACAGAAAAGAATTAAAATCAAAACAAACATGCTGGTTAAAAATCCAACTGCAAAAAAGGCAAAGGAAAAGCATAACAGTAAATGGATACAGATACAGGGATTTTCCTGAGCCAAAGCCACAGTCTTTTCAAATAAAAGAACCTTAATGAAAGATTTATCATAATGGACTTTGCAGTAGTTTGAGCCATCAGCTTGATTCTGTGGCTGTTTCAACACTTGAAGCTTTCACTTATATCAAATGATTTGCATAAGAAAACAATTTGAAAATGGATACAAAGGTCCACATTAAATTAAAAACCATTGCATTAAAGTGTAACTTTCTAAAAGAAAAAATAATGAATGTGCTTTTTAAGTGTAAGCCAACGTGTTTCTTTGAGAACAGCTCTTTAGCATAGTAAATACATGATGCTTTTTTTCAAATGTAAAGGAATATGCCAAGAAAAGTTATGAAGAGAGATTTATCTGCTGCAGACATTACAATGGGTATTCTATTTCCAACTAAATAAAAACTGAAGAAATTTTACTAGAATAACTGATGAAACTTTGCTACAATCTTAGAATTCAAAGGAAGAGACACTGTACTCTGCATTACTCTTTTAACTATTCCTACTCTTCTTAATGTACTTAGCTATTTTCCTTAAAATGCATACACACTTGAACTCAATTTTAAATTCACTGCAGTGAATACGTTTGAAATAACATGGTATATTCACCTGTCCAGTCCCTAAACAATCCAACTTCTGCTGCACCTTCAAACTTTTATTCTTTATAGGGAAAGTACTCTCACCAGAACCAGGACAAAGTTGACAGTAATATCTTAGGATTCCAGAATGTATTCTCAACAATCCCAAAGATTTTGTAACACTACATACAAATCTCAGAGCTTACATCCTCAAACCTGAGTCCTGGTTTACAATACAAAGCTTTGCAGTCATGCTTGCAGTGTGATTACCTACTGACATCAATAAAAATTTCACAAGAGCATTAGAAATCACTAGGATACTAGGAGTGATTGATTAGGCAAGAATGGTCTTCAATATTTCACCAAATTTTAATGCAAGTAGTATTAATTAAACATAAAAAAGAAGACTTCAGAGAAAGCATAACACAGGTCTGAACTTTGCAGTTCATTACAGAGAAGTTACTGAATACTGTAAGGTTGGCTACAGACGAGAACATAATTCAAACACATTAAATTCTGCAGTAAAACATTAAGCTGTTAATACACTAGCAGTCTTCAATTACTGATTGCTCTTCCACCTTTCAGGGTAATATAATAACAATTATTCCCACTGCATCAATAGATGCTCTATCAATCATGTACCATAATCCAGCAGGTAGCAATGAAACCAGCATAATTGGCAGGCATGACAGAAAATAAACTATTTTATTGCAATACGTTAAAGGTCTATTTATGTCACAAGTCTCATTAAAAAAAAAAGACATGGATAGCTTAAAAAACCCCCTTTTTTTTAATAGCTTTATGAATTTGGAGTAGTCAGAGCATAATTATTTCAACCACAACAGAGTAGTTCTGATTCTACCTGCTTTTATGTTGTTTATGTTGTTGTCACATGAGATGACATTCACATAGCTCAGAATATCGGAAGCTAAAGGCAGCAGGAGAAGAAGATCCATGCCTGCTACACAGCACACCCTGTTGTAACCCATGCTGGAACCTAAATCAAACCATTTTTCTACTGTCAACAAATACTTCTGGAATAAAACAGTATTTTTTCTCCCATGGCTACTCAGTCAGACTACATATTACTTTCTTACTCCAGACAGTTGCCAGTTTGCACTGTAAAAGCCTGACTAAGAAAACCAAGGATGTCACCAGTACATTGCCCATCAAGACGGATCTGCTGCTGTAAAAATGCCAGCTATTACGTACAAAAATACATTAATTTTGAAATGCCAAGGCTAAGATATTAAGATTTTAGAAATGTCAAAATAAAGGCAGACTGGGAAACTTTGATTCTGCTACCTGCTCTGTGTGTGTCTTCACCTCACACTACATATGCTTGCAAAATAAATGAATGCTTTCCTTCAGACTAATGAATCACTCAGTACTCAGGATGAGCAAAAGCTCCAGGAAGAGACTTGTGGAGCACTAATGATTTATCCACAGTATACGAACCTTGTTTAGAGAAGTTTAGTGATAGGGCATTACAGCAAGGAGGGGTATGCTGTCATGGATTAAAACATTACTCTTCAGAAACAACAGCACAATCTGTTTCTATCACGGGGTTCCTGCATGATGACAGTTACATAAGTCATACACCACCTTCCAACCTCCAAGTTTCCCCAGAAACTGAACAGAGGTACAAGACAGCCCTGCAACTGAAGCTATTGAACATATTGCTTACGCACCTGTCCTGAAATTCTTGACTCATTTAAAATTGTTCCTGAAAAATACAGCACTTGGGAGTTCTGGCAGGAGCAGACAGCATCGTCTTCTTTTTTCCACAGAGTCTTTCAGAAGCAAATCACAGCTACCCTGCAGTCCAGGTGAACTGTTGCTGCATCCTGCTTCTTAACACAACCTGCCTGAAAAAGCCTTAGCCAACCCTCTTACATCTGACTGGAAACATTCCCATCAACTGAGAAGAAAAAACCCTATGAAAGACAGCAGCTGGGAGAAGGGCTGCTACTACGGACACAGCAATAAACTGAAAATACCTGGATGCTTTTAAGAAGTAGCTCATTACTCAAACAGAAAACAATCTACACAAGGGAGAAAGATCATAGGATTCCAATCTCACACTGCAACCAAAAATTTCAGTCAAGATTATAGTTGTGCCTGCCTTTATTTTCATGGTTTGTAGCTTGAGACATCTTATTTGGCGAAACACTTGTCCTTGTTTGAGCCAAATTTAGTAGAAAACCCCTTCCAAACAGAAGGCAGTTTCCCCCAGCCTCTCTCCTATCAGGAGCCATCTTTGTGGCCCCCCCTCCAACCCCCGAAAAAAACCGGGTCCTGCCAAAGCAGCACACGCTGAAGACTCACACTTGCAATTGTAATCTAACAATAGTCGAAGACAGTTCTAACAATAAGATGAAGCGGATGCAATGGAATCCAAACTGACAATTTCATTTCAACACGTTACTTTTTAAAGATTAAGTAGCTGTTCCTCTTTTTAAATATTTAGAAGTAAAAAGCTGAGTAAGAAGGCAGACACACAATTTAAAGGAAAGATGGGTGCTGGCAACATCAACTGACTCAAACCTTGTCTGCAGTGGAAGTTCTGGCACTTCATTCTGACAGTCATGATAGACAGAAAAAACAGATCTCTCACTGTGTTCTCTAAATATAGTAACATTGACCTTATGATGGGCTTCCACAGTAGCTGCTTTAAAGAGAGACTTTCCCCTGCTGTGAAAACCACTAATTTAAAATTATTCCACGGTGGTAGTTTGTCACAAATTGCTTTTTCTTTTTTTATTTCTCCTCTTAACAAAGAAAGAAATACTTTTTTTTGTTTTCAACTCACAAAAATACTCTAAAGTCCTACTTTCAAAAGTATCTGGTCAAATTTGTGTTCAATGTAAACAACAAAGCAAAGTAATCACTGAAGCTTTCAGTTCAAGTAATCAGTATTTGTTTCCATTCCCTGTTAAGAAATGGTGTATTTTAGTTTGCTTTTCTGCTTCTACTATCGAGACTACTGAGAGTACAACTGAGAGTATTCATTCAAAACCCCAACATTTACATGTAATGAAATTCCATAGACTCATATAAAAGATGCCTCTAAAGTGGCACATAAAACAACAGTATGTCAAACATTACCTTCCCAAAACATAATCCAATCGTATTTGGAAATGCTGAACTTTCAGACTCTTGGAAAGCAGGAAAGTGGGAAAGTCAAAATAATTACTAAGAAGATTGCAAAAATTCATACTGTCTCACAAATACTGTCAACTTAGACAGTCGTTTTACCTTGAGAAGGTATGTAGGAATATTGCTGAAATCGACAGGCAACTTCAAGAGGAAGCGAGCTGAGAATTCTCCAGTCTGTGGAAAAAAGGTAACACTAATGAGACCTGGTTGCTAAAACAGAACCACAAACATTCTGAGGATTAAATATTACCCAGAAAAATGTGTAAGAGCTCATACCAAAGAAGGGTTGAGATTTAAAACAAAATTTCTGAATAAAATTACTGAAGAGGAAAGCAACTTGAAAGATTTCACAGGTGTCATATGAAAAAACACCTTAAAAACCATAAAACATCATTGCCAGTAAGTCACCCGCAATAAGTAGTTAGATTAAAACAATGTGCATGACAAAAATCAGACTATATTTTGTTACACCCTAAATATAGATGTATCTTGGCTGTACTCATTTCCGGACACAGGTCTGGCAAGACCTGCAAACAGTCTGAAAGCAAAGCTAAAAACCTGACAAATTCGTAAGAGCATATAGAGAAAAGAGAGGCATCTTTACAAACACTGCAGATATACGTAAGAGAATTTGTGTTGAGAAAGGTGAGAATGTATCAAAAGCATCTTCTGAATAAACTTATAGGAAAACAGCTGAAGTAGAAGGTTTAAAATAATTTGTTTTCAAAATTATGTAGCTCTAAACACCTAGACAAAAATTTACTGAACATTTGCCAAGCGGCCCCTGCACATACATATAAAGGGTATGTGAAGGAAATTGAAAGGATTTCCTTTCTGTTTCATACACTTCCTTAAAACCAGACTTTGTCCACCTGGTTATGAAGCAACAAGCTAACTGCTTTTTAAAAACAAATGCCTGTCTGATTTCCTCCATATTAATTTTTTGTTATCTCTATTGTTTTAGTTCAAGAAAGTAGCCACAGAGCATATATATCTCTCCAGTAGGTTGAATTAGCAGTAAAGAAAGTGTTAAACATCGATTTTATGCAATTAAGTACAAAAAATTGGGATAACTTGAGACAAACTAGCCAATCTGTCAGTGCCAATTTGCTTCTTGGTCTATCTACCAGGCATGTACGAGAAATAACTCATTCTACCTTTAAGTCACTAAACAAGAAAAAACAGGATCTAGAATGCAACTGAAATCTTTCCAATGGTACTTTTCATGTTGTATCATTTGCCACAAGGGTTTGTGTGATGTTGGGCTGTAATCCACCCCACTGCCAGCTAGCTAAGAATTGCCCTTCAAGCTTGTCCCTGGCAGTCACATGAGATGGGCAAAGAAATTGCTCACAGAAAGACTTTGCAACAAAAACTGAGTGTACATTGAAGTCCATCTGTGAAACCTTTCCTGATTACACTACTTGTGAGGAGAGATGCCAACTTTCTGATGTCATTTTACTTATGTGTGCAGAAATATCACTGACTTCTTGTGCATGTGTAACATGAAGACTGCTATGATGACAGTCAGGGCACTAACTTTTTATTCAGAAAGAAAAGGGTATTATATACAGTGCTTCCCTTCTGGACTTCCAAAAAATGCCATACAATAATTGTCATAAAATCCAGAAAATTATTTCTGGTAAAATACCAAGTCTGATGAACTGGGATGACCACTGAACAGATAAATGGCCTCTGATCAAAGCATCAGCTGCTCCAAAAATTCCAGATATTTTATGTCATTCAGTCAAGATTATTTTGCAAACTATTACTTCTGAAGGTGTTCTGGCAGGACAGGGAGCAGCCCCTGTCCATGGTGCTCATCTACCCAGACCGAACCAGCAGGATGCAGCCATCAGGTCAACACAGTTGAATTTCTGGCCACAGCACTGACAGATTAGATATTTAGTGGGCTCCTGCTCACTGGTAGTCTGCAACATGAAGCTACTAAGCTAGATAATAGTTTGTCTATTTGTCATAGATCTTGGAGAGTCGCATTTTAGGAAACTGCAGATAGTGGAACAAAGGTATAAGAGCAAATTTCTATTCTATTTTGGGACACAGTGCTGAATTCAGGCCTTCTCTTCAAAGTGTTTTTTTTAATTCATGAACCTAAGATGATTGTTTTGGTAACACTGTGCAAGGCTCGTAGTTAACTACTTCAGAAATCCACTGAACTACTATTGATTCTTGAAAGACAGCAACAACATGAATTTCAATGACTTCTAGGCAGAGGCTTACCTGTTTTTAAAACAGTTTACCTCCTGCTTTTTAGAAAAACACTCCTATTTTACTGATCCTCAAGGCTAACAAAACAGTTGTAAAGGACAGGAAAGAGAACAAGTTAGTTTCATAGTTTTGTTTTAGGACACTAGTAAACAAACCTCTGTCATGTAGATACCAAGTTCATAGAATCTTAAAACAGGACTCTCAAGAGGTTTTCTGACAGAGAATGGAAAGTTGGACAAAAATGCACACATTATGGAAAACTCTAAAATAGTTCTGCAATGATGAAAAGGATTTGACTCAAAGTATATTTAAGATTTATTTTACTGGAATATTTTTAATTAACACAACATTTTAAATTTTAAAAAAGTTCTTAATTCAGTCACAAAAAACTGAGATAAGACTCAAAAGACTTGAGTAGGTATGTCTTTCCTCTAAAAAAGGAGAAAACTAGTTTTCTACAATCTTGAGTAGAACTTTTGCAACTGGCAAAAACCGTGATAAAATCTCAGTACAGTTCAGAAAGCCTTCTGTACTTCAATAAACCAGTTTAATGAAATTTAGAAACGTAGCAAGTTGTTTGTGATGAAAGCTATGGAGAATAACATCTGTGAACTAACTAATTTCCATCAAATTTTCTGATCTATAAACATTTTTAAAAAAAGAGGTCTGAATTTCCTTCAATGAAGAAATTTTTACTTGGATTAAAATAAAAAAAAGCCTAGATTGCTGGTCTAAGAAAAGAAAACCAGATGAGTATAAGTAGTGTGAGTTGTAAAATAAACATCCTTGCATCACCTAACTTAAGGATTATTAAAGTGACATAAAGCTGAGTTCTAGGCCCTGATAACAGGAGTGCTGAATTTTTGTCAATTTTCAGACTGCACCTATTTCAGAAGATACTGCTTCTGAAGGCCAGTGGATCTTAAGAGCATGCTACTACTGAAAGCAAGAGGGAAACAAATTCATTATAAACCCGATTTGATATTTCCTAACATATCTTACTCCAAACTTTCCACAATAAATATATTACCAGCAGAAAAAACTCTGATTTTTGCAAAGCTTACTCTGTGGCAGAGATCGATTAAAAAACGAAATCAATTCACACACTAACCAAAATGTCTACATTGCCAATGGCCACATTTTAGAGATGGTGTACACAGAGTGTGTCTATACAGCATGGCACATTTCCCACGTGGGAATATGGGATGCAACTTCCAGAAAGAGGTAAGTCAGTTTAATGTATGACTGTCATATGAAAGCATGGCTCTAGCCCATCTTGCCTCCTCTTGCAGAAATTAGTGGGTTAGTTTTTCCTCTCCATTTTAGGTTCCTGGAACAACTCATCCCAGCTTAGAAAAATGCAAGAGAGATACTGGCAGCTGCAGCTACCAATTAAATCGACACAACTGTAATGTGGAAACACACCCTAATACACCCTACCCCTAAACACGCTGTTTGGCTGGCAGGGTGTCATACCAACACCATTATTCTGCCTCTCAAATCTTCAGAGCTAACTCAAACTTCCACATAACGTTGTACTGTGCCCTCTAAATATAGAACAGGCTTTTCAACAATTTCAAAGCTTTCATCTATAAACCAGATGAACAAACACCAGGTTCAAAAACAGTTCTCACCTGGAAATCTGGTTCAACCAAGGTAATGGAACACCACAACATACAAAAGAGGGAGTACAGAAAAAGAGCTGGAGTCAAATAGAAGTTTTCTTCATTGCAAACAGAAAGCATGGAGATCCACAGTAAGAACTCCAATTTTCCAAGGTAAGAGATGTATTTTTTTGAAAGCATTTCAGCTGAAATCATAGCTTACCCAGTTGTTTTTTTTGCCAGCATAGATTTCCATGTTTTCTCCATACTGGGGCTCTTCAAGTAAAGTCTGATACTCAAACATGAGACGAGAGCTCTCACGTAATCGGTTGCACTGAAATTGGTGATACTGTTGCACAAGCTCTTTCACAACAAGCAGGAGGCATTCAGGGTTTGAAGGATTCCAGGAAGCTAAATTCTGTTGGTTAGAAAAGAACAAACACCAAAACTGTTTACAGCAATAAAAGACGAGAAATCCCCATTCCATACTGATACCAGAGGTACACATGCATGTGGAAGCTATGTGACAAAACTGAACCAAAATATTAAATGCCAGGCTTCTACCATGCTTTGGAAGAAAACCAGGTGAAACTGCAAAAGCTTAATGTCAAGTAGACTGACCATAAAACGATAACAAGGCTACTACCAGGCATATATAGGCCCAAATTACCATTTTATTCTTTCCTAAAATTGTACTGTTGCATCTGAGAACTTAAAAAGTTTGAATTAAATTAAAACTGATAAGCAACACAGAAAAATTAGGTAAGTATAACCTTGCATGATAACTGATTCAAAAAGCAGTCAACCAAGTGAATATGCCAAATTAACACCAACTACAGAAACTGCTCTGCCCCATTAATCAAATAGTGGTTACAGTATTCAGTGATGGAACAAATGGGTTCTCTTCTCTTGCCTCGACCTTGTGATTTATTTCACCTTAACTGTCTCTTCCCTAGAATTGCCTTGACTCATTCTCTTAACACAAATGTCATCCATACACAGAAATCTCTTCAATGTGCCTGGCAGAAGTTTTTATTACAAGCTGACTGTATTTCAAGGAACACAGCTAACAGAAATAAAAATGATCATACAATTAGGATAACTGGGTCAGTAGCACAGCAGCAATGTTATCACTCTTAACATTGGCTTAGAGCAGCCCTCTGTGCACAGTAAGTTTCATTCAGGAAGTACTTGGTGCTAACAAACCATACCTAATACGAGCAATGTTGCATGCCCACACATAGCTGACCTAAAATGGAGCTATGTGAAACCTACGTGAAAGGCAGATGAGGACTCACCCTGTAGTCCATGCTGTTAGGACACAACACAGCACTCATGCAAAAGTATTTAGGTTCTCATATGCTTTGTACTTGGGTCCTGAAGAGGTTTTCTTGATACAAGCTCAGAGCATGTTAACCTAGTCATGTGTCGTTTGGCCAGCTTTGAGTATAAGCAAAATTATTCTGTATTTCATAGAATCATGGAATGGTTTGGGTTGGTAGGAACCTTACAGATGATGTAGTTCAGGACAGGGACACACCTTCCGCTAGACCAGGCTGCTCGAAGTCCCATGCAACCTGGTCTTTGACACTTCCAGTGATGGTGCATCCCCAACTTCTCTGTGCAACCTGTTCCAGTGCCTCACCACCCTCACAGTGAAGAATTTCTTCCTCATATCTAATTTTAATTTACTCTATTTCAATATAAAGCCATTACCCTTTCTCCCACCACTCCATGCTCTTATAAGAAGTCCCTCTCAGCACTCTTGAAGGCCCCTTTAGGTACTAGAAGTATGTACATCAGATAGACATTTGACAACAGATTAGCTGCAGCAGAATTTTAAATTGTATGGATTGTACAGTTAACATTAAGAAACTCAGAACTGACACAGATGACTGCATTCTACAACTAAGCGAAGATATAATATAGAAGCTTCATAAACCTTTTTATCCATATCTGTACTCCATGTAGTTACAGATGGCATGTAACTTTTGTCCTGTAAGCTGCAGACATTTCATAAACAAATCCATATTTTGTGTAACACCAAAAGTAATAAACACAAGCATACAGGTTTCACAGGGAAGTTGTTGTGTCTCTGTCTTTAGAGTTACTCAAAACCTGACTGGACAAGGACCTGGACAGCCTGATTTAACTGATCCTGCCCAGGTGGGGCTGCTGGGCTAATGATCTCTATTGAAAGGTTCTTTCCAATCTCAGCTATTTTTAGCTTTATGAAGAGGTTTACAAAAAGCTCAAACTGAAACAGGATCTTAGCAAGGTGAGACTCCACAGCTCTGCCCTGAGAAGAAATGAATGAGTTAGTACAAATTTTATCTTCTGATATTCAGGAAAGGCAGATAGAAAGCTTCATCAGTTACTCACCAGGCACCATGCCTTCAGTTCTACAATGAAATTTATATGTAGCCTAATCTCTAACTATGGTGGGTATTTCTGTTAAAAAGGGTTTTAATTTTTTTTATTTCTGATGAATTCTGATGAATTTCTTTAGCTATAGCCCATATACAGACTTCAGTATAAGTGTATGATGGCTTAATATTTCAAGCATTTCTCTCTCCACAACTTCATATTTTTTCCCACTGCAGTAATATTTATTTCGATGTTACCAAAATGAGTTTCTCATTTTCAGCATCATCACTTAAAACATACCAGTCTTATTTGTCAGTGAAAGCAACATGAAACATGTATTGTTTTATTGTTTTGTTTTACATGCATGAACAGCTAAAGGATTAAACTGGACTCCTATTCTCCTGCTCACTCTGATTCTGGTAGAAAGAGCTGCTCAGCATGGCTAAAATGCTATCCTTGAGCCTCTGCCTTTAGAAGCTACCACACTGTCACAGACTTCACATTTGACCATGGCTTGACATAAAGGCACTTTGTTTTCTCTCCCTTCTAGGTGTTACAGTAGTAACACCTATAAAAAGGGAATATTATCATTGCCATATCTTACAAGATAAACAACATTCCAGAATAATTGGTGAATTGGTGATATACTAATGCATTTCATGTAAGTTCCTCAAGTACTACAGACTGACTGAAAGCCTTGTTCTACCTTGTCTGCCACCTATAGCTGGTCAAAATTTGTTAGCAACTTGAACCCATTTAAGCTTACTCAATTCTACAAAATACTAGAGAAAATCTGTCAGGTAGACTGCATCTTCTAGGAAACACATTTTCTATCACGCAGTCTGAAACCAGACTGCATATAACCTTAAATTTCCTGTTCCCAAGCTCCTGCTCAAATAAAGCATTTCCAGAAAGCCAGAGGATGTAATATGCCAGTACGTATTGATATCAGCCAGACAAGTGGGAATAACCTTTCCTCCTAATGACATTGGTATAACACAATAGAAATGTTCTGTCAAAGGAAATGACCAACAGTATTTTAATAACTGACCTAAATGCAACTGAACCTTTTGTTTTTTAAATAACATTACGCTACAGAACAAAAAAAGAGCAAGAGGAAATCCATTGTCATTTGTACAGCACAGAGCTAAAGCAGTACTCTTTTAAAAGAATTCAAGAACACTGCATGAAAACAGTGTTTATTCTGTATTATCTTAAAGCTACAGAATGAAAATTAATGATTTGACCATAGGATCCTTACTAAACACTTTTCATTCAGCAACATTCAAAATACAAGCTGGTTACAAAACAAATCACCTGGAGAAAAATTCAATTACCCACCCAGGACATACATGAGTTATAATAGATTCTCGCTGATGAAAGAATAAACGTACAATGGTTACACAAACTTTCTGAAATGCAAGTTCTGATTCATATACATAATTTTTAGCTTTAGATTTGTATTATTATAGTGCTTGTTATTTGGCAATTAGCCACTACATTTCCATCCATTTTGGCAACTTTGCAGAAGGGCTGTTCTTTTCAGAAGATCTAAATGTATAAAATTCAACACAAACACTATTGAATATGATGTCATGTTTATGTACGAAATTTCTTTTTACATATCTTAGTGTAACTTATTTGCCCTAAGCACTGGGCTCATTCACCTGAAAATACTTTACAACAATTTTTATGTAATCCAATTTCAACAGAATGTCAAAATAGGTGCTATATTGTTCTCAATTTCAAAGAGCACTGTCTATAATCTTCCTTCCTTTTTTGAAATCAAAGTAAGCAACTACCTATAACACACACTGTTGAAACCTAAGATGGAATTTGATGTTTGTCAAGTTTATCCCTTTTAGAGTGTCTACATCGCTACAATTTCAGCATCACAGAGATTCTTCTCAGAACACACAATCTGTCACTTTAGTTGATGAGAATACTGTCCCTACAACAATAAGATGACTTTCTTCTTTAGAGATAAAGGATTTTCTAAATAAGATTTTATTTACCAATGCAGTATTTTATTCACTATTATACTTTGGAAATCAGCAAAATCTTAAACTTGGAACAAAAATAGTAGTAACCTGTGTGCTTCATGTTCTAATTGTTTGCCTGAAGGCTGTATTCCAGCCCTAGCTAAGCCAGCTTTTTAAGAGACTGTACTTAAGAAGATTTAAAACATTAGGAGAGTGAGCTTCTGGTGTTTGCGTTTCATGGCTTCAAGTTCTGCCACAAAACTCAGATCTTGTCTACATATTAAGACCTGAATGCAAGTTCCAGATTATGAGGTTTAGTTTTACAACTTTAGAAAAACCTTGGAAATATGAACACAGATCGTTTAAGCCAAGAAGGTATGAAAAACCCAAATACAGAAACAACCAGCAAAAATGTTACAGAAAAGACTTGTTGCTTTCTGTGGCTTATATCAGTATCTTCTTCTGCCTTGCTCACAAATCTATACATTATCACTTTACCAAAATTACATGCATGCTAAAAAGAGTTTTTTACTGAATTTGCCATAAAATTGTGATTAAAATTAATTTTATAGAGAAAAAAACAAGCACAGTGACTGGGGTATTGACAGACTAAGTTACATATTTCACTCAGTAAATCCTGCCTAATTTGAAATGAGATTTCTATAGACTTTCCAGAGAGTTAATAACATTTAACAGAACAATCATTAATGCATTTGAAATAAAGAAATCCAGACTTGGATACAATCCCTAGCCTTGTTTGCCAATAGGTATCTTTAAATGAAGTCTGCAGTGCAAAATCTCCAAGTTAGTCAATAGTTGGACAGTTAGACTGAAAGCGGCCCACTGTACAACAATATACAAGTGTGAATCAACCTAAACTGCATTTGCAACTGCTTCAGCATTCATGCTCATCTCACATGCACATGTCAGATTGGTTAGGACCATCTTTTATGCTATCATTTTTTCAGCATATCATTGAACAACTTACCTGTCATTTCTCAGCACACAGATGGAGGCTCAATTCTCTTCTCTCTAAACACTGATTGCATGTCTCTCCACTATCTCCACTAATACTAGGAGCAACTTCATGCTACAGATCTTAATTTCAACCTTTTAGTTTTTAATTTTAGCATTTTTAATGGCTTTGCCATACTGCAACTTATGCAATTTTCATCTTCTAAAAAGATCAATTGTTGCCTTAGCTTAAGAAGTGTATCTTAGTATCAGCTTTAGTAGCATCCAAAGACAACTGTTTTTTCTTGTGGACACAAAAAGCCTGGTAATATGACTGGGTGACTGTGATGACTGGGTAATCCCCATTTTTCCAATTAGGGAATGAATCGAAAATGATCTGCAGGAATGAATTCAAAATGGCTTGCAGAAAAAACAATGGAATGAGAACCTCTGTATCATAGAGACCAGACTCCAGAAGCATCACTGCCCAGTAGTTGTAGCTACTGTCACACAGAAGATGGCCAATAAATATTTATCTATCCATAAGTAAGCAATTCAACATAAGGCAGTTCAACACACTTCTGTGGCAGAAGTTTTCCTGGCTGCCTTTTTTTCATTACTGGACAAAGTTTCAGGACAAGGTCTTTAAGAAAACAGTTATCTAGATCTTAAAGGGATTAACCAACACCATGTACCTTCACTAAGCCTGCCCTCCAGCTCACGTTGTGTGGCAATAGGAATGGAAAAATAGTATTCAATTATTACACAGAGATTAACAGACCATAGGCATCCATCAAACTGTGCCTACATTGGAGAAATCCAAGTGATTCAGGAGATCTATTCTGACGATCTGCCAGATATTAAATGAAACAATCTCACCAAAGAGCATTGATTTTCACTAAGAACTATAACCCCACAGATTTTGTTGGGCTGCAAATTCAAACTGTGAATTCCCTGGCTCTTGATCCTGCCTCCTGACAGACGTTGGCTGCATAGTAAGTGAATAGTTTGATAGAGAAAGGTTTTTCAACAACCAGACATGACCAAAGAGTTGAGAAAATGAATTCACTTGAAGTTGGTATAAAAGGCAGAGTAGAGCTGTTACAAGGCCACCCACAGAGTGCAATTTAAGCCATTTCAACAGTAACTCATTTAAATGAGTAGCAATGACACCAACTGGATTTCCAAAAGAGACAAGGAAAATCTTCAGCCCAACAGTATCAGTTCTAATGAGATCTTACAGGTGAGGCAAATAAGAGACCCCCAACGAAGTAACTTCTCAGCCCTATTAGCAAAGACATGCAGAGTTTAGCTTTCCAAAGTTGCCATACTATTCAACTTCTGGCAAAGAAACCACATTTAAATTTTGTTCTGGAACATCTTGTGCTTTATAGTCTTTCCTTTATCCTTCCAAAATAGCTAATCAAGAACCTATGTAAACTACTCAGTGTCCATAATTTCCTATTCCCCATTTTTTTTCAGAATGCAATGGGCCTTGTTCCATAAAGCTGCTAATGCATAGACTCCCTCACAGGTTCTTGCTTATTTCGTAACTCCAGGCAATGTCTGCAGCAAACTATAATTCTATGCTATCAGAAAGGAAATACGGGAACAACTTCTAATTGATTTGAAGTTGTTTTTCTTTGAAATGTGTTTAAATATCCAGGTTGCCAGAATATCTTCCAGGAATGTGATTTTAAAGAAGACAGATTGTAACTGTTTTTCCTGGCTATACTACAGGAAATAACAGCAAGATCTTATTTTAAGTTAGTGTACTTTTATATTTCTAAGCAAGAAATTAACTTTCATGAGAAAATGTCAGTAAACAAAACCTTCCAAGCCCGTAACAGTGGCAATGCATTTCTATAGCATCTTTCATCCAGAATTATCATAATGTTAAGTACAGATTTGCATTTTGTTTGTATCTCTGCACCCCACATGCACACAACTTGCATCCTTCAGTGGCTTAAAATCAGTATCAATATAAGTTTTTACCTGAAATGAGAAAGATCACACTGTACTATTAGCACTTATCCTCCACATAAATACAGAGGAGTTACTGGTCCAGTGGTTAAGTCATTAGCCTAGAAACTGGCATATCTGGTTTCAGTCCCTGCTTTGCTGTACTCTTCATAGGCCACCACAGGGAGATTGCTTAGAGAAAAAGGCACAGGATAATTATCTACCATATGCTCACATCTTTCTATCAACAGATATTTTTCACAGTATTTGCAGGGCTGGAGTGTTATAACAACTTCAAAGGCTTCAGTTTCTTAGCAGCCAGCACTTAAACATCCTACAGGCTGCAGCTTCAAATCAATCACTGTAAACCTACATGCCATCTACTTGTCATCTTATTTTCACAAGTTCTTCATATGCTCTCCCCCAAAGCACCACTGGAACAACTTTCTGGAGTGATCTTTTTCAAATGATCATTTTTGGGCCCAAGCAAACATCAAAACTTCACATTTCACAAAAACAGTTCAACTCTGGAGCACTTGTGCCATTGCAAATACAACCAAAGAATGTACAGGCCTTGTGTGCTCTACTACTGCATATACCAGATAAAAACGTTTGCACAGAGCAAAGCTTGGGATTGTCAGTATTTATTTAAATTTTTATTTTTAGTGAAAGGCTCTGAAAACAGGATTCAGAAATTAGAATAGCTTATAAACACTTAGTCAAAATCCCAAATACCTGAAGGCTTTGAATTAGCAAGAAAATACAGAGCAGGAAAACAACATAATAAGAAATTAATTCTGCTGTCAGAAAAGCATCTTGTATCTTGCATAAAATTATCTTCCCTTTTTTCTTCCACTGGCTACACAGTGGGCTTCTTCATAAATGATACAATACCCAAAGCAACTCTGTAACAGACCCCAGCAAACCTGACACCTGGAGAACACTCTTCTGCATTCACCTAGAATAAATGCAACACTGCATTCACTCAAAATAGGAGTAAACTCAGATTCCAAAGGTTGCTACAACTTATTTTAATTCCCTGCTGTAGCAGCAGTTATGAGACAGCTGATCTTGGTATGTTAAGGGTGCTCTGGAGATGCAGAATCTGTGAACCTGCATCTTAGAATCCTGAGCCCAGGAAAACATTTTTAAGTTGTGCACTCTTCCTAAAAAAGTCTGCCTGTTTCTCCCACAGAGCTCTCCTAGAAGATAATCAAACCCTTAAAAGCTACAACTGTCTACTATCTAATTAATCTCCTAAGGACTTGGCACACATAAGCATTTCTTGTCCTACTTTGCTGAGGGATTAGATCAAGTTTTGTTCCTTTCCAGACCTCTCAGCATACCTCTCTCAGAAAGCAGATGATACCTTTACCTAATCCAAGAGGGAATTGCATAATTCCCTCAGCATGTGTTAAATTCTGGGATAGTGAATCCAATGCACTAATCATTGGTTAATCCATGAGTACACTGCACTTTTTTCCCCTGGGAGTCAGTTACCAGGGGTGTACATAATTAACTAGACATGGCAAGCAAAAGGAACAAAGCATGAAGACAAGATTAATTCCCACACAAGACATATGCATCCTTTACCTAACAACTTACCATGCCTTGATGGCAGTGTGATCAGGCCTCAACTCCTCAGACCCTCAGCGGACCAGAGAACAGACCACTGTTAATGCTTTACCTCAAGAGTCTCTTTCAAATAGCAAGTCTTTCACTCTTATCAGCTCTTGTGGTTTTTCCTTTCCTGTCAACACAAGTAATTTTAGCTACAGCAAAAAGGCAGAACCTTCACAGCTAATGTTTTGGACAGCATCCACTAACATCCCTTGAGCATTTATCGTTGGGTGGCACATGGCAGAACTGTTTTCTTCTAACCATTTCTCCCCTCCCAAAATCCCATAAATTAAAATCAATATATAACAGGGCAGATCTCGTTGTACCGAGAGCAGTATTGCCATCTTTGTTTTCACATCTGTACTACAAGAGGGTTTATAAGACCTTGAGAATGCAGTCTCTAAAGAAAACATTAACAAAATATTGTGTAAATCATAAGATACTGGAAATCAAAATTATTTCCTTATCATACAAGACAAACTATTGCAAATTTGTTATCTCTTCTCAAAAAAGCAGCATGAAAACAGTCCTTTGCTTCCTTTATGAAAGTAAAAGCTAAATCTCTGGGAAGATGGTTATATGGCAAAGTTCATGTAAAACTGTATGAACGCTTACAATGCAAACAAAAGACTCAAAATGTTGACTAAATTTGAATTATGTTTTTGTAGCTATCTCTAAAAAAGAGCAGATATGCTTGAGGAATTGAAATAGAAAATAGCAAAGAAACACAGACGTAAAAGAATGTAAAGAATGAGTAAAACAAAGGGAGGTTTTGAAACAAATATAGACTGAAAATTAGACCAGTAAAAAGGAAAGAAAATGTATCTTGAGCCCTCCACCATTTGGGGAAATGAACAGATCCTTTGAAAATCACCCTGAGTGCAATGACATTTATTTCTTTGCCCCAACAGTATCTTCTGAAGGAAAGAACCTTCAGGGTAACAAACTTAAACTAACTGCATTGGAGAAAAGTACAATTATAGATTATAACAGAATTCACAGCCTAGAATTAAATCAAATATGAAACTGCATTATCAGACAGAATGACCATTTCTAACTGACCTTCTGTAATCAGTTAATTTTAAAGTCTGTTCTGCTTGTATATTCATAAGCAATGACCAGCTTCCTCTACAGAAAAATGAATTATAATGGCACATCAGTGTGAATTCAAAGGGTGTACTACACAGAATTTAAATGCATTCTCAGTTTAGGAAGACTGTTCTGGAGTCAATCTCTTCTCTCAAAAACACCCTGACCCCTTGTAAATGGGTTTCTACAAAGCTAACAAGCTGCTGCCCTCCAGACAAGCCAGTTCTTACTGTTTCTAGAGTTCTTGTAAGGAAGCAGAGTGTACTGTGACAGTAACGTCACACATAAGGGCTAGAATCCTTTCATTTTCTGCTAGTTTCTCTAATAATACTTTTTTCACTATTTTTAACAAAACACTGCTCAAGTATGATTATATTTTAATAAACCCAAGCAAGAAACAGTCAGAACTACATTACCAGTTTGCTGGTTTACATTAAAGAATTATAAATGCCAACACATTATCATTGCACTCCCAGACTTCCAAATAAAAGATGTTCTGCTTTCATATGTCTGGCTTGGGATATCCAACTTCACATTTTTGGTATGAACTATGACTTGAAAGTGAATTATATGCTGGAATTCATTATACCACCCTTACCACTAGCAAGTACTGTATTTCCTGCAACAGAAAGAAATGCAAGGCTAAACATCTTTTTCAGCCTTTACATTAAGATTTAACCATCCTGGTATTCAAGTCCAACCTTCTGGCCCATCTAACTGTCTGGCCATGAAAAATACAGTCAAACTCATATGACAAATGAAAATTTTCTTTATTTTTTTTCCTAATACAATGAATGGAAGGCCATAAAGTGTTTTCTCCCCCTATTTCACTAGTGCACAATGATTAAGTCCTTCATCATGTGTGTTTTAGGTAGTATGGCAGAAAAACCTTTTCTCCCACTTTGCCATCTTTCAGCCAAATGTCCATGCACATTCCTAATGTTCTCCAAAAACTAGTCTTTCCTGGACTGCAATACTATATTTTAAAAGCTAATATTCTACATTTTTCATATTCTAGGGAGAAACTGCATTATCAGAGAAGCTTGTGCCAAAAAATGAAAGGAAATGTTTCCCCCTGGAGCACTTTACAAAACTAATGGAATTAATTTTGCTTTTTATACTAGCAAGATCTAAGCAAGAAAGGCAAAACTACCTGGCTTAACAGATATTTTCTTCCCTCAAAATTAAATTAGTTTTAAACGTTAGATTTTTTCTTTAAATTTCTGTATTCACTAGGTGAAAAGTCCAGCCAAAATGTCGTAACTGAGTAAAGCAGAACTTGTGACCTCAGCATATTCTCTTCTGCTTATGCTTTGAGATAGAAAGACACGTTTTATAAGCTGTTCTAGGAAATGCTGAAGTTTTGCAAAAAGAAAGTGAGGTAAATGTATGGAATTATTTTATATGAACAGAAAATCAAAAATAAAACAAAGCAGCTAACTCTCTCTCTCTTAGCCCTATAAATAAATATTAGCAATTCCGGACAAAAAGGACAAATAAAAATGAAAGCCTGCAAGAGAAATTAAGAAGACTAAAACAAGGAGAAAAAGGAATAATTTCCCAGAGTAGAAAGGTCTTGAAGGACACAAAGATGGAAAGATGACAGGAAAAACTTGTTTTCTGTCATCCTCTTCAATTTCTTCTGCTGAACTGTATAGCCATCAACTTTACCACATGTCTACACAGACAACCTAACATTTGCTCTCAGCACTGTGTGACTTCTCAACAGGACCTGCTGAATGCTGGCCTCACACAGGCTGCAGTCAAGCTGATCAGGCTATGCCAGGAGAGGATTCCCAGCCAGAATCCTCTACTGGGGATTTCTCATTTTAAACCCAGTCCTTAATCAACTTGGCAGGAGGGTTGAACTAGATCATCTCCAGAGGGCCCTTCCAACACTAAGTATTCTGTGTTTTTGTGATTCCCTGAGGAACTGTGTGGAGCTCAGACACCAAAATCAGATCAAAATACATTCAAAATTACATTATTTCATATCTGGCTCTAAAAGGAACGCTGCACTGGTGTAGCTCTATTGTTTTCAAACGTGGACAAAAATGAAAATGTATACCATAAGTGCCAACAATACCAGTCAAAAGATCCCTGGGAAAGTTCCTGACTTAAATTACTTCTCTGACAGTATAAAATGTGGGTTTTTTTCCACTGTCTATCAACACCAGAAAAACTTGAGCAAGGCTGCAGTGACTACATGCATATATACCTGCATAAATGTGCACACATACCTACATCCCCCACATATACAAATACATAGGATCAATACAGAGGGACAGGAATGAAAAATTTTCAGAATTCATGTTTGTTTTAGAAAAATAAACAATAAATAACACTAGATTATTAATAATCAAAACATATCTTGACATATAAAGTCAAGACATAACTGCAAAGTGAACACAATTATTGGGAATGCAAAGCAGTTCAAAACAAGGAAAAAACCTTCTAATAAATTAAGGATCCAATTCTGCATTCTGTTTCACTTAAATTCCCCATGTTCAGCTGAAGCCAAAGTCATTCCAGGCTTATAGTATAAGAGCAGCAGGTTAGGGGTCCAAGAACGAAATCTGCTGCTGCCTTTTGGAACAGAGCAAGCAGAAGAGACAGCAATGCTAAAATCGGCTGCACTTACCCATGCATTTCCCAGACAAAGAGAACCCACTGCTGTGGCTTTGTATTTTAAAATCACAGTCTGAAAACCATGGTGCTCACTGCTCTTACGGGGGCAATACCAGAACACATAACATCTGAATCTTTGCTAACAGTACAACTGACAGACTTTTTAGAACAAAACAGTTCCCACGGTTAACAAGCTTTAGTTAATATAAGGGGTATTTGGGCTTTTTTGTAGTTACTGTGAGCAGAGGAACAATTGAGACTGTTAAACATTTGTCTCAAGCACCTGAGTAAATAAGGAACAATTAATGGAAGAAGGGGATATTTAAAGGATCTCTTCACTATCCATTAACAGCTAACTCAGCAACCAAGAGAAATAATGATTAAGACTTTGAACACAGACAAAAATACAACCTTCATGACAGTCATCATATAGCCAAATGATAGTCTAATAAGCACAAATACAAGAACTTAAAACAAACATTGGTCTACACAAGATATAGAGTGTGACAGCCAATACACTGGAGTAGCACAATGAGCTGAATTAACTTGCCAGTGGCTGAAATCCATTCTCAGTATTAAGTAGTACACAAGGGAAAACAATGCTCCAACTGCTCAGTAGTGGCATGAGAACTGCAGTGGCCTGTTCTCTGGAATTCTGTGATGACAATACTTCCTCCAATGCAAATGCAGCACGATGTATTCTCACAAGGAATATCCTATATACTAGCCCACATGGACATATTCAACACTTAGTAGGAAATGCTCACGTCCTCTTGGGTCCATTCTCAGCTAAAGCAGGATTCCAGAAATACTGCTAATGAAGGCTAATGAAGAGTTTTTGTTAGCATGGCGGGGGGG
>VZRZ01003083.1:309459-346901 GCA_013398175.1 Climacteris rufus
GGGGGGGGGGGGCAAAATACTTCTGGGGAGATTAGCTGGAGACCTGAAGTAGAATACTGAGAAACCCAAATCCTTGAACTGACAGTTACCCTGCATATACTTCTATTGTATCCTCTGCCAAACAGAAGATACTTCAAAATCATTGGAAAAAATGGGGTTAACATTTTGAATAAGCACTTCAGTTATTAACTGGCTCACATTAACAATCAACTAGGCTAACATAACAAACAATTCTTGTTACTCAAACAGGCGTCATTGTAATGAGCTCCAAATTAATCTCATCCATACACAATCACTAATCTTGTTGTGTGCCAACCGAATTTTTAATCAGAATGGAGTGAATCATAGGTTGTTTTTAAAATACATTTCTAATACTTGTCATCCAAAATGAATAAATACTAGAGCAGGGAAAAACTTTTCTATTTACATTCTGAGAAGTTGATTTTATTTATGCATACTATATATACAAGTGTCAAATGCATTTGACAGGAAAACATTTTTAATGACAATAACCCACAAAAATGTTCATTTTTAATAATGCTTTGAGCATGAACAGCATCACCAACCTAAAGAGTTTAGCCATCTGACTGTAATTAAAACTGTATGACTAACCAAAATATAAGGACCACTTGCACCACTGTTGAACTGCTCCACAATGCCTACACCATCCTACAAGGTCAGCACACACACGGTCAGACCCTGTGACCAGCAGAGTAACTACTACTGGTAAGACATGTAATGAAGCATGTATTCTGCAGTGCTGACCTTGAGACTCAAGCTGAGTTTCAAACTCAAGCGACTTTAATATTTGTGCAAGACACAAAAGCAAAGCTGAGTTTCAGTGAGCATTTTCAACTTGATTCTGCAATTGCAGTATTAATAGAGGAAGCAGTTGATTAGCTCTACTTATAAAACGAGCGCTCAACATATCACCTCCTGCTGAAATACTGGCCTAACCATTTAGGAATTCTCTGTGGGAAAAAAAAGGAATGAACTATTCATCTACAGCATTTACTTTTTAAAATGCAGTATTTCTGGAATCTTGCTTTAGCTGTCTGGCTAACAGCTGCTCAACAGAACACCTGTTTCCAAGCTCAGATGAAAACCTAACTCGAAGGCCTGCCCATGGCCATGGAAACCGAAGAGTGACTGAAGAGATCTGCAACACAGCCATTCAAATGTCTGCAGGGAAGTCTACTGACAATCTCCATTAGAGCCACACAGCTTGAGGAATCTGGAGTACCTGGTTCTCATTTCAAGCTAAGCATAATGCCTGACTCAAGCCATCTAACAACATGTGATGACTTCTTGGAAAACAAGACACTCAGACAGATGAGAGCAGCACATGCAGGCTCAATGTCAGAATTCCCACAGATCCGATGGCACATATTACTCACTTAAAGACTGTACTCCTCATTGAATAACATCTACATGCTTTTGTGCATGGTAGATTCTGTTTTCATTGCCAGGAACTTTTGATTGCATCAGAAGTATTTGAAGATTGCTCAAGATTAAGAGCATTAAATTATGGCCAATGTGCTAATCTGTATTTTATTTCTAGTCAGTAGACAGATATGTTAGCACATTAAGGAATTCTGCTAATATCTTAGAATTCAACTGAAATTATCTTCACTAAAAAGCTCTCACATTAGTGGAAAAAAAAGGACCTTTTCATAGATTTAGCATAATAAGCAAGTTATTGTTAATGCAACATTCTGAAGAAAAACCGTACAAACCATATGGAACATCACACAGGGAATGCAAAAGCAAAGGTACACTCTAAAGACCCAGCTGCAAGGTGGGAATAACACACTCCAATACCATCAGGATGGACTGCAAAAGAATGACCAAGGACTTATAAAAAAATGCTTTAGCCAGGCATAATGACCAAAGGAAAACTGCTGGCTTGCAGATTTCTTCTTTGGTTTGTTCTAATTAATTTAAAATAGGCTGGTTAATATCTCATTATGTATCAAGAAGCAAATGGCTCTTCCTCATTGCTTTCCAACAAAGAAGACAGGAAGTTTGTTCTGTGCTTAGGCAGAAGAAATGCTACTCTCCCAAAAGAAGCATCATTGATAAACAATGTAAGAAAGAATGAAAAAAAAAAAAAGGATGTTTTTATCCTTGCAGGTTTTTCTGTGGATCACTACTGCTAGTGACTTCTTTTCACAAGAGAAATATGGTACTGTACCACTCTCAGCAAGCTTCTCCATCTGAACAGCATTTCTGCAAGATGTCCCAAATCATCTTAATTTTATATCTCATTTACAATTTGCTATTAATTTCAGTTTTCCAGTACATTAAAAGGTACTTCTCTTCCTTTAATATCAACGGCAAAAAAAGTAGTTGATAATATGAACACTTCTTAGGAGGTTGTAGGATTGTGAAACAAATGAGAAAAAGAGGAAAATAGAACTGGTAAATAAAGGAGTGTGAAAATTCTAGAATTGCCAGAGAAAATAAAACCCTTTCTATACACTAGCCTAGTGAAGTAGCTGTTCATCAGCACCATACCTCTATTCCAGAGGAGTTTGTGAGCTTACCAGGAAAGTGATCAGGAGAAGAAATACAACTTTCACCTTTTAAAAATTCGATTAGGTATACTAAAAATAAACATGAAAACCAATTCTTCGGATTTTTGTATATAACTTTTTATGAAGTGCAAGGTAAAACCAAAAAACAACTCTTGTCAAGTCACACATCAAGTACATGTTCAACTCCAAGGCCACTGCCTCATGCTCCTCCACCATGACACTGGTACCACTGACTTCCTTCCCCTGGGGAGCTCTGGAAACATGCTCATAAAGAACAAGAGGGGCTGCAGGAGAGGGCTGTGCAAAGAGTCTCCCCCTAAAAAAGGCCCCAGACCAGCAGAAGTTCAAATAAAAGACAATTCCCAAGTTCATGTTTCTGCCAGTGACTCCCCTGTACCTGTACATACCGCCTATATAATGAAACATCTTTAATATCCACTGATTTTTGGTGACATTTCTAATAAAGGCCAAAAATTAGAGGAAAAAACAAAAAGAAATGAGATTATGACCTATTCTGTAGCTGAACAAGCAGGAATTACAGCAGAGGTCTCTGACAAAGACCTATTTTTCCAATACAGCCACTGCACTATAACCACGGGCATGCACACTTACTGGGAAAAACACACTCAAATCTGACTGACAAACAATACTGTCAACTCAGAAAACAGGCTGCAGGTCTGCAAAGGCAGAAGAATAAAGTCCAAAGAGAAGGGAAAGTAAATGAGGAAAACTCTCTGAGTTTCAAGATACCTTAATACAGCTTTAGTAACTATTACTAAGTTTTGAGAGAGGAAGTATTCTAAAAGTACAAGCACTGTTAGCTCCTTCAAACAAGGCTTTATTACTTGAGGCTAATTGTGACTAGTGAACAGATGCTTTGTTTCAGGTTGTGGTGTTTCTTCTTCCATAGTAATAAGGCTGTATAAAAGAATTTTCTCAATAAAGTATTTTTGTCTCTCCCACCTTTTAGAAGGGCATTTCTTTGGCTAGATAACACGAACACAGATGAGCAGATAGCTTTCTTTGATGCAGTGCTTCCCATAACATACTACCTGGTTCCATCCTTCCTCAACAGAAAACAAAAATCAACATTGCTACCTAAAATGACTCTACTTTCTTTTAGCAATAAAGGCTTTCATTTATCAATTTAGCAATTTATCAATTGTTTTTTCTGAGACAGATCATTTGAGGGGGTCAGATATTAAATATATTTTTACAGATACTCTAAATAGTTATTTTAAAAGTAATATTATCTCGATTAAAATGTTTTAAACTCTCCCTCTCCCCCCATTTATGGATTCAGCTTTAAATCACTTTAGAAAACAATGTGTTTGAACTCAAATACCAAAAGATGTTTTTCTTCTTTATTTTGCATTGTTATAAAATCCCTGTTGCTGAGGTTATTCCAAAAAAGGTTTAAGGTTCTGCAGGATGTAAGGTTCTCAAACAGTAAAGTACTTACGTGCAAGGCAGAAGGATCTGGCAAAAATTCAGCATCCTCTCCAAAGATAAAATCTGGTGGCAGGTCAGGATAGTGAGCATTAAAAATTATATCCCCTGAAAAGCAATAAATGAAAACATTGTTTGCACTATTACATACGTGCTTAAAAATAAAAAATAAAATAATCACATATGACCCACATTTTTAACACAGAAATTGACAGCTACATTACAGATATTTCATGTATATATCCACATAATTTTTACAAAAATTCACATGCAAGATAAGCATCAGATGTTTTGGGGGATGAAGTCAAATTCCTGAGGCACAGCTTCTTCCTCCTCTGCAAGCAATGAAACATGAAATACATTATTGCTTTGTATCTCAAATGGCAATTCAAACACTATTGAGGGTTGCCTCAAAACACTGAGTTAGAAAAGGGATCTTGTTGTAATAAAAACTACCATATTTAGATGGCTGTGTTTTGTCTATTAAAAGTCAATTGCAAACTACTAGGGTCACGACTTTCAAAATACCAGAGCTTTCAAAAATTAGTAGCACTTACTCCCTCTCTCCTCCTCACCACCGCCAACTCTTAGAAGAAAGAATACATAGTTCAATAGGAACCATTCCAACTATCCCAATTCTGGCCAAGAGAAATGCAGTATTACACATTTAAATGGAGAGACTAAAATTAACAGAAAATATAAAACTTCTTCACAGCTTGGCACTGAGCTCTCATCTTGCCAGTGTCACAAGATATGTAATTAAAAGAAATTTGGGTTGTAGTATTTCACCAGTACACATACTTCAGAGTTCATATAGATCAAGAGGTGGTCATATGCATGTCAGCTTTTAAAAAAAACCACTCACTGTTCAAGAAAAAAGATTTAAAAATAAAAAGAAATGTTTCCAGCATTACTTTTCTACCTCCCCATCATTCTTTATGACGATATGAAAGAATAACTGAGCTTTTGCACAAAAGAGATTTTATGAGGTAGCAGACATTAGAAAAAAAGAAGACTACCTATTATATGTTACTACTCATTTAAAATCCACACAGCAAAGTAAAACCAGCATGGTGAGACTTATAAACAATTCTGTTCAGAGAAAGTTACACCACCTTTTTTTTCTTAAAAAATTATGAATGCAGAACTGGAGAAAAGCATTAGGTGAACAAATCTTGCAAAGCCACATTGCTGGCTCAGTGACGTCACCATATCAAGACATTTAACATGACAGTTTTAATTGCGGATATTCTGCTAACTTATCTTGGCTTTAGCTGGAAGCAAGGGTGCCATAAAGATTAATTGCAGAGGATGAAGGCTCATGACCAAGAAGCCATGGCCAGTCTGGGATAGGTTTGCTCTACAGTATTGCGCCAAATCACAAACTCACTGATCATGAAGAGCAGAGCACTCATGATGAGCAGAGCACAGTGTGGGCTTCTCCTGTCTGCACTCCTACCTTCCTTTCACAACTGTCAGGAGCACGTGTAAGTACGGGGTGCAGAAAACAGCAGAGGTCTGCCAGTTAAAATTCCCAACACACTCAACACAAAATCAACCTTTTATTTCATTTAAAAGAACAAAACAGGCACCAGTCCTGAAGGAAACGGCATGAAATTGCAACAGAAAATGCATCCATATTAAGTAAGAGAAAATAATTACTAGACTGCCTAAACTATAATACAGCAATGGAGAATTCAGAAAAGCTGACGTTTACTAGACTGGGTAGCTCCCATGCCACCACAACACAACCCTTTTCTTAATATTTACTGCAATTAAAATGTCACTTCTGGCTCCTTACAACAACTTCTCCAATTTCTACATACAGAGCAGTGAACTTGAGGTTACCTATTGAATGAGATGCAGCATATGTTCTTTGACTGAGCTTTGAAAAAGGCATGTTTGCATAACTTAAACACAGCACTATGAAAAAGCTTGGCCTGTGACTTAGGCAGCCCAATGCCACTCCAAAGGAAAGGACTGTACCTATGTGCTTTTGCCATGTTCCTACGTGATGCTAAGTAACTCATTTAACACATACTTTTCACACTGCAGGTGCTAGCTGCATGCTTTTCATTCTCTGCATTCCTGCTTTAACAGAGTTGATGAAACAGAGTAGATCTACAGCAGGCTGCTTAGAATAAACCAAGGTTCAAAATAACAGCATATTTTGGTTACACGTCCACATATGATTAGTGAAAAACTATTACAGAACCCTACATCCTGAGGTGGCTTCAAGACTCAGCTTGAGTAGTGAGATTGGGAAGGAATGGTATCCACCTCTACAAGCTGCACAGTGAGAGGTGAACCCCAGCAAAGCTGTGCCAGTAGGTGCAACAGTAAGTGCAACATGGAGGTTCATGCAGGTACAAGCTCTTTCCTTTCACAGAATTTTCAGTTCTAGAGCAACATGAAGTGAACTCACAGCACCTCCTAGAACATCATTACATGCAGTGTTCAATGTAACAGTAAATTAAAGTTGGCATTATTAGTTTAACATGTGC
The DNA here is from genome assembly GCA_013398175.1 of Climacteris rufus. Classification (NCBI taxonomy): domain Eukaryota; kingdom Metazoa; phylum Chordata; class Aves; order Passeriformes; family Climacteridae; genus Climacteris; species Climacteris rufus. Next base: position 315,950 of record VZRZ01003083.1, read on the forward strand.
TGAACTTGAACAACTCGGGGTTCAGGTCAGCTGCGTATGCCATGCAACAATTCCTGCTGGGGGACCACAGACATTTGGGGATGGCACCCTTTCTGATCATGCAGGTGTAGTGTGTGGTCACACTGAGGTCAGGCACATCATGTTGCAGCTGGACAAATCAATCTATTGCCTACCTCACATGGTTATATTTGTTCTTTACCACTTTCTGTCATACCCCTTCTTCCACTAAACATTAGTGGCATTATGACTCCTTACCAACCGCGAGTGACCAACTACACAGTTATTTTGATTTAAGAAGTGTTCATGTTCTACTGGTATCAAAGAACTGTTCAGTGAAAGGGACAGAATCCAGAGTAAAAATTAACATTGTGATACTTGATTTTCTGTTACTATTACTTATAATTGCTTCTACTTGTCCAGGGTAATCATGCCTCAAATCCAAACTCCCAAGTCCTTTCAATAGAAGTCACTTTGAGACCAAATGTATCAATATTAACTCCAATGTTTGTATCAAGATAATTTTTCCCTATAATGTGTTCAATTTCTAAAAGGCCATACGTTACATAGCTACATAGGTTCTCTAGGCTTCAAAATAAATAGAACTAATATTTCAGTGCCTGTTAATCATACATTCACCAAACACTATGGCTGAGACCATACTCAAAACATTTTACAACCCCATGGAAACGAAAAATGATGCTGTTGTCCTTATGTTCTAACTGAGCCAGAAATGCATATGTTCTAACCAAACCCCTACAGTACCAGAGGTTTTCAGCCAAATGTAAACCCTAATTTATTCTGCTACAATCAAACCTCTCAAAGGCTGGCTGACAATTTAATAGCGACAAAGAAGTACAAAACAAAATGTTGTTTCCACTTCAACGTTAACAGTTAGAAAACAGCAGTGATTCTCTGTCATCAGTGGCTCTCCTTCTGGAATATAAATACAGCATCTGACTATTAAAGATCCTAAGACTTCATCTTAGAACAAATTTTTTATGTATTTAAAAATGAAAAAAAACCATTCCCTCAGTCAAATCTTATTCTATTAAGTCTCATTTCTGCCATGAATCCAAAGACTACCAAATCAGGTAGTTCCTAAAACAAAGTAAAAAAGCACCTGTTTTTTAAACTGTATCAGCCATCCATACACATCACCCCTGGTCTCTCTAACTTTTCTGCTCTGTGCTCTCCCCTTTCATACAGTCTCACTTATGTCTTAGTTAATTTACATACTGGAACAGGAAAGGTAACACCTTTGACTCTAGAAGGCTTAGGCACCAAGGAAGGAGTTTGCCCTATTTGCAACTATGTGCATGAGGTATTTTCCCCAATTACACGTTTTCAACAAAAACACACCATAACAAATCAGACCACAGATAAAGGGAATCCATCCTAAATCTGAGTTTTGTTCTTGTTAAATACCAAAACCCAGAGAAATTAAAACTGCAGTTAACAGTTTGCTTGGCAGGGCTATGACGCATAAATAAAAATTGCTTCATTACACTCAAATAAAAGGTATTTAAACAATCACAACAGCCAACGCAAATCTGGTTTTACTTCACATAAATACTAACACTAGTCTCTGCAGTGAGCTTACAAAATATAAGGTGCTAAATATTTAGAATCACAAGTTAACAGTTTGTCTTGACCTAGTAGAAATTTTTACAACAAGTACTTTACTTACTGCTTACATGATATTATCTGTGGGTTACCCTCTTCAAATATAATTCTGCTGGGGTAAATAAAAGTAACATTTTTAACCGATAAACTAATTTGCAAAATTATTGTGCTTAGAGTTTGAGAATGGTTACCATTTTACCCTTAGAGGAAAAAACCCCACCAAAACATCCATATAGTTCTGTATTCTCTCCCCGTCTTACCTAAATATCCTTTTCCTTGCATCTCCAGCACAGGAATTTCTAGTTTTGCACGTTTCAACTCTGCTTGCCCTTACTCCCTCGACAGAGGGCAAACCATGTGGTGCTCCACAGCACTACTGACTGCGACCATTCCAGCACAACAGCAAGGCAAGCAAAACCTTCATGCTCAGACCATACTTATCTCATTGCTGTAGATATACCAGCCAATAATTACTTCAGTGAAATTATATTTCCAATTACATACTAGTACAGAATTTAAAATTACTTCAATAAAGTTAAGGCCATGGAATCAAAGACAAATTTAGCAGAAAAGGGATGTATTACATATCTTTTGCTTTTCATTAAAATATTACTTTGACTTCCTTGTTTTCTCCTCGGGCAAACAGCATTAAATGTTGAAATATTTCACTTCACAGAACTTCAAAAGAAAAGTTAATATGCTCCCCATAGACAAAAAGATAGAAATATTAATACTTAAATCTATAATTACTTTTAAAACCCACATGGGCTGTTCTTTTGTCATCTATCAAAATGTATAAGCAAGTCTAACAAAGGAATAAGAAGTGACTACAAGCAAGACAAGTGTCTCTGAGAAAGAAACTGAGAAATTTCTGAAATCCCTACAATCACTTGCCATTAGCCTATCCAGATTTTCCTCTCCTGGTAACTTCATTTTTGGGGTATTTTTCTTCTTTTTTTTTATTGTACTATAATTTTGGTAGTACTGAAAAATGTTATGGTAAGAGTGCCACAGCATTAATATTTGTGTTTAACAAAAGGCAAAATTAGGAAGCAGCCTATCAGTTAACTTCTAAAACTCTGCTTTTGAAAGGCTATCTATATTCTTCAGTTTCTTCTGACACCAAGAATTTCTAAGTCAGCACTAAGTATGCAGAATAAACATATGTGGCCACTGCAGCCTGGAATAAGTCCAATTTGAATGGAATTTGTTATGAAGGAAATCAACCCATTTGGCTTTTAAGAAATCCAAATGCAACTTGATCCTGAAATGCATTCACAGATGATAGGGAAATTGCTGAAGCAAGAGACCAAACCTATGTGCAGAATCAGTTTTGGGAAAATACAGAGTGTGCTCTTGTCAAGTATTAAAAAGAAAAAGCCAATAGAATTACATTATTCATCAATTCAGAATTCTAACCTGTCTGTTCTAGTAGCCATGCAAACTGTAGACAAAAACCACTGATCAGTCTCTTGTATAAACAAATTCTTACCTAAACCAGCCGGTTTTAGTTCTCTTTACAGATATAAAAAATAATCAGTTACTCACTACAAACTGCAACCAAGATACTAAGTCAGAGCAGTCAGCAGTATCAAAGGATTTAAATTAACTAAATGCAGACCTGCCTGGAATCCCTGCCATTGGATTCCACACTAAAGAATTTTGCTCTACAGGCTTTGAGTCAAATACAGTAATATAATACCCATAGAACCCCTTTTTAATTGGTGGACAAGAAAGATCAGTTCCTGAAATGACAATAAAACTTGTAAAATACAAAACTTCTATTACTGAAAGAAGATACATGAGTATTTGTATTTTGCTGTGGTACTGCTGCTGACAGGCTATTCTTTGCTCAAGTAATGGATGTTTTTGAGCTTAATTTCTGACTTTATGTGTGAATCAAAGAACCAGAAAATGAAAGGCAGAAAAGTCAACATTAAAGACTCAAAAACATCTCAGAGGGTCAACTTGTAGAAAACAGAAAAAAACAGACCACCTTCTCTGCATCTCTGTGACACTCCAGAAGAAATTCTAGCTACTCCGCTACTTGTAAAGCTGCAGAAGACACAGTCTTCATAAACTTGGTGCAGCTGATTAAACCAAGTGGTTTAGTGTCATTTGAGCTGCCTCAGGCACATTTCTGGTAGCTATGATACATGATTTTTCAGCGAGATCAGTGCCCTTTGGGTCAGAAGGTGAGAAGGCCACTCAAGGTATTCTTGGGAACCTCTGTCTTAAGACACTTAAAGTTAGGCTAGTGAATCAAGTCCCACTTTTCCAATGCAAGAAAAAGAATATATAGAAGAATTTGCAAGATGTTAATTTAATTCTTGGACAAAGGATTGCAGGTGTGGGGTTTTTTTTTCTTTAACTTCAACTGAAAAATACTGCTCTAGGAGAAAAAAAAAGAGCTATAAGATTGTTCACAGAAAGTATGTTACTTTGTAAATTGGGCAAATCTGCAAAAATGAAGTAAAAAGAAGTAAATTGGATCCCAAGCTGAGCAAGAAGGCATCAAGACAATCTCAGTTACTTGCACTTCTGTAGCTGGGCAACTCCTTTCTCAGAAATCTTAGTACTAGAACTGAAGAGGGCAAAGATGAGAACAACAGATAATTCAAGACAGGATAAAATATTGGTAGAAATTAAAGCCAGGCAACACTGGAGAAATTAAAACAGACACACTGGATAGGTGAGAAAAGGAAAGGTGAAGGCAAAGGATAAACAGACTCAAGCAAATGGACCAGAGACCATCACCAGTACGTGCAGCCCAAACAGGTGAAAATAGGAGGGAAGCGCAAAGTAGGAAGGCACTGTGCTAATACCAATGTGGAAACCTAAGATAAAATATTTTAAGCCTCTCTAAGTCCACACTTATATTTAGATACTCCTAAGGTCACTCCTCTTGATGCAGAAATACACTAAGACTTACAACTGCAAAACCTTCTGTCATTTACTGGCTCATGAGAAGTCCAGAACGCAAGAAAAAATGTCAAATAAACCCCACCAAGAACCCAAGTGAGAGGAAAGTGATTACTTAAAAGGGGAAAATAGTGTAGTAACCTTTGTATCCAAAGAAGAAATAAATATAACAAAAGGATTAGACTCTCTTGACACTGTCATTAGGTGCATTCATTAGATAACAAACAGGTTAGTGAGGGAAAAAGATATATTACTCCTGCCATGTAAAGCAAGACTCAGCCAAACTTTAGAAAACGTACCTGGAAAAATCTTTGGTACGTTGCATGACCCAGCAAAAAGACATCAATCAACTAAGTATAATCTGAATTAGAGCAACCAGAAAGTCCTTCCTGTAAGAGCCTGAACTAAACCAGAGCATGTGTAAAATAACATCATGGTGCACCAAACACTAACACATGCATTGCAACAACATAGTTATGAGAATCTTAAATCTTACAATAACGTGCAAATTCATTTTTACAATAGTTTATTGGCACAATAAACAAGTGTCTAGCAAATAACTTTGCAAAGCAAACTTTAAAACAGCCATAGGAGGTTGGGCTGTTCTCTATCATTTTGTTTGTCCTTAATTATTTCCTTAAAATAGAAAGCCAGAAGATGACTCGATGAACTTACTGAAAGAGTTTCATCACAGGAATAAAAACAGATTAAATTTTGTACCATATATTATGGGCATATATTATGGGCGTCAGATTCAGGCTAGTTAGGCAGCAAAACTGATTTCTTGCTCTAAAGCTCATCACTAAAATGAGCAAAAAACTAACAAACAGAAATTAGAAGCAAAAAATTGAAAAACTAAGTTTCAAATGAGACAAAAGAAATGTTCTTCAAGATCAAGGAAACCAAAGTGGTGGCAGTAGAACCCAGAGTGATAATCCACTCATATAAAAACAGTGAAAATGAGACAGAAGATGAAAATACTAGAGTTCAAGAGGCCAGAGAGAACAGTAGCATTACAAGGGCAACAAATTGTTTAATCACTGTGAAATTCCAGATGACAGCACTCAAGGTCAGACAGGGAAGGAGGCATCAGTGCCTGAAAAAGAAAATGTGAAGAGCACAAGCAAAAAAAAAAGTCAGATTCTCTAGCAAGCAGCAATGAAAGCTTGAGTGAAAAAGGAAAGCCAAACACAAGATATTCCTGGGTTTTCTGGAATAAAATTGCAATTTGATTCTAAATGGCATATTTTAATTCTAAAGACTATTGCAGCTTATAACTTTGCTTATCCTGACAATTTCTGCTGATACCTGCCTTGATGTTTTACTAAGACCGAAATATCTGCAAGAGTTACTTCACCTTGAAATACACAAATACTTCCTCAGCAAGAATACTGAACTTTATGAAGCAGACACTGCTGTCCAGATAGCAAAACAGGATACCTCTGCATACCACACAAAATAAGTTTTGTCCTAGGAATAGATTCTACCTCTTACAGGGTATTACAGACAGTCTTCTAGAAATTAAAACTCCAATTAGGAACTTTGAAAAACTCAAGTATAGAGAAAAACACAGAGCTTAATGAAACAACATTGAGTATTGTATGAACTAATAAAAACAATACAGCTGTCCCAGATTTTAATTGACCGACTAGTAAAACCAGGCTCGAGTTTTCTAAGTATTCTCACAATGAAAAGAACCAAAAAAATTATTTCCCTTACAGAAGGAAAAGTAAAAGTGTTTCTTTGAAAGCATCACTTGAAAATTTCTTAAGTGTGATGGAAGACAATTAGTATGACAAACTAATTTATCTTGAACACTGGTGTAATATTTTCTCCAGTGTAAAATTGTCCAAGGTACCTGGCTGGAGCTGAGTAACTGTTCAGTGTAATATTCCAGCAGCTCTGAATACATGCAAAAGTAAGGTGAACATGACATCTAAGAAAACCCCATTAAACAGCCAACAAGCCATTCTTAACTTGCAACATATTTGCTCCTCCCAAAGTTAATGAAACAATTATTTTACACTACAGGTAGTTAGCCCTGCAAATACACTTTCTCCTTTTTCAAGAAGTTGTGAACTTTCTGGTCTTTTGGAAAACAGGATTGTGCCGTGCAGTTACACTTCCCTAAAGTCGCACACCAACAGTTTCCAACACACTCGGATTCCTATGAGGGTGCTTGTGCAGTGGCAGCGGTTATGATTGATGATATGCAAAGACCTAATCTGTTGCAAAGAGGATGTAACACAAACCACAAAGGAACTACACACTTCAGCCTGTGTTTGGTACCACATACTGAAGCCCATACAGTGAGGATCCTGAACACTTTCAGCCAATCTTTTTGTTCTGGCAGATTTTGCAACTTTCCTTTGCAGAAATATTCTGCCCTTCAAAGATAACATATCTAGCAACAGCCTACAACAAAGTATCTAAAAATCTCCCTTTGCACACTATAGCTGTCTTCCTCTGCCATCATTATAGACCTAAACACAAAATTATTAAAGCTTTCTTCAATCTGCTCACATCACTATTTATTCCGCATGCTGTGAGACTTAATGATTCACAGCATTTTCAAACATCTTACACTGAAATGCGGAGGATTATTATTACTTGAATTTATTGCTATTATTGGATACCTCTGAAAAAGATACACTTGTTTACACCATTTTGACTTGGGTTTGTTAAAATATATACCACGGTTAAAGCATGTGGTTTTGGTTTTATGAAGGTGGAGAGAACAGTAACATTGTAGTTTTTTTTGTTTCATTGCTTATATGATATAAAAAATATAAGAACACTGAAGAAAAAAAAACCAAATTTCTTGATACTTAAATTTAATGCATACTACATAACCATATTTCTAGGTACTTTAACTGGGCTACAGTCATGTAATGTATTAATAGCGTCTTTATGCCTAAGCACTTGCATATGGGCATTTTAATGTATCCATTTCCCTTTATGAATCAGGAACAACTCCAGCCTCTACTTGAAACAAGACTTAGCTCTCTCAGAATGTACAAACATGGCCTCGTATAAGACAGACACCACTCTATAGAGCACGTCATCCTGTGAAGCTTCTCTTGACTGCATCTTGATCATAGTCATCAAACAAGACTCAAGTGGAATCTACTACACATTACAGAACACATCAAGACTCAACATACTGAATGTACTACACATTATAACAATTTTTTAAATAAAAGTTCTACCTGTGAGGGCAGTTGGCTTCATATAACACAGACAATAGTTACAAGAATTCTGAACAAATGCAAAGCCACTTCTTTTTTCTTAAAATAATTGCTAGCTAGGACTTAAATCTTCCAATTTTATTTTGTGAGAAAGAATAATTAGTAAGCCTCTTGAGTCATGATTTCATATATTTAGAAAAGTCAAAATAATCATAGTAGGCTGATACATGAGCCTGGCTCCTCTCTCAAACACATGAGTAAATATCCAGATCAAATTCTGGGAAAGACAACTTTCTTTACAGGTGCCAAATAGATGCTTTAAGGAATTTCTAGAATATAAGAAGTTCAGCTGTGTTAATTACTGTTCATAAAGGATAAGGAAACACAATTACATTATTAATATTTAAATTGTCTTGGAGAGCTACATCACATGTGTGATGCAGTCTAAAAGGATACTATCAAATCAGTGTTTTAAAAGCTTAAAATTTCTGTTCACCCCAAGTACATGCTCCTCCAGACAACATGTTTTCACAGACTCACAGGATAGCTAAAGCAGGACAGTACCACTGGAGACTGCCCTCAGCTCAGAGCAGGGTAAACAGAGAAGACTGCTAAGGGTCATGTCCAGCTAGGTTCTGAATATCTCCAAGGAAGGAGATATTCAAACAAACTACACAAGCTCTGAGCACAATCTGTTCCACTCTTTGACCATCCTTGCAAGAGAATGTTTTATTACATTCAAATGGTATTTTCTGTATTTCAATTTGTGACCATTTCCTTTCAGTGACTGCCATTGAGAAGAGCCAAGCTTCTTCATTTATCCCCCCAGGTATTTATAAACATTGGTAGGATTTGACCTGAGCCTTCAGCCCCAGCTATTTTGGCCTCTCCTCATACAACAGATGCTCCAGTTCTTGGTCATCTTTGTTGTCTTTTGCTGTACTCATTCCAATATGTCCATGCTTCCTGGCAATAGACAGGCCAGAACTGGACATGGTACTTTAGGCGTGGCTTTACCAGAGCTGCCTTAAATCTATAATTGCCAAGCTTTGAATTTTACTTTATGTGAAATTCTTCATCCTCTCTCATATTTCAGCTGTTAGAGACAAAAACACAACCATTTTTCAGCAGCTCAAGTGTTTAGAAAATGTTGCCTTCTAAAAATATACACCACCAAATTTTATTCTAATCCTTCAAAACAAAACACAAACTAAGACAAACAGAACACACTAAGAGTGGGCAAATGAACCAGCTATCTACAAGATCCTCTAAGCATAAGGAGGATTTAACGATACCACTAAAGCAGAAAAATCAAATTCACATTTCTCTAATCTGGTCAATTACACTTCTCATTGTTTAAAGATACCAAATAAAATAGCAGACTGACATGTTTGCCTGGAGCTTAATAAATAATTATTCCTAAAAGAGACAGAAAGAAATAACACAAAGCATATACAAATTACAAATGAATCTAAAAATGGTCATGAGATTGTCTCAGTCATAACATTTTATTAGAAATGCCAAGGAGGTAGGTTGTGACTTTGGCTTTTAAAACTAATTTTTTCAAAATTGCAGTATCACAGAGGGCTCTAAACTTATCTTAAATATTACGTATTCTTGATAGTGGTGTGGTTTTGGGACTGAAGCTTTAAGGGAAAACAAAGCTCATTTCAAAAATCATAAAGTTAGACACACAGTGGAAAACTTAGCGAGATACAGAACACTGAAAGAAAAGCCAAGATGGAATTGGAATATTTTTTGCACTTACATTTGAGTGTTTCTCCCGCATAAGGGATATGGAGTTTAAACCGATCACAGCTGGGTCCAGGGGTCAAGGACGTACAGCTAAAAATGAAGATAAGAGAAGAATGTGCTAAGCAGTTACAGATGGCAGCAAACACTAACATTATTCTACAGGATACAAATTACTAATAGCAAAGATACTGTGACTACTAGAAATACTCTTCCTTATGATACTGAGAAAGAAGAAAAGGTGGGAAAGATGCAGGAGGCCCATTCTCCTTTGATCAGCAGTTCTCACAACAGCATAAGAACTTTTAGGATTTGTGTCAACCGTCTCCCATTTTATAAAGAAAATGTCCATGCAAAATGCTCTGACTTGAGTGGGTTATTAGAATGGTATCAATTAGTCAGTCAAAGCCATCGAGTTCTCTACTTTGTATACAATTTTGCAGGTCACAATCCTCTATGTCACAGTAACATGGTTACCTGCTCCCAGTATGCCACCCATACAACTGGGATGAATCTTAATTTTAATACACCAACACCTACTAATTTTTTACCTATTATAACATTAATTTTTTCCCTTGTGGTCAAGTCTCACACTAGCCTTCAGGTGAGCAAGTTTCAGAATCAGGTATCTGAGGCTATAACAACTGAGCATATATATTCTCAACCTGTGACTTGTGACTCTCCTGTTTATTTGAAGCACTGGAACAGCAGCTGGGCCTCGTGGTGATAAGCGAGCATTTAATGAATAGAAAAGTCACCAGAAAACTGTTTGGTGATTCAGCTAGAGATGACCAACTTTTTCATAACTTTTAAGTCATATACCAAAATTTGCAAATTGAAAACCTCAAAATCTCAGCTGCAAGAGGAGAAACAGCGGGAGACATTGCTTCACTGGCAGGAATGAACTGCTGGGCCTGTGACAAGTCCCAGGAGCAAAAATACTGGAAGCTCTTAGAAGTTCATTGCTTTACATTTCTAGGAATCTCGATAATGCCAAAATCTTCTGATCAGCCTAATAAAGCCGAGAATTAGGTCATAGTCCTAGCACAACTGTTGCAAGTCACTTAAAACTCAAAGCCATACTGGCCAACTCTAGAAAAAACAGTGACTGATAAGAAGGTAAACAAAGGTAAAACAGCTTGCCTAAATATGTAAATCAGATCACTGGTAGAGCTCTAATACACACCACTGACAACATATTGAAACAAAACTCACATTTACTGGGACATATACACAGCCAAAAGCAAAAAGATGGGCAGGCCAGAAAATAAAAAAAAAATCTGATCCTACCTTAACAGAAGCAACATGGTAACATGGAAACAACATGCAGCTCTATCTGTCATACTGCACAGGAGGCATCAGGGCAAACAGAACAATCTTAGTTCTCACTCACATACTCAAAATGGTTCAGAGAGCCATTTCTCTCACTGGCTGATGCTACAGTCTCTCTTCCTCTTTCCACTCGCAAGTTATAGAAGCCAGGTGCAGTAACTTCAGACTGTTTGTATTCAGAGAGCTACATTTATTACTTAGTCGAATTCGTGTCTGCACATAGCTCCTCAAAAAGAAGCAACCACAGAACTGCAGATCAACTAACTTAGATGAAGTTTCCCAAAAATACTAGAAAACCTAAGCAAATCACTTATGTGCATCTAGAATCTAAGACAGATGCAATTAAGAGCCAGATGCAGTTAACAGCCTACACTGACTCAGCAAGAATACACCATATTTTTTCAGTATCATTTCAGAAATTAGATAACTGTCCTTCCAAATCAAAGGGAAGAAACACATCCTATCTTCGCCTTAGAAAGGTTTTTGCAACATCTTGTGAGACCACCATGCAAAGCAATCTAGAACGACATAATTTAGATATAACTGCTGTCAGATATGTGCAGACTTGAATGGAAAGCAAGTTTCAGTAAAAGATTAGTTCACATCTTGCTTCATCCAGGAAGAATGCCCTGACTTTGTTTTCTTCTGCTGGAATAACATTTCACATTTTATTGAAAGACTGACGATGGAAAAGAGATGATGCTATGTGAAACCTGCCAATGATGCAAATGTGAAAGGGAATATAGCATGTCAGACAACAGGACCAAAGTTGAAATATGTTTTGATTTAATGGTTGTACTACTTATTTTAAAGTTACATCTAGGTAGGGCTTAGCAAGAAAAGTAAGCATCACCAGCCTCACTGGGAGTGAAATCAATTTGAGAATACGAAAGGTTGGATCCCTAGTGCAACATACAAGAGAATATAATTTTTTTCCAAGCTGCACTTTTTTAGTAGGTGAGAACAGCAAAATGGGAGTACCCTCTGTTAAGGTGTTTTAATGGCTATGAATGAATTTAACAGCTATACAGATATTATAATCTACTTCCAAATAATTTCTTACAACATATATAAGGGCAATTCTAGGAAGCATACCAAAAAAAAATCTTTTCAAGTTCTAAAATATCTCTGCATCAATTAATATTTAATGAAAATTTCTTTCAAAGTATCACAGGTCGCAGTCTGAGACATTTCTCAAACACCATCAAAATTACACTGTTGTTAGCTTTTCAACAGACACAAAAGTTTCTGATCCTGCAAATACCCTACAATCTTTTCCTTTAGCACAATGGAGCATTTGGAAATACTTAGGGACAGTATAATATTCTTTAACACTAAAATAAAAGCCTGATTTAATGGTACACGTCCCTAAAAGCAATACTAAGTACTTTTTCTATATTATTTTACTGCACTAGAGATGTTTTTGATTTTAGTGGTCTAGAAATTATAGAAAGTGACAGTATTAACATTTTTTTCCCCAAATTGCTCTGTCTAGGCTGCACAACAGACTTCAATAACCACAGTAGGCTGAGCAACCAAGCAGAAATCTTACATACATCCATTGGAAAGGAAGCAGTTTCTTTTCAGTATAAACAGTAAAAGAACAAAACTCCAAAGGCAAATCAAAACCTTGGTACAAGTAGGAGTCTGTGTGTGACTTTATTTCAACAGAAAATCCCAAGTAATGGCCTGGCTATAGACATCATCTCCTGCTTGAATTTCCTTAACACAGAAAATCTCTTAAAATTATACACATCTGACCCTGAAACATGTCCTCTGTCTTCCCCAAAATGTAGGACTACTTTTGTGGAAATGTGGTCCTTCTATTTAGTGTGGTCCACATAAAAGTCACACTTGAAAAGGAATTACTTGTAACAAAGTCTTTTAATGATAATTTGTTGTCCTGTCTTCACAGGGAATTGGCAGGTAGAACAGTAACACCTGGTGTTGAAAATTAATTTCATAAGCTAACTCTATCTCATGATAGATGGATGTGCTATCCCCTTCTTTATTCATGGAGAAATATTACACTGGTTTGCATATCTTCATCAAAAGAATCAATATTTTACATAGGAAAGCCACTGAAGGAAGAATTAATGCTCTGATGCTGAGAGCAATGATATGTCTTAGTCTTCATAAGACGATTAATGCTACACCAGAAGATCTCCCACAATGGTTTCCCTACTAAAATAACAAAGAATCATCGGCTTTACAAGTTTCTGGGACAAAGGAATAACATTAAGCATATTGCTTAAAATCATGTTGCCCTATTCAAAGGGGTTGTGCTGTGACTTAGGGTTGGAAATTGGTAGATGGAACTGAGCATGCAGCACAGATGAATAGAGATTTTGTTCTCTTCTGCAGCAGATTTTAGCTAAGTTCCTTGAGCAAATACAGCAGATTAAACTTGAGTTGAAATACATTACCTCCTCATGAAGTAAGTATTCCAAGTAGGAGACAAGTAGAACATTCCTTTGTGTAGTGTTGCATCTTACAGACTGCCTGTGATTATGGGGAAAAGGTTTCTTTCACAGAAAGTAAAACACACATAAACTAAACCAGTTCTTATTCAAAGAAAAAGTCACTGTCAGCACCAGATGCTTAGTTAAAAGTGTTCAGAATTCTTCACCAGTCACAAAAGGAAATAAAAAAGATTATCCAAATGAAAGAACAACAATAATCACAACAAAACAAACCAGGAAGGCCACTCAGTTTTGCTGCTTGGAATAAGGCCTCAGTCTGTAATGATAGCTATAGCACAAGGTATTTTTCTGCAAAATTGATGCTTCTTCCCAGAGTATTCTAAAAGCCTTTCAGAATGCAGTTCTACTTGAGTTTAACAGTGAGGTTTCTTCTTATACCAATGTATATGTGATTGACTATTTAGTAGAATTGACACTTCTGTTTTGTTTAAGCTAAAAAAACAAAACCAGTTTGATATTTTACAGGATTGAAGCCACAATGATATGGAGGACTTTGATAACGCTACATTTCAACACTGTGTTCCCATCAACTAGTTTTCTAAAACCATCACTTGAAAGCATTCCCAAGAGAAGCAGTATTAAATTATTTGGGCTCTGGTAAGATTTTATCCAAAGTTATGTTCTGTGACAGCTGAAAGCATCACAACAAAACAAGAGCACAAGTGTTATAACACCTTAATCCTTAAAGTCAGGAGATGGGTGGTTATTCTATCCAAACACTTACAAAAAATAACCAAACAAACCCATCAAAACCTCTCTCCAAACCCACCACTTTATATCCCAAAATTCCATCCGGAGGCTTGGTTTTTATGCCTTTTCTAAAATCTCCTGCTTAGAACCATATAAAACCATAGCAAACATCCAGAATTGTCAACAGAACTACAATAGTTCTACATGAAAAAGAGCAAACTCCCTTTTATTTCTTCTTTTTCTTAATTTGTGGCATAGGGGTAAGCCCAAATAGTCATGTCAGATTTATCTGATGACTATCAAATTTCCTGATTACAAAGTATGCAATGCATTTAGTCATTCTTCCTTCACAGATCACATAGAAGCTTTACTGCCTTTACTAGCTGAAGACAAATCATCAGTGAATTTTACTGTACAATGGCAAAGTCAAATTAGACTAAGAATTTTAGCCTCTACAATTTCAGGAAATTAATACTGCCACTGCCTAACCTGAATAGTCAGAGATGCAAAAGCTTCTTTAATCTCATGATGCTTTGGCTGCTACACTTGCTGTTCTTGAGGATCAGCACTTCTTTGGATAACAGACAACTTTTTTTGTTCACCAGACTGTTGGTGTAAAAGCCAAGAAAGCCTCACACTGCATTAGATGGAAAACACAGTTAAAACCCAACACACACCCACACAAATAAAAAGCAACACCACAAAGTCAGTTCTGACCACTGACTGTATTCCCAACCCTTCCCAATATACCTAGGATATGTTTCCAACTGTTCCTATATGTGTCGTGTAAAGATACCGCTATGGAAGAAGGAAATCAAGTTACTTTCATAATACAAGAGGCTAAGAATGAATATTATTTTAGGAATGACAAGACACAGTTCAATCAGAGTTCCAGAGGCTGAAGGCTTTGCCAGCAAGAGACAAATACAGTTCAGAGGCAAAGACAGGTTAATAGTTTGCTACTAATAAGAGGCAGCAAACTCGAAATTCCACCCAAAACTCTTGTGTGGCATTTGCTAAGAAAAACACCTCAGTGTTCAACTCCAGTAGAACAGTCTTTGTCAATGCCTTCAGATTTTTATTTCCTCCAATTTTTGTAGATGCAAATCTGCTCCAGTGTTCCTTGAAGACACAGTATTTAATCCCATTTAATTAAGAATTAATTGCAGAATTCACAACAGATGGGTACGCCATGTACAGAGGCATTAAGAATAATTAAAGTGTATGGAGGGTGGAGGTGAATAGAAGCAAGGCCAGCAGGTGACAGGTTTTTTGCAAGGATCAGGGAACAGAAAAATGGTGACAATCAGATTTTAGAGCATTGACACTGATGGCAAAACCCTGTATCGTGGCAGCTCCCTGCAGCAGTGCATAAAGCTTTACAGGCTCCTACACAGTATTTACAGAGTATTAAGCAGCTGCTGCTGACAACAAACAGATCCAATCAAAATTCTGTCAATCAGGCAAAATTTGAAATGGGAGAGATAGTCTAGTCAACCAATTTTCATCTTCATCTTTTCATCTTCATTTCATCTTCCCTTCTTTATATAGACATATGTGTTACACATATGAGACAGAGAGAGAGGGACTTGCATTAAAAGACACACACCACTGTTTTTGGGAAATTAAAATCCAGTTACATTTAGAGTAACCATAACTTAAATGCATCTCTCAATTAAAATACTAAAATCTGAACATCAACTGAAAATTCTTCAAAAAACTTAATAGATAAACCCACCATTTTCAGAAAACTCATTTGTACCCTAGCTGGTTTCCTCAAACTTAGTATAAAGAGAAAGACTACTTTTGGTATTGCAATACAGATGATGATGATGTTTTTGAATCCTGCTAGTATTTGTGATAGTCCATAATTGCGCATTTCAATACATCGTCATCATCTGGGAAAGTCCACAGTGTCTCCATATACCTCAACTATATCCTCAATATAACCTTCATTTACTGTTAAGTGCTGTTTTTCCTTCACATACAATAATGTTTTCTTGTATGAAGTTCATCGCACTAACTGGGACTTTTAGAAAACAGTGGGATGCCAGGCAGAACATATATTCTAGAAAAACAACCCCCCACTTCCTTCTGCACCCATAAGCAGATTTGCATTTTTTAAAAGTAAAGTTCAAATAACTATTTAAAATCAATTCAGCTGCCAGCAACCTGCTTTCACTAGAAACACTATATAAAAGTATCTAATGACCACTATCTTAGTAAAACAAGTACAGCAGCTGTGCATTAACACAAAATGTAGATTTTCTTAAATGAGTGAAAGTTTGCCAAAGCAGATGTTGCAGGTGGGGAGAGCTCTGGGACCTCTAGAACTGCCAATCTCCTTCACAGTTCTTCCTGCCCAGTCTTGTGGTGGGAGTCCTGCAATCTCCAAAATATGACTGCCTCGGCTGGAGGCTGATGTTCAGTCCAGCCTCTTAGAGGGAAACAGAAGACGCACACAGATATACTTATTTTGGAATTATCTCAGAGAACTTCTACATTAAATTAAAACACATACAAGCTTCACATGATTCTGAATTTTTTTAGCATCAAACTTCTCATTCATTCAGCCTAGGAAGGCTGGGTTTAGAACAGCTCTTTTCCAGTCCAGGAAAGGGCTACCACAAAAAGAAATGAGAGGTACCACATTACTACACATGCTAGTGTAGTTGCAAGAAAACCTCTGAAGAACAGAGTATCTCACAAGTTTTCATTTATAGAATCTCTATAGTTTAGGGTAGGAGATCATTACTATCGAGTCTCAGGGAGCTAATTATGATACTAATTAAGAAAAATAATTAAGAATGGACAAAGGAAAGTTTTCAACAAAACATATTTTACAAAAATGCTCCAAAAATGTTGATAACCAAACTGATTTCCTTTGTAAGCAAGATCTTTTATACTCTGGTAATTGCATGTAATTCCTTTTAGAGACACACATGGCACACACATGCCCCAAAAGAACAAAATAGAAAAAGAAAATGGACATTTTAATGATTAAATGATCAAAAATTGAACAGAAATAAAGACAATTGCAATGGCATAAAACTAATAACATACATTCCAATATAGCATCCTTAGGTAAATAAACTAGTGAATTTGCAGTATCATAAGCTACCCTTCTGTCACATGTTCAGGCAAGGAAGAGGCACTACTTCATTATACTGTAAGACCAGCTGTACCCCAAATCCTTGGAACTCACAAGCTAATTTTTATAGAAGAGTATGAGGGAGTGGCAGATGCATCCTTTGGATTTACTTCATCTCCCTTCCCTCTTGACAGATTCAAATCATGTTTCATATTTTCACAGCTGCCATTAAATTATCTATTACTTTGCAATGAGTTAAAACCTAATAGCGTGTCACATGTTTTATTTCTATTGTTCACTAAAGTGAACTCCATTTCTGAAGAAAGAAAAATACAATCAGACAGGGAACGCTTTTACTTTTAGATTACTCTAAAAGAGAACCATTCTTCACCAAGTATGAAATTACAGTCAACCACCTGGAGTTTCATATCCTTTCAGTATTCACAGAAAGAGCATGCTCATACAGCAAATCACAAAAGCTGAGCTATTATAAACATCAGCTTTAATAAGTCATGTAGCAGTGCTCACAATATCAGCTGTAGCAGCCATAAAGGCCCCCAACCTATTCTGTAAGTAACATATTTCATACAATTGAGCTGTTTATTTTATTGGAAAACACAATGTGTTGGTATCAGGGAAAAACCTCAAGGAAAAGCATAGTCCACGTTTATATATTTTCCCCCTTTAACAAACTAAATAACCAATAGATGGGTGACATCCAGGCCCAGAACAGGGAGGGGTTGCAACTACATGATCTTTAATGTCCCTTCCAACCCAAACCATTCTATGGCTATGAATATCAGGAGGGGTCTGGCGATCCTGTGTCTTCCACATGTCCTTTTCAAAGGTTTCTTCTAATTGCAAAGTTTTAGATCTTTCTGATCACAGGTACCTGTATTGTTACTGTCATCAGGACAGCAGGTGAGACAAAGAACCACGCAGCAACTCCAAGTATCAGAAGGTGAAAGGACAAAAAGCCCAGAAGCAAAAAGCCCCCAAAACCTAAAGGCCCCAATTTATTCCACCAGGTGTCTTTTATACATCTTTTAGCCCTCAGGCCACATTCTCATTGGCTCTCGTGCTACCACCCCACATATCATGGATCACTTACAGCTGAGATTAATCTAGAACAAAACACAACCTCCTGATCACAGGTGCACATCCCTGCTTCACTGATGTTGAAAGTTCTCACGGGCACCGGCAAAAGGCAAAACCGATGCCAGGAAGGCTTTCAGACCGTCTGTTCCTACTCTATATTAGTTGATTTCCTAATTTATAGACTCTCAGAAGAAATTTATGTTAATACAACAACCATGAATTCAGTTATCCGGACATGAAAGTTAGGTCAAGCAAGGATCACCACATTTAGAACACAAATCTGTAGTTTGCAGTTGCACATATGTTCAAAAGGGCAACTTCAAACTATGTATATTTATATAAAATATTACAAGACTGGAGACACAGCAGAAAGCCTATGAAAAGATGACACCTGAATATGAATATCAGTAGTTCTCCTATTTCTAGCATTACTTTATATTAATTACAACATCCAAGATATGCAGTAGACTAAATAGACCAGAAGGAAAAGGAAAATCATAGGCAAAATTACAACAGAGTACCCTGTGGAACTGCACCTGCAGAAAGAAAGCCCCACATAGCTGCCTGTTACATTTTCTCCAGAAGTCTCACTCTAGAACCCCTCAGCTTGTCTTTCTCTAACTTCTTGTTCTCACATTAATTCCCATAGTTCACAGCCACCTCAACTGTGCTAATGCTACTTTCAAGATTACACCATAAAGTGTAAAATTAGCCATCACTCTCCCCACGGTCCCATCTAACTATACCTAAAGAAAGGAGTTCCATGTACATTTTTCTTGATGACAGACCAAAAAATCCTCTTCTTCCCTGAAAATGCTTGTCCTTGCCCTCACAATCCAGTTTACTGTTTTCTCCCAGCATCACAGTAGGAGCTAGAATTGGCTCATCTCTTATCAGACTCACAGGCACAGAAAACCATGTAGGACCTTCTGCAAGTACAGGACTATTTATAAGCACAGTCACCTTAGAGCCCAGTGAAAAGAGAGTCCAGTCTCCCCTAAGTTCTTATAAGCCTGAGTCCCCAACCCACCACAGATGCCTTAACCTGTCTTTATGCCACTTCCAGCACCTCACCTACACCCTCAAGTTCTCCTCCTTTCTGCATCGGTCTAATAAAACTGCATTTTGCTTACATGCATCAGGTTAAAACTAAAACAACAAAAGTCACATACACAGGAGATAATATACCACTAGAAATCTCTGAGGAGATTATTCCTTCTAAGTGTCTGAATTACCTATTTGCAGTTGGCCTGAAACCATGTAACTTCTACAGGGTTTAAGTTTAGGCTTATGACTAAGAGTTATGGCAGCCTGAAAAACAGGACAGATAATCACCATCTATTAGTTAAAAAAAATTCTCATTACAGAAGAATTCTTAACAAAGAACATGAAACATTGTATTATTCACCTCCAACGACCAAAAAAAAATTCCATGGCTAAATTGCATTAAAAAAGCACAAACTTTTACTCAAGAGACTGAAACCAACACTCTAGAGAAAAAAGAGATAGAAAAGAGAGAAAAAAATAATGTAAATTGGGAGGCATTTTGAAAGGTCACCGGTAGCCCGAGCTATAAACACGAACAATCCAATCAGGTTTTTCTAGTGAAAAAAGAACTGATCATCCAAAACAGAGCCACTTGTACTCTGATGTTATTTCAGTGATGCATAGGAATCTGGGGTTGGGTTTTTTAAGGCAATGTAAATGTAGAAGGCTTTATATTTGACTTTTTTTTCTCTGTCTCCTGTAATGGAATTCTGCAATTTCCCCTTAATGAACTCAATTTCTCATTGGGATTCTTTTATCTTACAATAATAAAAATACTCAGTCTTAGTGGTCTAATTTTGTTCTTTCAGTCCTATACCACAGATTACAAAGAAAAGAACCTGTGGCCTACACTGTGGAGTGGTTTGCCTCAGACACATGAATTCCCTTCTCTTAGGAAAGACAAAATAAGTAAGTTCCCTTTTATCGACTTTGACTTTTCTATGGATTAGTTAGGAGGCTTACTTTTACCTCATGGACTGAATTTAGTATCTTCAATAAAAACATCAACTTAAAAGCAAACTAAACTCTGCTGCTTTATGCATACAGCTCTAAGTATTCTTTTCAGATGTCCACCTTCACCTAGACAACAGCTGCTTCAAAGTATGTCTACACTGGGCAGTGCAATGCCAGGTAAATGCCTAAGCTCAGGATCTCAAGAAACAGATTAAAGTAGCTCAGGCATAGCAGTGCATTAGTGGCGTTATTCTATTTCCAGTTGAATTTGAGATATTAAACCTACATTGCAAATTCAGTGCTGGACAGAGTCACCCAAATAGTCAGAAAAACTCATTCCTCCATTAGCCAGAAGAAAGAGCACCATGACTGACAGCTCACAAGGTCCCAAAGCATTTCTAAGGATCCATTTAAAAGGGCACCAATTGAGAGCTGTCAACCTAAGTGCCAACAAAAGATACTCTTATGACAATGAAACTTCCCTTTCAATTTTTTTATGTAGACATCCATAGTGATCAATCTTACAACAAAAGCTCTGCACAGTATTTTATTTCACACACTGTCAGAGAATGATCTTCAACACTGTTGCGTCCTGGTCTGTCAAGATAAAGCCTCTGATCATCTCCTACGCTTTTAAAGCCCCTAAACTCACCAGACAATGTCTGCAACAAAAAGGCTAAACCAAAAATTTGTAATATTTTGTTTCAGCTTCATCAGAAGTGTACATTAGCTATTTAATGTTATGCCATGTATATGTGTGTGCACATGAGAGAATCAGGCATACGAGTAACTGCACATAAGGCTGGAAGAATTTACTGACCAGATGTCCAGGAAAGTATTCTTCTCTGCTAAGGAGAAGGGAAAAAAAAAAAACCAACAACAACAACAACAACAAAAGCCAGTTGCTCTCAGCTTCTGGTAAAATGCAATATGCATCCAAGATGCACGGCATGCAAGAGATCAGTTCACATTAAACAAATACAAGGGTTTGGAAATGAAGAAACTGGACTGGATGCCAATTATTAGATTTTTAGCTGTCTTTACAACAAAAAATACAGTCTTAGGAACTTTTTCTCCAGCAGTGGGGCACAATGCAAAGAAATAAGAGACATCTGTTACAACAGAAAGACCTGGACAGAGACCTACAATAACATAAGCCCAGTTTTCAATAAATGTTAAATGAATTACCAAGATACAGACAGCAAAACCACATTGAAACACCCTGCTAAGGTACACATTTCCAACAGCATTTGGTACATGTATTGGGACTACATCATATGATGTTCTCCTTAAACAAATCAGAAAAGAAACAGTTGGCACATTTATCAAATAGTTTCCTCGCACTTTTATGAAATAATAAAACTGATAAACACGACATTTACTTTTTTCAAGGTCAGACAAGAGGAAGCAACTCACTGTCCCCATCTAAAAATACCACCAAAGACATAATGTGCAGTATTTAAACTGAAAAAAATCTCAGGAAAATGTATGTAGTCTTTCAAAGGAGAACCCAAGTTCCTGCAATTAACTAATGTTACCTTTACCTTTTAAAGTCCTTTCTTTCCTCATAGCACTTAAAACTGACAAACACACACTTTTTATCCTGAATGACTTCAAGCACCTTGTTTAAAACTGGTGTAAAAAGAATGCCAAACTTTGTGGAGAATATTTACAAAACCATTGCCAAATATATGCCCTACACTTAGATCTTTCACCAGACAGACATTTTGCCTTTGTTTTTTCATCATTCAGAAACAAATGCAGGAGAGCACAACTTTGAAGACAGTAAAGTCTTTCTTAACCAGCACAGAAAAAATACTGTTTGAAATTCCAAGTGCTGCCCCACAGCACCAGCTCTATCAGACTGTCCCATCAGAGCTTCAGCCTTTGGCATTTTACTTCAGTGACAACAAGCTTCTAGTAGTAAGATTCTCTGCAGTGAAGAAATATATTTGCTATCAGAAACTGGAACGAAATTACCTGCTCTGTGAAAAGGTATAGCAGCAAAGGACTCATAAAACCATGTTTCTCCTAGAAACTGCCACATCCTTTCAAGTACACATTTTATGTAAAATGTAATTATTTTTTGAAACAGCTTTTCACAGTACTTGTGTTCAAAAGAGTCAGATTCATTAAACTGTATACATAAACAAAATGCAAATACATGTTAGAAAAAACGACCTACAGACACCAATGTGAATGATGGATGTGAACCTTCCTCAACTAACTGAAGTAGAATCTTTCAACCTAAATTAATCAAAAGATCAAGCAAAAGCCTTAAATAACTGCTACCATACTGTAATAGTGTTTCACAGCTAAAACCAACATTATTTCACAAAATATGCACATAAAAACGCGTATTTACTTTAAAACGGGAAATGCCCAAAAGAAAGGGAAATACCAAAGCATATTGCAGTCTACTTGATAACACAAAAAAGTAAATAATCACTGCTCACTAGGAAGCACAGCAGTAAAGCTATAAATATCTTATACAGACGGATAGTCAATTTTTATGTTAAAATCTACTCCAGATAGAATTACATTCTTCTGACCACTCTTCATATAGGTTTCTTTCAGCAATGTAACTACTTGTACACACAGCTCAATACCAAGCAGAGAGGCAGAAATCAATAGCGAATCAGACAGGTGAAAAGACAAAATACCAACACGGTTTACTACAAACCACCTATATAAAAATTCCACAATTAATCTTCTCATAAATATGAAATAAGTATAACCAAATAAGTATGAAATTTAAAATTTTGTTCTGAGTGGATATCTAAAAAAAATAGAATCTTAATACATGCAGCTTTAAATCATTGTATTCATTTTGAAATTTTGCCTGGTGGAACACATCAAAGTAATTTTAAAAACAAAATCAAGTTTGTTGAGTAAGAATAGGCTTGCAGCATAATTTGAAGCTCAAGCATGGGCCCTGCTGAACAGCTGTAGGGGAAAAAAGAGTTCTCAAAAGCAATGACCAAACAACTATGTCTTTCACTCTTGTAACGCACCATAGGAAAAGCAGCAGTCTCTTCAATAACTGGATTCTACATTATACAACAATTAAACACCCTTCACATAGGAAAATGTCTTCTATTTCTAAATCTACATAATAATCACTTTTCCCTATTCAACATTTTTCCCATGATTATATGTGTAAATGCTAAGAAAAATGTCTCAGCCACAATTCAGTTGGTTATGAGTAGATTTTAATATCTAATTAAGATGGGTCAGTATTTCAAAGAGACACTAGTAGAGATTAACTGAATGATACAATATATGGCATTGACTCAATTGGCAGCAGTATTTTCTTTGGGTCTAGAACAAAGTAATATCCTATGCAAGAGTTTAAAATGCTTTGATCCACTCTGTCATCTCGAAGAATGTCTTTTATTAATGCAACAGAGATGCCTGCCAGGGTTTTCTTATCACCAGAATCAATGCTGCTAAAGGTGCTATATTTCAGATGTGACCCAACACCCCAGTTCTACTTTTGTTCACTGTGGGGCCCTATTCACAAAAAAGACTTGGTCAACCTAACCTTTTATTACTGTTTCTGTTGAAGAGTTTCTTTCTTTCCTGTCATGCCAATATTGCTGAGCTCTGTTCAGGGGTCTGCATCAGCAGGGGCCATATCATTTCCATAAACAGGACTTGGTCCTGAATATCCTACTCATAGATGTAAATGTATGTTAAGTGTCTTATGAGACTGGTACTGTCTAATAAGTTTTTAAAACACATAGACATTATGGAACTGTAACATATTATTATAAAATATTTACATACTCAAAGACTGAAAAACAATAGGATTTCCTTACTATGACATATTTCCTCCCACACTTGAAAGCAAAGCAAATTAACATATCATCATACTTCATACATCTAACATCAGCTTTTTAATACAGTTTATAAAACACAACAAAACTAAGTTGTCAGTCTCAGCAATGTCAGAATAAGTGCAAAACAAATTCTTTACTAAAACCATCTGACATATGGATTGACTTTTCAAATAATTAAAGGCTTAATATGCTTGCCATTTACAAACCAAAATCAACTGACATGAGAGGCTAAAACGTGCAAGTTGATCTTGTACTGGTGAAATCAAAAGGAAATTCTTTCCACTTTTGAGATTGTCAAAAACAAGGTCCTGAGTGGGTAAGGCCTTAGAAATGTATTACTGTATACAGTATGTTACCGTCATTCCGGGTTAACCACAGCTCCTCTTTCTAAAACCTAAGAAATTAGAATGGATGGATCTTCAGTCTGGATATTTTATTTTGCTACACATTGTAAATCACTGGTTATCAGGGAAGGGGTGTAACAACAGTAACTCCTAATTTTCTATAATAGTAGCAATGTGGTATATGACAGTGAAGCAATCATACACCTCCTCTCCAGAAGCTTACAGATGCTTATGTTTTGAAAATTATTAGCTATTGAGATGATTACCTTAAGTACGCTAACATTTTAAAGGTTACAGTAAAAATTAATTTATTACTAAAAATCTTCATCACAACACAACAGTTAAAGCAAAAAATATTTGCATGTTCTGTAGTGAACTCAAGCTAGGCTAGGGTCCTAATAACCTAGACTAGCATGTGTACAACCCCCTTCATGTGTCAATAAATGTACAATCACTACTCAAAAGCAAAGTTTCTGAACTAATAGTAATTCCAAATGGTCATATTCATTTGAGATCAAGAACTGCTTTTTATCTAACTTCAAACATTTAATCTAAACATTTAACATTTTGCAGCTCTTCCTAACCTGCCTGGCTTCACTTTTTAAGTTTAACGACTGATTTCAACCCATTGAAACTGAAGGGAGTTTTGCAATTAATATCCTGAACTCCACCCCCCTTTCTCTAACAATAGTTCTCTTCACTTTCTTCCCATTTTCTTCAACGGCCTCATAGTTCTGTTTCTTCATGCTGATATCACCTAAATTTACCTCTACTGATTATTTTGTCTGCATTGTCATTTTTGCTTTTAAAAAAAGCATAATGAAAGTGAAAGTATACAGGGGTTTGTATAATCTTACGATGTGAGGAAGGGGAGGAGAGTAAGACAATGGTCTTCAATTCATTTGTGAACTCTTAGAGCCCTTCAAAATTTTCCTCTAAAGTCAGTATCCAGCAACAAATTTAAATCTACTGACAAGACTGTGGGTTGGGGATTTTGTTATTTATCAATTGACGTGGGAATCTCAGAAACAGTCCGTGGAGTACCAAAGAAGTCCTGTATCAAAGGTTAAAGACCACTGAACTAGATCTTGAGTTATAGAAGGGACTCCTTTGTAATATTGTGATTCATCCATCTTATGTTAAGTAATTTTGCACTGTTTACCTGTTCAAAGACATCATAAAGCACTAAATCACAAGAATTTTGTATTTCCACACTGACGCATGAATCCAAAATTTTCTGTTATAAATAAACAACAATTTATTTGTAACACACAACAAAAATATTTTCTAAAAACATATGCATGAAATTTACATTTCAAAGAAATTTTTAGCAATTGGTAATTAATTCTGTCTAGAATGATGCTTTTAATAAACCAGCTGTACAAAAAAACCCTTAAAAAATAATTCTGAAATAAATGAAGAATCTTGATTATCCCGACTTCATCTCCTAATAATCTCAAGCGAAAACAAAGCCCCAACATAAAAAATGAGGTTCATTCATATGTTTCAGAACAAGGGAAAAATTATTTCCAACATGTGCATTTAGGTAGGCCTGTGTCTTTAAACAAAATATGAGACAATCTCTGACAGGTGCTGTACTTGCGTGTAGACTCCACGTTCAACACAGTTACTATACAAATTGAATCACTGGGTTTGGGTGACAGGTGCAGCTGCTGGCAGCTTTTAGTTTTTTAAAATATAAACTCTTGGAAAACATTCAGGTTTTAACAAAGCAAATACAAGATCATCTTGGTAAGGTCATTGGCCAAAAACTTTAGTCACCTATTAAAAATACCCCTGAAAACAGTCAGCTAGAAAACATTGCTTTTTATTATTTAATCTCTTATTTTAAAGGCAGGCAGCATAAGCATTCAGTGGACAGAGAGCAAAACCCTTACCTACCTCCCAACAACCTGATACTTTCACCACAAGACTACAGTTGTGTTTTCTCTACTTTTCTTTATATAACTTTCTCTTAGATTTCAATTGGAAAGATGTAAGATAACTCCCATCTCTGCTTTCCTAGAAGACTAGTTCCAGAGAAAGCAAGGTCTAGCATGAAATGACAGCAGCAGATGCATAACTGCTGAGCCCATCTTACCTAATTTGCAAGCCTAAATGTCAAACCAGTCAACACTAGTAACAAAGTCATGGCTTTTCAGACCTCCAAGTAAATCTGTACTCTGTCCCAGAACAGGAATGGTTTCTGTCAAACTAACCCTAGAATTCAAAGCTCCTTCCTGAAAAGGCATTGTTACAACCAGAAAAGCACCTCCGAAGCACTCCATGAAACCATAAAAAAACAGCCTACAGAAACATATTAAACAAAGTTTTCAGCAGAACTCTATTTTAAACAACAGTGATTTGTGGAAGTTCTGAACATCTATTGCATTATGCTATCATTCAAAACGATACACAAAGCAGTAGTTTGTACAAATGGGATGATTTGGACATCTAAAGCAAAAGTAATTTGAGGCTCTGAGCTCCAGTATGAAAATAAATACCAGAACCAAGTGCTGTTAGAAATATCAGCACTTGAATCAGGTGCTGTTAGATGCCCAACTCTAAAAGAATACAGCAATTTCTGATGTGTGTCATCTAAACATTTTATTCTCCTCATGCATTATTCACAGAGGTTACACACCAAGGTCTCTTTGCATTCATGAATCCCAAAATTTTATCACTACCTGCAGACTAACCTGAACTCTTCTAGAATTCAAAATAAAAGGAGCGCTTGGCCTACTTCAAACACTTGGCCCTACAGCCACTTGATACACTGAACTTGAGGGAAGTCAGACAAAGGAAAAGCTAAATTTTTTTCTGTTTTGGCATCTTCATGACTACAGGTAAGGTCACATAAATTTATCTTCAATTTTTGATTTACAGAGCAGATCAAGTAAGGAAGTGATAACAGAAAAAAGTGTTTGTTACTATCTCACTGCTGAAAACCAGCACTATCAAGTGACAGCGATGGAAGTCTTTTAACAAGACTATTATTGCCTAAAATACAACAAATTTGGTCTCCCAAACTACAAAATGGTAGCAATACAAAAAATAATGTAGCTAATATGTCAGCTCCAGCTATGTCTGAAATGCTTAAACACATGAACATAAGAAAACTCAGTTCTGAAAACACATCTTAACTGTGAGGGGTTGGGTGTAGGTTTTTGGAGGAGGAACTCACCCAGACTTCAAGTCCGTGATCCGTAAACAATTAGTAGCATCTAGTCCTACTTTTCCATTTCTGACCACACTGGAAATGAAGGGTGAAAGTGCTGGAGAAATTCTGTTCAAGGCCACTTCAGGTGACATTTTAGTATGCTCCTTCTTCCTTTTGTCTTGAGCTGCAAAGGAAGAAAATAAAATCAAAAAATACCCTACTTAATTGATGAAGATTCACATGTACTCTGTAAACATCAAAAGAAAAAACAGCTAAGCGTGTAAAGGATCGGGAATGTAGAGTAACTGAAGTGTGCACTGGTTTATAAGGAAAACATAAACACAGGTAGGTTTTTTTTCCTCCTACCTCTGCAGCATTCAATGAAGCCTGTTTATTCAGCATCAACACAAAGCCAGAATTACATCCTAGGCACCTTCAATTAAGGCCCTATCCCTATGAAAAAGAGAAATAAAACTGACATTTCACAGCCTAGCCCTTCTTGACTGCATTTCCAGTACCTCTGTAACTGACAAGTCACATTTGTTCCACTTCCACAGGAATCAGTAGGACTCACACTAATTGCAACAGGCCCAAGGGTTTGATACCTCTCTGTATTCTCACCTGCAATTTCTAATAGCACTAGTGTGCCCATCATCAGTATTACTCTTATACTACTTTATTAGGTAGCTATTTATAGGACTTCATGATGCCTTTTAAAGGCTAACACTGCTGCTCTTTCCATGGCATCACCACACTCTTTGAAAGGCATCTTCATCTTCCTTCACAGTTAGCCACTAATTCAGCACACTTTAAGAACCTGTTGCTTTCCAGGTGAAATGCAAAAACTGAGCATACACACATTTTAACTCACTGCACCACACAAAGACTGGAGTACATGGAAAACAACAGACTGTGCAGGAGAAGTGGGAGAAAAGAAGGGTAACCAACCTAATAAAATGTTAATATATTTGATCACATTCTTGGGCACAGAGCTTCATATGAAAATGAACTGAAAAACAAGGCTGTAAATGACTGAAGGTAACATAAACTTGCCACTGATAACTGGGACAGAAGAGCTCATACTTAAGCTCTCACCATTAAAAGATATTTTTTAAAACATTCATTTAATTGAAAACACCAACACACATTGCATTCACTTTCTTACAAAATGCTGCATACTATACTGCTGTATTAGAAAGTGTCCTACGACAAGAGTGTGAACAACTCATGGCAATAATTGCAATTTTCTGTTGTTTCTCACACTCAGTTTACAAGCATTAATTAGCAACTAATGGATATTTACAGAATCCACTAATTCTCTGTAACTGGGAGCAACACTACATTTTGCATTCTGTTCTCATGAAAGCCATTCACACTGGAGTAGTAGCAAGCACTGCTCACGAGTGTTTGTCCCAGTTATTTGGGATGCATCTGAATAAAGCAAAGGCCAGGCACTTAAGGCAAACAGACAGACTAATAAAATAAGACTTCCTAAAAATAGTAATTATCTTCAATACACTGGCTCCTACATTTTACGGCAATGAAGAAGCTGAAGACTAAGTATCCATGCCCTGACACAAAATGTGTTATCTTCTCATATATGATTGGATGTAACTGACAACGGCAACAACTTAAGTTTGTGTAGCAATGTAAGATACCACCTCCTGTTTGCTACTTTTCTACCAAAGATTTCTGCCTACTCACCTTTATTCTTCCCTAGAAGGACTGAGAACACAAGCCCATATCTGACCTACTTCAGTGCAAAGTCCAATGGCTTGAATTGAACCACTAACAAAAATGAGTTTAAGCTAAAATACTTGGCACAAGAGTGGTTACAACAGGGCACATAACTTCAGTCTGTCAGCTGTGCTGTAGGGAAGAGTAATTACAAGCAGGGGTCAGCTGGACTGATGAAGGTAAGAACTTCTCAAACCATGAGAACATGCTGAAAAACAAGCTAACCTTCTAGCAATACTGAAGTTATACCTGAGAATCTCGGAATTGGTTCTTATAATGGCACATTTTAAGGGGACTGTGCGTGTTGTGAGGGTGAAATTGCAAGATGTGATACATGTGGTATCACAGCTGAGCAGATGCACCTTCCAAAATGAACTTTTAAATGAGATTACTTATTTTTTTGTTAATAAAAAGTGCAGATATTGTCAAAACAAGATCTGAATGACTGTTAGGCATTTTTTCTTATTTTATTGCATCATTTTTAAAAATCACAGTACCTTCTATTTAACAAGCCAGATACACAATGCTTAAAGGGTTGCTATCAATTAAACTCGTTGATTTATTTTGTAAACAAAGGGTTTTACAAACTAAAACACAATTTGTACCAGTTTCCTAAGTTTCAGTTGTCATATACATCTTTTTTCCCCAGCTCAAGTTTCCCACAATACTGGAAACTGAACACAAACAAACTGAGGGGAATTAAGAAAAACAAAATTCACTGGACTATTTCCCTCCCCAAAACAAAACATTTGAAAGAAGCAAACAAATTAATAGTTGAATCCTCTTAGGTTCAGCTGGCTATCACTATGACTTCGGGCTAATGTTACACACGCTTCACAGTAACCATGAAGTCCCAGGAAATGCTCTGGGCACCAGAGAGTGTCCGGATGTGAGATACTGTGTCCCTCCACCACCGGCCATCCCATTAGGGGCATTAAGCGAAGCTTTAAAAAGGAAAAGGTGAATATTGTGATGGAGGCCTGGAAGCATGACAGGACCTTTCCTGTCTAACCCTGTTGGTGTGGCCGTCGGCAATCTGGTTGTGTGGTTTTCACGTGGGGGGTGGCAGGAACAGGTGTCTGGGTGTGAGTGGGGAAAGGCAGGACCCACGACCACCACCTCCTGCTGCCGTGCCCGAACACATCCATGGAAGGCGGCCAGCAGTGTGACTCTGCGGAGCCCCGGGTAAACGCCGAAGTCACTGCAGCCCTGGCAGGGAAAAACGCTCAGGATCCCAGAATGGGTAAGGTTGGAAGGGACCACAGGGGGTCATTTGGACCAACCTCTCTGCTCAAGCAGGGTCATCCTAAGGCACAAGGCACAGGATTGTGTCCAGACGGTTCTGGAATATCTCCAGTGACTGGAGACTCCACAGCCTCTCTGGACGATCTGTTTTGTGCATGGCCACCTTCACAGCAAAGAAGTTCTTCCCCACGCTCAGGTGGAAATTCCCTTGCATCAGTCTCGTTCCTGGCTGACCCCGGCCAAGCCCAGCTCCCTTCCCAGCGGGGGCCGCCACCCGCGGCGCTGCGCCCGCCCCGCCCCGCCCCAGCGGCGGTGCTAACACCAGCCCCCACCGCCTCCGGGCCAGGGCCTGCCAGCGCCGGGTCCCCTTCCGCCCCACGCTGTCCCGGGAAGGGCTGTGGCGTTGCTCGCTCCCTCCCGCTCTGCCTGCCCGCCTCGTTCTCC
>VZRZ01003083.1:347175-423649 GCA_013398175.1 Climacteris rufus
CCCCCGCGCCGCCGCCGCCGCTCCCACCCGGGCCGGAGGGGCCTTCCCCGCCCCGACACTGGCGGCCGCCGCAAGTGCCTGTGCGGGCTGTCCCGCCGCGCAAGGCGTGGGGTGGCGGTTCGGTCGCGGCCGAAGCGGGGCGAGGGATACGGGAAGGAGGAGAGGGGGCGGCCGTGGCAGCAGGCGTTCGCCAGGGCAGCCCTGCCCGGCGAAGGTCCCCGCGGGCAGCCTGTCGCCCATGGCAACCGGAGAAGCCGCGGCGGGGCCCCGGGCGGGTCAGGGTCAGGGTCCAAGGGCCGCCCCGGCGTCATGGCCGCGGACGTGGTGGTGGTGGGATCCTGTATGACCGACCTGGTCAGGTTAGTACCGGCAAGGGATTTCCTGCCCGTACTGGGCAGAGCGACCCCCAGGTCACGGGAGCGCACGGCAGCGCGATGCCCGAGGCACAGCACAGGCACGCCGGGCCTCCCCGGGGCAGGCCGGGCTGGGCCGGGATGCGCCCCGGGCCGAGCCAGGCGGGTGTCGCGTCTCTTCCCAGGCCGGGGTGGCAGAAGCGGGGTCGGCCCCGGGCGGAGGGAACCGCAGCTGCGGCAGAGCGAAGGACCGAGCACTGACACGGATTGCCCACAGAAGCTGTGGTGTCTCCATCGCGGGGAATACTCAAGAACCGTCTGGACGCAATCCTGTGCCATGTGCTCTGGGGTGACCCTGCTTGAGCGGGGAGGCTGGAGCAGGTGACCCACTGTGATCCTTTCCAAGCTGACCCATTCTGGGATTCTGAGATTCTGCTAAGGGTGATGTCAGCTGCAAGTAGTGCTTTGAAAGAAGAGTGTGGGAACGGGGAGAAGTTTGAACGTGTTGCGTGCTGCAGCTTTGATCAACTGTCTGTGACTTTGGAGAGAGGAGAGACTAGGGTTTGTGTTTTCAGCTGTGCCGGGTGGGTCGGTCCGTGTTGGCCTTGGCCAGGGAAGCAGCGTTTCATAGTCACCCGCACGGGAAACCTGGAACTCTGACACTCCCTATCAGCAGAGGAGTCTGAAACGATTTTAGGAAAGTAAATAAAGGCTGGTCGACTGTAACACGTTTTCAGTTCAAAGCACACTTGTCTCCACGGGAAAAGCGAGAAAGTAAGGTTAATATTGCAAAGAAACCAAAGTTAGCTCCATGAACAGTAGATTGTGAGTTGTTTACTTGCTGAGAACATTTTGAGTGACACTTTGAAAGGAGACTGGGGGAAAGGTGGGGGAGAAGTAGGGCCTCCCAAGGTGTTCATATCCAAACACATCCAGGAGTGGATATAGGAAGCCCTCAAAAATTTAGCGGCTCTGTACCCCAAAAATATTTTTTGAATTATGAAATCAGTTTTTTAAAGGAATATCTTAATTTATCTTTATTCATTTTCTGCGCATTTTGCTTTTCAGATTAAATACTTGGATCTCATAGGTTTTGGTTTGGGTTTTTTTTTTTGCGTGGGCAGGGATTGGAAACTTATTTTAAACAGTAAAGTACAGAAGTTCATGAAAGCTCTTGTTTTTCAGTAGCCTGGGCTTGATAGTCAGTACTAAATAACAGGAGAATTCAAGCAAAATTGCAAGAGTTCACAACGATGCAAATACTAACCTGAACTGGCTGGCCTTGTCAGCCCTAGTAAACTTGCGAGTCAGTCTTTGATTTACACTCTTTTAAACACATCTGTTTCTATACTATATATGCAGACTTGGTTAAAGTAGGATTTAAAGTGTATGTGTCTGGACTGCCTCAGCTTGTCCTGCTAGGAATTCTGCAATAAAAAAATATCCTCTATCAACAGACAATTCTACCAAAGCCTGTGGGTCAAGAAAGTGCAGAGTACGTGATTAGAGGAATACACTGAGGAGTGAGTACTGGTTAGGCACAGACTTGTGTTGCAGGGATGGTGAAGCCCCTTAAATAATCATAGAACCTGTGTCAGAAAGATTTAGTGCTTGATGTAATTTGCAGAACATGCTGGCAACTTCCCAAGAAGAAAGTTGTAAGTCAGAGTAAGAACTGTGGAACTGATCTTGACATTATGTGTGAATGAGCTCTCAGATGCTTATGACGTTGCATTGAGGTGTAAAACGTGGTGCTCTAACCTCAAGACATTCCTTTGCCTGTCTGTCTAAAATGTGGGGGAAAAAGTAAGCAAAAAATTGTCTACCAGTTTAAGCACTGCTGACAACTGCAGCTTTGGGCTTTTCTTGACACTTAAATAAACAAACAAGAAAACTTCCTCCCCCCCGCCCCTTTTTTCTTTTGGCTGCAAGTTTGATATGATAGAAATGCAGTCATTTATTTGAGAGGATGTTAACTGGCCATACTGTAATCAGAGATTACACCATGGGCTGGAGTGGTAGATGCTGTTACAGTGAGATTAAGTGGCTGAAGAAAAGCCATTTCACTTTTCACTGAAAAGTGAACGGGTTTCATAGATTGTACAAATGCTATCACAATTATGTCTCTGACTCACCATTATTAGCCTGTACTTTAAGTAGCAGTGAAGGGCTTTTTATAAGTGATAAGCTAATTTGCTTCAACTGAAAAAGAAGGGATAGCCTCGTTCTTTCTGTTAATAGCAGAAGACTTCAGTCACTTAATAAAGTAAGAACAAGTATGTGTTTAAATTTAGCTGGCAGGAGTTTAATCCGACTGAGATCTCCATGTAGTACCTGTGTAGGCATTGTTTAACTGTATCCTGGGTTATAAAAATCTGGGTAAAATTACCGGAAAGTACTAAGCAGTAGGCTTGATTGTGCCTAGGTGAAACAGGAAACTGTAAACAAGCTTTATTAAATGTGGTAAAAACTGTCAGGTTAGGGTTAGGATTAGATGCCAGGAGCATAACTCTTGGCTGTCTTTGTGTCTGGGACTTAGAGGGAACTGCATATTCTAGATTTAAAGCTAGGGTTCATTTCAGCTGGAATGAAGGAGCATCGGGGTTTTGTGAGTTTGTCATTAATGCAGATGTTTCAGTTTATAGAAGACATGGACAGCAGTGATCATGTTAAATGCCTATCACCCATCTGGAGGAGCCTGAATAAATTTCTGAGTTACACAGAGGAGACTGGACACATTTTTGTATACAATGTGTTAAATGGGCATATTCAGCACTCAACACTAAAGCCTATCTTGCTTAGAAGATGGTAATATTGATTGAGACTCTGCCAGAGCTAGAAAATGCTGTGTTATAACTCAAACTGGTAAAATACCATGTTGGCTATTTAGAATACAACCTTGGCTCTCTGTCCCTCTGTCCAGAGAGCCAGAAGCTCAGTGGCAGACTTTAAATGGTAGTGGCAGACTTTAAATTTTGAGCATTCCCAGATCTGTAGAGGCAAGGTACCGAGAAGCTTGAAGCCACCACTGGACACATGGTAGCCAGATTGACCACTAAAATAAAATTAGCTCATAACGTTTTTACTCAATACAGTAAACTAATGATTTAAAGAAGTGTAACTTCTGTGTGAAATGGAAATGTACAGTTTGAAATTTGTTGAATCTTATGTAATGACTGAGACAGAAAAGGATGGGGACCTTTCGTTGAAGACACATATTCAGATGTAATTTTGAGAAATAATGTGTCTTAAAATTCTTCTAAAGGGAAGGGGCCCAGTGGTTTGCTTTTAAAACACTGTTCTCATTGGAAATTCTTTTCTCATTGTCCCGTAGCACTGCAGTGGCAGAATGTGGGTTTTCTAAAGTGAACTTCATATGATCAAAACAACCTCACGTACATACATGCAGTAAACCACACTCTTTTGGCTTAATAGGACCAGGAGCAAAACATATTTGTGGTCACAATCACAATCAACACATCATTGGCAATAGCAGGCAATAGTAGTAGAAAACAAAAACAGCATTATTCTATATGATCTAGATATCAAACCAGATGGGTACCATCCACAGTATTATTTAAATAGTTTCTCTTCTGACTCATATTTGCAGACTGGTCGTAGCATTGGCATTTTAATTCATATTAAATCAGGACAAGACTAAACATATAAACCAATGGGAGTCAGACACACTAAAACAATTAGAATAAACAGGAGAAACTTTGGCATGGCAATTGAAAACAGCAGAAGTGTAGAACAAAATGTAAGATGGAAAAACAGTCTTTGGATAGTCACAACAACAACAGTCTTTCAGTTTAACTTAAGAGAATGACACCACAGTCCAAATAGTGAAAAACTTCATTTGTTAGAATGTTCAGAATTTGAAGTCTTAGTTTTCTGTGGACTCTTTCCTCTCATCATGTTTCTTGACTCCTTTCAGGGAGGAGAACTAAGAGTTCTGCTTCCAGGCCCCTGTTGTAACAACCACTGTTAATAATTACTGCAAGTACTAAACTGATTGACTGAAAGCATTCAGCAAGAGAAGAAAGACAAGGCAGAGAAAGCACTGAGCTCCACACTCAGTAGTGTGTTGCTGAACTGGAGCGGACAGAAGTGGCAAATGTACATCTCTATCAACATCCCAGACACATCCAATCCTCTTTGCCAACTGAGCACAACCTCTGCCTGGGCCAAATGGCAAAGGTATCTCCATTAGTGAGATTCTGTGTCTTCCTTTTCAGTCTCTATGGTGGCTAGTGTCTGCTGAAGTGCTGAAGTAAGTAGCTCATTGGCACATTGGAAATGCCCATGATCCAAAGCTTTGTCTGTACTTTCTTTTTTAAAAGTGCAGTATTGGGAACAGTAATTGCAGGCTTTTTTTTGGTGGGAATGTGAAAGGGAATTTTCTAACATTTCTTTTGAGCGATCAGAGGAAGTCTCACATATGACTTCATTTTCTTCTTTACTTTGTTTCTTACACGTGTTCTCATTTCCACCATTTCTCATGCATGTCACCAACCTCTAATGTTTTTGTCTTGTTTTAATATTTTTTCCTGCTCTTCAGCTTTTCCTAGCAGCAAAGTGTTCTAGACTGCTTCAAATCAATTTCATTTGTGTTTTTGTTTTTATCTGTAATGCTTCCCCTGCAGCAGCCACTCCTCATTCTAGTCAATCTGCTATTGCCAGCAGCATGGGAAAGCACAACTGTGAAGGAATACAAGCTTAGTCCAGTTGAGGAAATTAATCTTCTGGATCCAGTGAAAGACATCAAGGCATGAGAGAATGTGTCATCTGTGAATTGTTTCATTTATGTAATAGTGAAAAATCTGGGCTTGATTTCAGATTCAGTGCTGTCTGCCCCGGTCTTCTTCTCTGACCTTGCAAAGTCTGGGTGCATAGTAAATGCAGGATGTGCAGGCTCAGCATTTTGTTGCTCTTCTCTGATTTTAGAGGACCTAAATGTTTAGAGAAATTCATTTGCCTTCTCTCATATAGCAGGAAGAAAGCTGCATCTTGGGGGCCCAAAAAGAAAAATGGAATAAAAATCAAGTTGATGAAATCTGCAGTAATGGCATTCAGCAAGAAAATTGTCTTCTGTGCATACACAGCTTTTGAATATCTGTACTGGGCCAGACGCTGCTGATACGGGGCCTGATCCAAACTCCTTCATGTCAAAAGATGCTTTTCTCTGCTGTAAACTGAAATTAAATTGTTATCCTCCACCAAAACTTGAGTGTAAGTTTATTTTAGGGTGAGACACAATTTAATATTCTAGCATGTTAAAGGTATTTGGTGTTATACCCCAGACTTGAAAAGATGCCAACAAAGTTCCTCTAACAAAAAATGATAAAATACTGAAGAGGGGAAAAAAGACGGAAAAATGCCTGCTTGGGTGCTTCTTAAATTAACACAAAATAACTAGGGCAAGGCCACCAGGGACTTTTTTAACCCATTACAAGAGCTGCATTTGCAACTAAGGTTGTGAACCCCAAGCAAGAGACAGTGCACCATTGATCCCAGCTGGCACCTTCTGAAAGGAGCTGTTGTTTGTGCCACAGAGGATGCTGTGGGCCCTCTCTGAGAAGGACTGGTGCTGGTACAACACCTGCTCAGCCCTTGTCTTTGGCTCTTATCCATGAAAACGTTTATTTTTCTCCCCTTCCTAAATGGAAATTTGGAAGTTTTAAAAGTCTTGGGAAATATGAACGTGAAATTGGTCACACAATGTCTTTTAAGTTACACACAACAAAACTGTTGCTTTCTGGATTCTGTTTAAGTGAAATGTCCCTGCCCTTTCATTTGGTGACTTCATTTTGTGTCCTATGCTACTGTGTACTGTCATTAGGGGCTGTTTTTACTTCCAGAGGCAGTTTCATGTCAGCAATAGCTAATGTACCTCTTGTTTTTCAGGCTTGTTTATCTAGTTAAGTTTTAATAGTATGTATTTGGTAATGTTTTTGAGCTAAAGAATACCCCTTGTGGTACTACAGTCAGGCCTGTACTACCTGAATCCCAGTCACCAAGAGTAGCACTGTTTGCCCTCTGTGCATTTGGAAAACATTTTGCAGTTTGAGGACAGGAGGAAGAGCAGTTTGCTGTGTAAAAAGATAGGAATAAGTAAAGAGAATTAGAGTAAGGTATTAAACGGTGCAAAAATAATAGGAAAGACATGAGAATTTGCTGCAGAAAGTGTGACAAGCGTATAGAGTTGAAGTTGAGATGAAAAGCAAGAAAACTACAATCCTAACAGTGACAGGTCCCCAGCTGTCCAGAGGCCCCTTGTTTTTCTGCTTCTCTTTCTGTCAGCTCTGCCTGTCTGCATGTGTTCTGCAGTTTTCTCACAAGGCTGTGTGGCAAGATTCAGGGAAAAGCTCTGTTTTAGTCCTGCTGTCTTCTCCCAGCACCAGCATTTTGGAAGATACAACCCCAAGTGAGTCCACTGTTACCTCCTCCTTCCCATGAAGGAGTTCCTAGCTGTCTGCTTCTGTTCCTACAGCTGCAGTGTCTGGTCTGTTTAAGTTTGTAAATTGCTTTGAGATCCTTCAAGATAAAAGGTTCTTCTTAAGTGAGATCATTATCACCTTGTACGTTTCTCCACTCCCTTTTCTCAGTTCAAGCTTCTTGTCTCATCTCAAGTTGGGGTCCAGCACAGTACTCAGCGTTCCCAGCACAAAGCTTACACACAAATTTCAGCTCCCAATCCTTGAGTTGTTACCTCCTAGAGTACTTCAGAGCTGAAGGTTAAATATATGTATTTTCCTGAGCCGATGCCAAAATGCTCAACACTTGCCACACTGAGATTGTGCTTCTGCATTTGCATCTGACTTCATGTTATTTTGTGTGCTTCAAGAGACTGTGGAGTTCTCTTCCTCCCACTTCTGAAGTACTTACTCATTCTAGGAAACATTCCAGCTACGTTGTTCTGAGATCCTACACTGCATTCTTATAGCCATACTTTGTTCATGTTCTTGTGGTTAAACTGTACGCCTGTCAGGGCAGGGATTTCACTCCTCTGTGGTGTAGTGAACTTACAAAGGGGAACCCTGACAGGAGTTCAGAGGGCTCTCTGTGCAAAGGTTCATAGGCAATAACGCTTTGTTTGGGCAGGAGAGCCCTATTTCTCTTCATCTGCAAGTCTTGGTGTTGTCTCCATCTTCAATATTGTAACTGGCTAGTAAGAGAGTTTTTCACTGTATAGTATCTATAGTGTGTTTATTCCCAATGTCATTCACATTCCAGTGAAATTTCCCTCTTTCCTATGAAAGTGAGGTCATCTTAAACCTGTGTTTATGATATTGCAGTCATTTCCATGGCAGTAGACTATGATATCATCAGTGGAGGATTATGCCTTTCCTATGTGTGTTAGCAATTAAAAATTATGGTTTGTGAGATAAAACTACTATTTACCAAGCTTTTAGGTTTAGTCCATGTGAGGCTGGGAAACTATTGCTTAATCCTCTAGAGAGTTCACTTGGGTAATGGAGTAAATGAATCTAAAAACATTTTGATCTTAGCACATGATATGTTTTTGGGGTGTATTTTCCTAATGAGAGAAGAAAATCAGCTACTCCATCTTGTGTTCTCTTGCCTGGCAAAGAGCACTGAAACCCAGTGGTACTCCTTATGGTTTTGTTGTTCAGAGTTAGTTAAATGTTTGACTTAAAGATTCACAGTTTTCTACTCTCATTAGACTGGCATTTTTCACCTTTGGAGGTCGGTGAGTTATTAGACACTGCCCACAAGAGTGAAACAGTGTGATCATCAGTCCTTTCATCTTTTTAATGGGTGCCCTATTTCCCAGCTGTCAGTAGCTGAATCTCTTTGTTGAACCTTCCTAAGGTTGTAGATGCTTTCTCATGGGCTGGGGACAGCAAAGGCCCGTTTCAACACCATGATGGCAAAAGAAAATTCATCCGTTTAACATATAGAGTCCAGTGTTAGAACAGTTGTTAATGCTGCAAGATTAGAGTGGTGGATTCATAACATAATTTATTTCATCCCTTCAAATACTTAAGGATTATTAAGGCAAGGAATTAGACTTTCCTAAAAAAAGAGGGACGAGAAAGGGAAAAGACTGGATGTTTGTAGAGAAAGGATGTCATCTGTCTAGGTATTGCAGCATGAGACAAAATTTATAGTAATTTTTTGGTAATATAGTTGAATTTCAGAAGTACGCTACACGCCTGCACATTTCAGCCTGACTGTTTTCCCACCTAACAGATCTGAACTCTCTTAAAATATCTCTTTCAATGATCCAGGTAAGACCATTGGGAAAAAAAAAAGTCACAATGATGTGCCCTAAGTACCTACAAACTTGAACATATCCAGTTGGACAGAAAATCTAGGGTGTGAAAACGTTCTTCCTGATATTATTACCATAAGAGTGATAACAGCAGAAAGAAATTCCTTGTCCCATTGCTGATCATTTAAATGGAACCAGGCTGGAATAAAAAGATAGACGAAATTATTGTATGTATTTTTTGGAGACTGGGATTACTAATGCCAGACCTGGCCCTTATTTACTGACGATACAGTCGGGTGATGTTACAGCAACTTCCTGAGTGTGCAGCTTCCCCTCATTCTGCGTTCCTTCTGAGGCTTCATCTGTCTCTGGAAAACCCAGAGTTGATACCACTGTTGGAAGAAAACGGAAAGTCAGGAAGTAAAATCATTGTGAGGGGGGTAGAGGCTGTTGGGATGAAAGCTTGTTTACCAGCTGTCCAATATCATCATGAGAAGGGGTTTGTGTTAAATTCTGCTACAGAGAGATGTCATCTTATCTCAGTAATGCTCTATAGCATACGGCCATTGCTTCACATTGTAACATCCCACTTTACAGATAGCAAAACTGTTGCCTTTTGCTCTCTGTAGAGTTCCTGGCATCTGAGCAGTTCCAAGTAAATAGCCTGCAAAACAGCAGTACATTGGGCACTACAATTGTCAGTACTTCAGGGTATTCCTTGGCTTCTGCTATATCCTGTGATACATACCAAATACTATGTTGTGTTATGAATATATCTATAAATTCTAGCCCCAATAAATACTCTTACCATATAACTTCCACAGTTTTTTAATGGTTTGGTTATTGTCATAATATTACTAGAAATTGGTTTGGACAATTTAAAATAAAACATCTCTTGCTTTTTCAGTCTGGAGGTGTCTGACATGCAAGATTCACTACAGTCAAACAGGAAGTTGTCTAAAGGAACTTCTTCAAAAATATTTGTCACTATAAACAGTTATTAGGCATCTATTTTAACATCCAACACTGAGAATAATGTATTTTCTCCCCCTTTGTGAGCCACGGAATGATATGATTAATACTCCATTCTGTCTTGTTAATAGTTGCTTGCTGGCTGTACTGTTAATGAAAATAATCATTTTCCTAGATGCATTTCTAGACATAAATATCTTTGGCTGAATTTTAGTACTCCTGACAGTAAAGAGCTGCTGGCACAAATCAAAAGCTGCAATAAAAATCATACAGAGTCGATGGTAACAAATTTGTGTAAAAACACTCTGGGCAGGCATATATATTATGTTGCCTCTAGGAGCTGTCTGAGCTGTTCTTTCCATAGGAGCTTACCAGTAAGGTTTCGTTTGCTTGTTTTCTATGGCTCTGGTTGTTAGCTCCTATATCAAGCTGCAGTAAGTTATTTGGTGCTGACATCCAGGTTCCCTTAAGGATCCTTGTATCACACACTTCGAGCCTGAGGAAAATGCAAAATTATTTTTCACTAGTATGTTGCCAAAGTAGGTGCAGCTTTATAGAACACGTTGATCTTTGCGACAACTAATTATAAAATAAGAAGGTGGTAATGTTCCCAAATATATCGATGTGCTCTCTTCTGTATTTTATTCTTTATTCTTTACATTTCTGAATTTAGTCCATTTTATCTCATTTTTTCCCATACTAGATCAATAGCATGTCATCCCTGAACCACAAAATTTCCCCTAATTTGCCTTCACCTCTTCTTGTTGTTTTTCTGCGTCATGTTCTTACAGTGCACTTCTCTTCTGTATTGCTCTTTTCCTGTCTCTCATCTTTCAAAAATAACTTTTGTTTCCAAAGAATCATAACTGCCTTTCATTACTTTATTCCATCCATGACTTGCTATACTTCCTGTGTTCTTTCAGATCCCTGTTTATAAAAAATGCATAAACCTTGATAGTATAAATGGCAGAAAGAAAAAAGCACTGGTCAGACCTGAAAATAAAGGATAAGCAGATCAAGTTCAGTACTCGTGGAAAGATGGGCATTTTCCATGTTCTCAGTGGTAATGAGATTGAATATGCTTTCCTACTTCTAATTGTCTGATCCTTTTAGTATTATTCATTGGGAATATCCTGTTGGTATTGTTCAGTTGTTTTTGAAATTCATTTTCCCATTTTCCCATTTCTTTTTCTCAGAAAGGACCAAGTAAAAAATGACCTGTTGGGAAAAAGCAGTCGATGGTTTTGCTGGAACTGGTATTTTTCCATCTAGAGGCAGCAAAAATGTGCAGATTTTTCTTCAGTTTTTATTCCCTGTTGCTCGTTAAATCCTGTGCTTTAATGGAGACACAGGAGTTGTCCGTTGGTAGGCATCAGAAGTCAGGGTTATGCAGAATTACACTTTTCTTTCTGATATTTAGGGATTGACCTTTCCCAAGAGAGCTTAAATGTGAGAAAGGTGAAGGTCCTTACCTAGAGGAGATTCCTACCTGTCACAGCAGAGTTAACCCTGGCCAGGGAAGCCAAGGCACACTCCCCCCACACCCTGCACATTCTCATCTTTGCCCCACAAGCCTTAATGTTAGTGTAATCCAAGATTGGAGTTGGTGCCTTTATAATTAGATTGAACTTCAGAGAACACTTTTTTTATCAGTGATTCTGTGGTAAGAGAGTTTCAAAGTAAAAACTCGACCAAGGATTTATCCCTGAAGCAGCTGGGCAGTTGGACTTGATGGTGGTTTTAGGTCCCTTCCAACTGAACTATTCTATTCTAATCTATTCCCATACAATAAATATAAATATATTTAAATGTATTTATTGCTTTCATTTTCCATCATGTATTGAATAAGTATATGTAAGCAATGTCTCATTTTGGTTTTACTTTTCATTTGTGACCTGTATGGATTCTGCAGGAAGCACTGGACTTACAAACTTGATTAAAAATACCATACTTGTCAGAATTAGTGTCCTGGGTATGAGATTTTAGAATCACATCTTACTGAAGAAAATTATTAGTACTTGGTTGGACTGCACTGTACTTTGTCTTGATGACTCTGTAGTGCAAACACATCTATGATGTTGTTCCTAATATTATAGTTTATAAAGCACAATATGCTAGTGTGCAAAATGCTAATACTTAATGGTGTGGGGGGGGTTCTTTTTATTTTTTACCTGAAAAAGACTGACAACAAGATTTTGTATGGTAGGTGCCCTGTTTTCTGTATGGTAGTAAAGCAGAAGCACAGATTACTTTGCTGATTTACCAGTATATAAAAAATCATGATGACAAGAACAAAGACCCTGTGGCCTATCCAACCAACCGTATTATTTCTGCTTTGTTCACTGTTGTCTGATAAATCCTTTTTTAAAGATATATGGAAAAGATTATTCACATGTCTTGTTTATCTTAATCTGTCCTTGGGCTTGTGAAGATCACTCTTTGCTTGGGTTGCAAAGGTTGTTTTGTTTTGTGTTGTTTTTTTCTGCTTTAGCCCTGGTATTTCATCATGATATAATGTTCTGTTCAGCATAGGAACTGTAGGCAGCCTGCTTCAGTTCTGGGTGAGCACAGCATGTTTCAGAGACAGGCTATTCTAACGTTACCATCAGATTGCATTGAAAATAATTATGTAACTGCCATTCCAAAAATAATGTAATCGAGAGACATCAATGAAGAACAACGTGGGAGGCAAATAAAGCTAGAGAGTAGCAATTCTGAAAATTTCCACAATCTTTCTTAAATACAAAACAGATGTTTGGTAAGAATGATGGAATGTTTGCTGGGACTTAAATATCTGAAGGTAGATTTGAGTTTTTGAATCTCTTTAGAGCTTCACCTTCAGAATTCCACAGCTTATGAACTCATCATTGTTGTGCCACCTTTTCCCCAAATTTAACTGCCAGTGATGTGAAGAAATATTACATGTTTGTTGTTCCATAAGAAAGCTTTTTACTTTTAGTAAACAGTCAAATAAATAATTTCTTTGTGTTGAAGTTTTCGTATTTGTAACATAATTTAGGAATTTTGATGTCTTGGTAATGTCATAATTTCACTGAAGTGCAGTACTGTGCCCTACCATAAACGCTTCAGGGCATTAATCTGAATACCTTTCTATTTGTTTCATCTTTTAATACCTAGGAGGGTAAAATTCTTACTCTGTGCAAAGGGTCAACAAAAGTGTTCATTGAAGTTCCTAAAGATCTGTGGACAGCTGTTCTCATTCTATGTGTTAAAAGTTTTGGTCTTTTTAAATTGCAGCTGTGATTGTACATATAAGAAGATAGAACTCTTGTGGCCCTCTTAACATGTAGTCACAGCCATTCATTTGATTTTCTTCCTTACTAGAGATTTTCTGCAGTTGTTCCAGTTCAGCTGTTTACCCACTCAGTAATGAGATCTACAAAGCAGTTTGTCTATTTATATATATATATATATATATGTATCTATTTATATACTTACATAAACTGTTTGTGTATTTATATATTATTTATATATATTTGTGTTTTATAAAATGCGTATTTACTCTGATGGCAAAACTGATTGAAAAGATTCCTGCTGCTTTGCACCAATTCATCATTCACTTGTTTGTGTTGTGGTGACAAATTTTTTTTGGTGTAAAATCAGATTAAAAAACCAAAAAACAACTCTGAATGGATGATGTGGTAAAGCTTTTTCATCTCACTGTGCTGCAAAGGCACTCCTGTATAAGTGTCAACTATTGTGCCTGAGACCAGCTTGGGTAGTTCTACAGTGTTCATTACTGGGGGCTACAGAGAGAACTTGGACCATCAAAAATCCAAGCAATAGGCAAGTAT
Organism: Climacteris rufus; assembly: GCA_013398175.1. Classification (NCBI taxonomy): domain Eukaryota; kingdom Metazoa; phylum Chordata; class Aves; order Passeriformes; family Climacteridae; genus Climacteris; species Climacteris rufus. The sequence goes on from VZRZ01003083.1 coordinate 360,555, forward strand.
TTGAATTGTTTGAAAAGTATTGGATTTTTTTAAAGAAAACTTTGTCAAGTTCAAGGACACAGATGGAAAAAAAATAAATCTTTACTATGAATTTTAGGGTCTTTTGGTCATTAAAGGTCTGAAGGAAGGCTACAAACCTAGAATCACGTTGCCCTGTGCTTAAATCAAGCTGGAGTTACTAAATTCCTGAGGTAGTCTCTTAGAAATCTTGGAAGTTTTCTACCTTCCAATAAGACATTTTAGTGGATGATTAAAAGGAGTGAAAGCATAAATGAGTCAAGAACATTAGATTTTGAAAAGATTGTGGTCTTTTTGTCTCTGTGTTATGGATACTTTCCCATAGCACATGTTCAAATCTTCAAAATGAAGCTAGACAAAACAGACCAAGGCTAAACCAAAATGTTAAGTCAGATCCAAGAGAGGTCTGAGACTTTTTCACCACAATGTTGTATTAATACTAGAGGCAAGAACTATTCTCTCCTTTGTATTTGTTCAGTTCTGAGAATCATGAAAGGCCAGTAAATTGTATGTACTACACAGTGCCTAGTTACACCTACTCCAATCTCGCTGGGATTTTCCCCATTCTAGGGAATTCCCAAGAGGAGAGAAAGGGAGTTTTGTTCAGTGATTCAAAGAAAACGGAATCAAAGCTAAATTCTAGAGCTTTACATTGTATTACTTTTTATTAAGTCGGTTTTAAATTCAGTATTTCTGCTGCTATTTTCATACCCTGATTATCTTCACCTTTCTTCAGGAATTTTTATTTTTTAATGTTTCTTTTGATACTTTTTAAATGACAGTCATTTTAGGCATTTTAAGTGGTACTTAATCTAATGTAGAAATTCTCTTCCTCTCTGAGAGGGGTTTTTTTAGAGAAAAATACTCACGTGCTTTTCTATTTTCCTTTCCCCTGCATGGCATTTCTCTGAAACATACTGATACTTTGTGCTTTTCAATATATCTAATGAGCTAAGTATACTGTTCTACTTAAGCAAACCTGAGCTAAATAGCACTCAGGGTTTTCAACACAAAGTAGTATCAAGTGTAAGTTCCAACTTTGGCTCAGGGCAGTCTGGCTGTGCTGCTGCCAGCAGAGCCTCTCCTGCTCCTCCCTGCATAGGTGTTGGCCCACCTTGGCTGCTCTGTAATAAGTTGGATGAATTTGCTGACCCAAATGAAAATGACCCTTGAGAAAAAATGTTTTGAATTAGGAAGCTCTGTAAGGAATAAAAGCAGTGTGAAAGAAACAGTGGGGAAATGCTGCTGAGAAGAGGGCATGGCTTCATATCAGCTTAAGCTGACAGTACTAATACATCTTTGTAGTACTTTCATGTGCTGACAACAGTGAACAAACAGTGGTTAGGTGTCAGGAATCAGAAGCAAACCATGATTAATTTCAGGATCAATTTATGCAAATTCTGCTTAATATACATGTCTCCCTTTCCCCGTCTTCATACTTTCTATTTCTGAATGTGTTCGAGTCACTGCTTAGATGGGAACTTTCTGAGAAAACCCAGAACACCAGGGAAAGGTGCATTCATGACTCAGTGCGTTGGGCTTTCACCTGTGATTCAGTGCTTCAACACAGTAGTAAAGGGTTCTGTTCTGGTTTTAATGCCATCCCTCCAAAGGAAGGTCTGTCTGAAAATACAAATGCTAATCAGCTCTAGCCTCTAAGGGAACTCATGGCACCCACTTACTGGAAGAGAGGGTTGAAGTTAGTGCAGTGGTAAAATTCTTATGTGTGTGCCTTTATTCATCCCAAACCTCTGAAACATAAGGCTATGTAAGATTCTTCTTTTGTCACAATCAAATGTGGGCAGCATTCCCGTGCACTTTACATTTAAATATTGTTTTGTAAAAGCTCTGTTGGAATTCTGAGTGATTATATTCCTTGCTTGTAATGTCCACAGTAATTCAAGATGTTCCAGTCTGAACTTTCCTCTTAGAATATGATCAGTAGTACAGTGCACAATTTGCCAAACATACAGTAATTTTATTTTACTTATAATATGTTGGGAGTTTTCAAGTTCAGTTTCTGATTGTTCATAAGACATGAGAGCTCAGTGTCCTTTGCACCATTTATCCTCTAAAAGCTGAGCAGAATTTGTCACGTAAGCAAAGAGGAGTCTGTTGAATAGTAACTTATATTGGGTTTTTCAGGTCAGTGTTTTCAAATTACGACAAAAGTTGTAAATGGCTTTACAAAACATTTTATGTAACAATTCTGAAAGCCCATGTGACATTTTTTCTAATTAACTTATTTAGCCTAGTTTTGGAGTAACATTAGCTGTTTCATCACTTTTAGGCTATTTTGGGCATTCTATGTGACACCATCAATAAGCCAAGAATTTATAGGGTTTCTTAATCATACAGATTACTCATCACTGCCTGCTCATAACAGAAGCCTGAAATGCTCATTAAAATTGTCTGATGTGAATCAAAAGTTAATATAGTTGCAGAATTAAATGATGAGAGAATATCATTATATTAGCAAAAAAGCCCATGTCATGAAGACTGGTTTCAGTGAAAGTGAAAACTGCAGGCTTACATATAGATCAGTACTCTGAATTTGTTTAATATGGTAAATAAAAATAGGTTTCTGGAGCAGAGAATTGGCCTGGAATGATTGGCAATCATGCCTAAAATGAAATAAGGTTAAGGATTTGTTTGCAGTGAGCTACAGGATCTTGCTGCATGTTCTAGCTTAGTCTGTTTTAGCCTATTTTTAAAATTGACTAGTTACAAATCACTCTTTCAACTTGATCCTTTGCCCTTTGCCTTGTACCTTTCCATCAAAACAATAAAAAAGGTCATCTCCCTGTCTTCCACAAGCTGTTTGATTCCAGCAGGCAGTTGTTGTGCTATGCTGCTTGAAACACTGAGACCAAAATTACCATCTCACCAAGCCTGTTTTTTCACCAGGGAAATTATGATGCTTCCACTGGAATTGCCTGTTGGTGCCAACATAAAAGAGAGAAGAATCAAGTCATAGTCTGGCCACTGTTAAAACAATAATATTTATGGTTGAACATACTTCTTGAAAATGCGTATGAACTCTGAGCAGTGCTATTAGAAGATATGTGCTGAAATCATGAAGGATGTTAATCTTTGTCTAAAAATACATTAACTTTTTGTGGAAGAAAATTCTGTTTAGAATAAGCTATAATCTTAAAAAAAAAACAAAAAACAAAACAGCCTGAGGAAGGAAAATGAATTGAGACTTGATGCCATTTTCATACTGCAGAATTTAAATGAGAAGACAGTGTGAACTGGTGGATGGAGCTAATCTCCATTTTTGGTTTTGCCACTGGCTTCTTGACTGACCCAAGGCATGAAAAGGCAAAATGCCTTGACTGAGTTCCATACCCGCAAAACAGGAATAATGATGTTGTTCTGCTTTTTAAGGTGTAGTGAGATGTGTGGATGAAAGCAGTTATACAAGAGCTGCTGTTAGTATTTATTACCAAGGCTGGGTGAAACATCCTTCCTTGCTGAATGACACATAATTTTAAACGTGTGTGTGCAGTACCCTGGCAAGTCTGAAGAGGAGTTTCCTCAGCTGAGTTTGGTGGCCTTCATTCTCTGGTCCACAACCATCTCTACTTTGGCTTCCAGTGGTGAAAATTATGATAAGTTACAGATGTTACCATTAATGAACATTGTTTATCTATTACTACTTATTGATACTCCTTATTTTTGCACCTTTTTCCCTGAAAGTGTACAGTTACTCACAGTTATAAACAATTTCCTGGATGCTGCTGTGGGCAAATGGCTTTAACTTAGCAATCCTTTCCATATATATATAAGGTGCCTATAAGAATATTTTTAAAATGCTCTTGTATTTTTATTGAAAATGATTTAAACATTTCCCAACAAAATGTTCCCAGCTCTTTGTCTCTGGAAATGAGTGCTGTGAGCTGTATGTGTGACTCTTCTGGGGTTTATCTGTGACCAGCCACACAAAAGAAACCTGGTGACCGTGTACAGTATCCTCACGATAAAATCTGGGATGCTGTGTTAGTGAGTGTCTCTGCAAGTGAGAGTCTGCATCCCTACCTGTGTCTCTCTGGAAACTGTAACTACTGATGAAGCACAGACCTGTAACAACTCATTCAAAGGCAAAATCTTAGTTTCTGGGTGTTTGGGACTTGTTTGACTTTGCTAGTTTCATTTTAGGTTTTCTTGATTTTCTAATGATCCTAAACCTTTGGACTGATGAATGCTGGAATTGAAAATCAGAGGGAGAAAAAAAATGTTTGCTTTTTCCTGAGAATTTTCAGTAAATCAGGCTGTGCTCTGTCATTAGTTCTGTAAGATTCTGCAAACACCCATATGCCCCAGAAGGTGCAGCATAAGCTCAAAAAGTAAAAGACACATATTCTTCATATCCTTTCAAAAAACAATCTGTAGTGATTGCCTAGTGCAGAAGCATAGAATCATAGAACATTCACAGTTGGAAGGAACCTTAAAGATCATCTGGTCCCAGCGTCTCCTGCCATGAACAGGGACATTTCCATTAGACCACATTCATCTCGGCCCTATCCAACCTGGCCTTGAACACTGCCAGGGTTGGGGCATCCACAGCCTCCCTGGGCAACCTGTTCCAGTATCTTTACCACCCACACAGTAAAGAAGCTCTTCCTCATGTGCAGGTGGAACTTCCTGTGCATCAGTTTCTGCCCATTGCCCCATGTCCTGTTGCTCAGCAGCACCGAGCAGAGCCTGGCTCCATCCTCTGACACCTCCCTTCGGATACTGACAGACATCGATGGGGTTCCCTCTCAGTCGTCTCTTCTTGAGGCTGAACAGGCCCAGCTCCCTCAGCCTGTTCTCAAAAGAGAAATGCTCCAGTCCCTTGCTCATCTTTGTTGCTCTCAGCTGGACCCGCTCCAGGGGCTCCATGTCTGTCTTGTACGGGGGAGCCCAAAACTCAGTTTTTGAATTTTGAAGCTGCTGTGAGATTTATTGGTAAAATGATGTTGTAAATTGACAAACAGAGCTGAAGTTAATCTCTTCATCATTAGGGTGGATTCGTCTGCATTCTTTCAGACTCCCATTCCCCATACTCCCTTTCTATCCTGCTGACTTCTGGAAACCTGTCTGAGGTAACTGTCATTGACTGAACAGGTTGCTAGTACATCATGGAATGCCTTCCCTCCCCATGTGTTGTGAACTTGCTTGTATCTTAAGAGATTTTAAATTTACATTTTTTGGCCTTGTACCTGGAATGCATGGCTTGAGGAGGCAGAAATTTTAGTTATCTGAGTTTTGGAAATGCATCTCTGAGTTACATATTTTAATAGAAATTGCAAAGTCAGGTAGTCTTTTGCATTCCAAGAAATTCTTCCACATAGTCTCAATGGTGTCTTTTATTCCTTTCAACTTTTATTGGAGATAGCAAAGCATCTGGTAGGATTTAAAAATTTGCAGTTTTGTTTTGTTTTTTTCCAAAATGGAAATGAAACCAGAATATACTCCTGATGGCTGTCGGCTTGTATTAGTGCATCTGGTTCTGGGCACCCATTCCCAGAAGGATGTAAATGTAATTGGAATGCATTCAAGAAAAAACAAAATACTGAGAAGTTGTAAAGCTTGATTTGTAAGAGAAAAATTTTTAAAAGAAAAATGTTAAATATGTACAGTGTGCCTGCGTGACAGCAGAGGAGGGGAAGGTTTTGGTAATGATTACAATTCTGAGGGGTGTGAACACCAACAGAGTGGAAAATTACTTAAGAATAGTTTAAGGTATAATTAGATGTAATGAAATTAAATGAACTATATGTAAACTTGAGGCTAATGTTACAGTAAAAAAATCTCCATGAGCAGTCAGACCTATCGATTTATGATTTATCTATATTGCATTAGCACTGGGGAATCCCAATCAGGGATCGAGTGCTGCTTCTGTAGAAACATGGAACACGAAAAAAAGAAATGCAGTCCCTCTCTAGAGAGGACAACAAGCTTGACTGGGTGGCATATAAGGAATAACCTAGTGGGATGTGGGGTAGAACCCTAAAAAGTCTTTTGAGTATTTTTCAGTCTTGCTGGCTGACAGTTGAGCTGTTGAGGATTGTAAGAATGTAAGTCTTATTTTGAAGAAGCTTGTTATCTTCAGTTGCTAATGTATGTAAATATTGCTTTACTTTGGAATAGCCTTACTACACGATTGCCAAAGGCTGGGGAAACTATCCTTGGACATAAGTTTTTCATTGGTTTTGGTGGGAAAGGAGCCAACCAGTGTGTCCAGTCTGCTCGACTTGGGGCCAAGACTTTGCTGATCTGCAAGGTAAGCATTGACTTGCTGTAGGATTACAGCTGAACTAGATGTTCATGCAAATTCCAGTAAACGTTTCGGTCACTTACAAAAAAGCTTTTGGTGTGTTTTTATCTTTTTTTTAATCCCTCTCTATTTCTCTTTTCTTTTTCTTATTTCAGCTATAAATTTAAGCATGGAGGAGGCTGTTTAAGAACACTGCCAGAACCAAAGACTAGTTGGCTACAGATCTGACAGAAATTGCATGTAGAGAAGGATTGAAAAACTTGGGTTGATATACCATAGAAAAGAGAATTGGGAAGAGTTAGAGATGTTCCAAATTCATGTGATCTTGATTAGCTCCTCCTCTTTATGTTCCCCACTGTTTCAGTGATCAGCATTTCTTTGATGCTATTCAGGTGCCAGGTGCTATGGTCACTCTGCAATTTACTTTGTAGATGATTAAAAATCAGACACTGACAAGCCAGTGACAGATTGGAGAAGGAATGTAAAGCTTTGTGTTTTGAGGGTTAAATCATTATCTCATTACTTGAGATTAAGATGAGGTGTTCATGTACAAATTGTAGCACCTTTGTGTGCTGTGGGATATTTTTGCCTACTTTTCTGAAACATCTGATATGCTGCAGTTCTAAAGACTGGCTCACAGACCATTGGACTGATTCAACTTGGCAGATGCTATATTCTTACAATGCTTTTCTTTGATTTTTGTCATTAAGCATTATAAGTTTTGAGTGATCATTACTACGGTTAAGATCAAATTTTCTCTCTGTACCCTTATTGTCTATACTGTGCTAACTGTAGATGAAACTTCAAATTGAGTGGTCATACTTTGTTTTCTGCCATAGCTGGGGAGGATGCTAAATTTTTTGGATCATTGTCTGTCAGGGATTTTTTGAGAAGTACTGGAAATGCCTCAAAGAAGCCTTTCACAATGTTTTTTCAATTCAATATTTAGACTAAAGAACATTAGTTATAAATCTAAATTACACCTGAAAGCATTTCTATGGGTTATTATCACTAGTTGCTCTACACTGTGGAACTTTTTTTTTTATTGGCAATGTTTTCACTTCTGTAACATGGTATATATTTGATCATCTTTGCATTCAAGAATGATCAGATTCAAGTACAAGATAAGCTGGCAGTGAATTCCCTGCTAACGTTTCCTGCTAAATGTTAAAGGGTTTTTTTCCATTGCAAGCATGAATTTTGCTTTATTTTTTTAATGGTCCAGCCTTTGCTCAGTGCAATGGAAACATATACATTCACAATAAAATTTAATAGCTACTGTATTTTCTAATTACTTTTCAAAAACATATTTATGTTATTTCACTAAAAGGAAGTCTTTCTTTCTTTCTCTTTCTTTCTTTCTTTCTTTCTTTCTTTCTTTCTTTCTTTCTTTCTCTTTCTCCCTTTCTTCCTTTCTCTCTTTCTTTCTCTCTCTCTCTTTCTCTCTCTCTTTCTCTCTTTCTGTTGTGTATTTGTTGGAGAAAAGAAACAGCAGTATCTATCAATGTTAGCATTTTCTTTTTTTATTAATTTTGAAAGTTAGTATCAAGTTTTTAAAAATTGCACTTTGTAGTCTCAAAAAATACTATCTCATCTCATGGAAGTCTCATACAGTCTTATATCTGCATAGGTCAATGAGATACAGTATAAAGTTTCTTGCTGAATAAACTTACAAGAGTCTGCCAATAATGAGCCTCTACAATTAAATTATTTTTGCTGCAGCAAGTAATCTTAAGTGTTTGGTGGTTCTTTAAGCTGGATTGCCCCTCACACACATACTCTGTGCTCAGTAACATGCTTCTGTTTTGGTCATATTTCCCAACGTTTTTTTGTCCAGTACAGGTGCAGCAATTGCTTCTACAGTCTGAAGTTCAGGGAATGGAATCTGTATTATATTAATACTAAAGGGACATTCTGTTGGAGTGTGGCATCCTCTTAGAAGCAGTGTAATTTAGACAGGATGTCCTCAACAAGAGTGGAGGTAGACAGGTCAAGTGACAAGGCATTCTTCATACCTCAGATATACAAAAGAGCCAGTGATTGGTGAGGGTTTGAGAGAGAGAGAGAGTTTTATAATGACTTACAGTTATGACTAGAGATGCCACAGAATTCTTTGGAATTTAATGTAAAAAACAGGTATAGAGTTTGAAATTGGCAATGCAGAGTGTTGTTCTTCCTGCCTGGATATCTCTGCAAGTGGCCACTGTTACTCTAAGTTACTGATGTGTGTCACCGTAGCAGTCAATTTACTCCCTGCTGTAAAACAATGTATTGATGGAATAGTTATGGAGAAATAAAAAGGATTTCTTTCAGGGTACTACAGGATCTAAGCAAATAAATTAATTGTTAATTCCTCATGTTCATACAAGAACACTGTTGCAGTACTGAAAAATTAACACTGTTCTAAAGAGATTCCATACTCCCCAAAATAATTTTTTTTCTTTTTGTCATGACCATTACAAAAAAAAAATCTGTTAAACATCCTAGATTAAGATGGTGGAGGGATGTTGATGTGAAAGACATTGTATGTGCTGAAAAAGGTTGTGCTTTACTTCTGACAAACAGTTTGGAATGATCTTCACTGGACAGCGCTGATTCTGCATATACTAAATTCTGTTTAAGGCATGGCTGCTTTTGATTCCTGCTTGGAAATGGGAAGTGCTGTATTACCATGTTGTGTAGTCTTTTATCTTTGGATGATCCATAAGCCAAATTTAAGTTAAAGTGCTGTAAGCTGAATTCTCACTTCGTTGTATGAGTACAGCTGTGTCTCAGATGCAGCCCAGAATATGATGGGTATCTTCCAATGTTTTTTTCCTTTTCTGTTACTGTCTTATGCTTGTCTTTAGTATTTGTTTAATTCTCTAATGATGAAAAAGAGTGAACACTCTAAGTAAAAAAAGAACATTCAGGATAAACAAAAATTGTCAAGAGGTATATGCTTTTTGTTGTAATTAATTTTCAGGTACAGATGAGTTTGATTCGTAAGCTGCTAGAATTCTAGCTGCTATAATGCCATCCAGTTCCCTAGCTCCACATGGAAAACATGATCGTAAGCAGGGAAAACCCAGATTGAAAAATACTGATGTAATTCCACTTATACTGATATGCAAACTGTGTGACTATAATGCTTCTACATACAGCTTTTGTTAAGAACTCAAGGAAGAAGAAATGCTATTTCAGCACATAACTCTGTGGTCAGCAGGTTAAGACATTTATTTTTCTGTTTATCCATTAGTCCATCTAGCAGAGTCTGTGCAAAAGCAGAAAATACTTAAAACAATGTTATATAATTTGACATGTTCAGTAAATATGACTTTAGTCTAAACTGAGTCTGATGCCCAATACTCTGTCTTCCTTGGGGGTAAAGCCTGAATTGAAAGATAAAGTCCTTCAAATGCACTAGGCGTAACTGGGTTGGATGCTGAAGAACTAGCATGGAAAAAAGTTTCCAGAGGAAAAGGACCTCCATGGACACCCCTCCGAGGGCTTCCCTCCAGCACTGAGATGTCTTACTGTGAGCAAAAGTACCCCGGCTGCTCTCAGCTGCTATGACAGTTGAAAAGTAAGGGATGCCTGTCTGTCAGTCATGTAGGATCCAGAGCTGAAGGAAGGAAGTTTCAGCTGAGCTTTTAGAAAAGGTTATGAAATTTTTTGTTGCTGAGTTAACTGAGCAAATCCTGAGATTCATTGTAGAAGCTTCATAGTAGCAAGGGAGGGAGAAAGTGGTGCTATCACACAGAACATATTCCAGAGTACAGATGCTAGGCTGCAGAGGTGAGCACAACTCAGGTTTACATTGCAAGTGGCTGCAGTCATCCAGCCTGAAGCAGTCAGAAGATGCAGCTTCTGACAACCTGCCCTGTCTGGCAAACTGGGAGTAGCCAGAGATACAGAAATACTCTCATATGCAAACAATGAATAACACAGTGACCCAAGAAAATGCTGTTTGGTTGTTTGGGGTTTTTTTTCCACATACTAGAGGAATGTTGCTTTTGGTTAGACTGTTCTGATCTGAATTGCTGTCCTTGGGTGAAAGACTGGGACTATCCTTAATAATGCTTTAGAAAAATCTCTTGCAGAAGTTGTAGGAAATTAAAGTTTCAAATCATGGTTGTGCAATCAAATATGTGAGGGGAAGGATCATCCATCTGTGATGCTTTACATTTTAGAATTCTGAATCATAGTGTTTGATTCTTGTGATCACTAACTGGTTGTCGGGCCTTCTCCAAGCTTTCTGAAGGACTGAGCTCATAAATACACAAATTGCTAACAACAGCCAATAGAGGCAGCTGCTTTGTGCTTCTAGTAACTCAAGTACACCATTAGTTATGTAGTGCTGTTTTATGAGAAGATGGATCATTGGTTAGGGCTCCTCATGGAATTCCTTTGTTGTCTAGACCCATGACCAGGAGCTCAGTTTCTATTCTGAAAGACTCTTTTTTTTTTTCTTTTTTTTTTTTTTCCCTCTCTTGCAAAAGTACTTCCTGTAGCATTGGTTGGTCTTTGATACTGCTCAGATACACAACTCACTCTTGGAATTGGGGGCATATGCTATGCATGCTGAAGACAGGCTAAAAGTGGTGAATCAAATTCTTTCTTGGCTTTATAAATACATTTAAAATGCTAGCATGATATTAAATTAGTTAAACTGTTTTTTTTTTCTCCATATACCTCATCTCCGTTGTTCAGCTTGTGTAATATAACAAAAATAAATTTTTATTAGCCTGAATAAACAACAAGCAGAATTGTTTTCAGCTAAAAAGATTAATTGAACTGAAATTACAAGCTTTTAAACTTGCTGTTAGAAGAACAATAGACCATAGCTTGACTCCCTGACTCAGCTTGATCTGCTGTTGCTGGATAAAGCAAACAAAAAATGCTGAATTTCTGAACACTACATTTAGTACTGAGAATTGTAGAAATTGGTAATGCTGTGTTTATTGTCACTTTCTATCCCATAGCCACTGTTTGGTCTTTTTCCACCAAGGAAACTTGAGGTAGAAAATCAAAATACAAACTGCAATTACGAAGAACACCAGAATTGCTGTCAGTGCTTTCAATTCAAAGCTGAATAATGCAGTACATGTCCAGATTTTACAATCCCCAGAAAGTTTCAGTGTCAAAGGAGCACAGTGATTGTACAAGAATGAAACTTGAATATAGTGACATGGATGCTTGTAATAGAAAACTGCAGAACAGTGTTCTTACTGTTTGTTAATACTATTAATACATTTTAACTATTACTTCTTAATTTATTATTTGCTGATTAATAAGGCAAAGGGCTTCAAGACTAAAAGTGTTGTATTGAAATTACATTAGAGCATTCTGTTGTCTAAAGATGGTCTCTCTATCCTCTCACCTTTCTCTAAAGAAAACCCATTCTTTTGTATAGGTTGGGAAGGATTCCTTTGGCAATGATTATGTTGATAATTTGAAGAAGAATGGTATTTCTACAGGTAAATTTTTACTTTAAATAAATACATTGTACTATTTTTAAACTTTAAAAACTGGTGGTGGCGGATTTATTATTTTTTTGCCTTATGGGATATGTTTTACCATTCAGAACCATGAATAACTCTTTTGATGCATCTGGCAGGAATGCATTAATATGAGAGAGAATATGGGGACTTCTGAAATCAGCTGTGCCACTAAAAATAAAATGTAGTGTTATTACTTCTAAACCTCAGATGATTGCATCAGTGCAAGTCACCTGAAGATAATTTGCTGTTATGCAAGTATTTAGTCTGGCATCAATGATGATAATGCATGGTGAGAAACTGAAAAATTCAGTCTGATTATTCATTCTCAACTTCATGTTGGCAGGGGAGGGATGGAGTGGAAATTCAATGGTAAACTCAGTACGTTTCACCTTTGCTTTGTGAACTGACCCTTGGAGTCATTTTAGAGACTGCAGCGGATGTTAGCACACATACATACAAAAATCAATGTTAAAAGGCTTTCAGAAAAAAGGAAAATCAAGCATCCACAATATTCTATTATCTTTAGACCTTTGTAAAACCAATTCTCTCTCTACTGTGCACTGCTTAACTACATGATCACATTTTTGTCTGCATGACTCTTGTCTCCTTTAGGGTGGACAAGGATGGACAGATGTAATCACTAAGTGACAATTCAATATTCTGTTTATCTCTTCTGTTTAATGTGCAGCCACAAGTTTAATCTACTGCATTATTCAAATCCTGCCTTAAAGATGTAACTATCAGTATTTTGTGGACTTTTTTATTATGCTTATCAGTGTAGTATCTAAATACTTCACAAATGTATATATAGATTTATTCATTGCATATCTTTCAACTTAGGCAAGAAACCAAGCAAGGATACCATAAAAACAGTGTCTGTTAGTGTACAGTTCTAAATGTCTCCAAAGCATGCCTGCCTTGTATCTTTGTGTAAATAAAGCAATTATAATGCATAGTACTTATGAAAATGCATATGCCACAAAGAACCTTAATGTTTTCTGATTTAAATGATTGATCTTGCAATCTTAACATGAATTTTTAAATGGTCTTCTAGAAGCAAGAGAAAAGTGTAGGGAAAAAAGTGCAGAAATTCCATCATACTGCACTTCATTGATACCTAGGTAGATAGATCAGTTGAAGGGCTGAAACACTTAGGTCCAAAGTACCAATTTCTGCTGATTGAGTTAAAAATATCTCGGGATGGTGTTTGATTGTCACCTCCTACGTTGATCAGCTCTGAAGAAAAAGAAGATGTACTGGTGGTGAGGCTGATCTAGGATCCTAACTTGCATTCCAAGATCTAGAAGCAAGGGTGATTCAGTGTGCACAAACCTTTTTGCCTAAGATGGTCATGTTTCAGTCATGGGCTTTTTATCCCAGTTTAATCCTTTTGTGGCCTATCTCTGTTGTTGTACATAAGGATACTGGGTACTGGATGAAAATCATTGCTGTAATGTCAGTTCTACCAGCTCTCATATCTCGGGTCCTTATATGTCTTCTTTATGTTTTCCTAGCATATCACCATACCCCTTTTCTTTCCAATACCAATCTGTTTTGTTTTTCTGCTTTCCCTGTCTTCTTGTCTTCCACAACCAATCAGCTACCTGTGCTGCTCAGACCATTTAGATCTTTATTGATTTGTTGTTCCCTCTCCCACATTTGAACCAGGCAACTTGCTGCTCCTGCTGCAAAAGCAGAGAGTACAGAAGACACAACACACATTCTCTGCTTTCAATTCCAGTGTGCAGACTAAGTTCATGGTGAAAAGCTGTAGTTGCAAGGGAAGGTCCGCTCTGATCCTTGTAACTCTGAGCTAGACAAGGGTACCTCTAGGGCAAGTACCTGCAAGACTTTAGCAAAACCAAATGGACATGATGTAAGGTGTTTTTGCAGCAGATTGTTCAACCAGCCACAAAGGCACATCTTGAGAAAGCCCACTTTTGCACGGCATCAAGTCCATGTTCGGAAAGGTTAGAACGCCAGAGCTCCTTAAACAAAAGGTCACCAGAATTTGTCTCAAATGAAATAGTAGATTTTTCTCAAATACAGTTCTTGGGGAAGAAAAAGAAACCCTCAAGTTTTTGGTCAGTTTTCTACTACAGTGCTACTGGTTTCTATTACCAGTTTCATACTGTTGGTTAGTATCTGACAAATTAGCTGTCAGCTGAAAACAGGTTCTTATAGTAGTAAACATGTAACAATCTTCCTAACAGACAGTGCTGCCAGCGTCATGTTAATTTATCTAAATAATAATCCAAAGAGGAAACATATAACCCCACCACTGCCTTCAACAGCACTTGTTAATATTGCTGCTGAAATGCAAATCTACACAGAATTAGATGCTGTGTTGCTTTAATATTTTTGTTTTTCTCCAGCCTTGACTCTATTGTTTCATTGGATGAAAGAAATACTTCCAAGTAGGAGTAGAGTTCCTGAGAAGGCTGTATAAATAACATGCTCTCTCTAAAGCAGAGACGTAGCCAAATTAAAGAATGTTGGACTCGTATTTCTGTTTTGTGGGTGTAAATTAACACTTTTTGTTGTTGTTAGCTTCTCTGGCATTGTTGCACATGAAAGAGTAATTAGCATTTTTAAATTGCTGGAGGTTATGGGTTCATTTTAGATTTAATTCAATTAAACTGCATCACATGCTATTGGTTGAAAGTAATGTATTGAACTAGTGCATGCTCTAACTTTTCCCTTTCTTAGCATTTGTAGGTCAAACTACAGATGCTGCTACTGGAACTGCTTCAATAATTGTCAACAGTGAAGGTACATATTTCTGCTCTGAATTGTCCTCTTTGTTCTGCCTTTACAGCCATAAAAGAAACCTTTGCCTTGTCACTGTTAATTGTGGAATTATTTTTTCTACATTTTTCATTTTTTTCATGATCCTATTCACATTTCCTTGCACTTGTGTTTATTGCAGGCAATGTTGTAGGATTAGGTGCCTAAATCAGCAGAATCAGATGCTTAAATTAGCAGTGTGATAGCCATAATTCAATCATCCAGCTGATCTATCTAGTTTTACATTTCCTGAACATACACTGCATTAAAAGGCTAAAGCTCTCCTTTCCCCCTACAACTTACCTAGCACTTTTACTATAGAGTCATTTAGGTTGAAAAAGAGCTTTAAGATCACAGAGCCCAACCTTTAACCCAGCACTGCCAAGTCTCCTACTAAACGATGTACCTAAGTGCCACAGCTATGTGTCTTTTCAATACCCCTAGGGCTGGTGACTCAGCTGCTTCCCTGGGCATCCTGTTCCAGTGCTTGACAACCCTTTTTGTGAAGAAATATTTCCTAATTTTTCCTAATATCCAATCTAAGTCTCCTCTGGTGTAACTTAAGGCCCTTTTCTCTGATCCTATGAGGGAAGGGTTTGCCTCCTCAGGACACAAAGTGAGTCATGATGCCCTCAATCAGGAAAAGGAATCGTCCTTAGTAGAAGTATTTGTGTTGATCTTGTAATTTTACCGCAATTCTTGATCTCAAGTTGCATCTGCAGTGATGAGTGCACTGTGAAATAGCATTTTTTTTTTCTGTGTTAGTTTTCCTTAGCCTGTGCCTTTGCTCTCATTTTGCAAGGGAAGAAATAAAGATTTGGCTTTTTTTCATATTCTTTTTCAAGACTGCTAAATTATCCTCAGAAAACTTTATATCTTTTCCTCAAATATAACTTAATCAGCCAGCTGATTTATCTAGTTTTATATTGTCCTGAACACACAGTATGTTAGAAGATTAAAACTCTCCTTTCCCACTACAACTTACTTAGCACTTTTACTATAGAATCATTTAGGTTGAACAAGACCTTTAAGATATGGAGTCCAACCATTAACCCAGTACTGCCAAGTCCACCACTAAACCATCTACCTAAGTGCCACATCTACATGCCTTTTCAAGCTATTTCCTCAAGCTATTGAGAGCCCTTAAAAGAAGTAAGTGTGTCTGGTTCAAAATATAGAGCTCAGGACTGATAATGTTTATACAAACATAACAAATTAAGTGTGATTGGATTAGTTCACTTTTGGAGTTGCTAAGAGCCTTCATTTGAACAGCTACCACAGCTTAGCTGACACATCAACTTAACAAGCTTCTATGCAACCTGTACATTGGGCTACAGCTCAAAATGGGAAAGGAAACATGACTATTTACTCACGCAGTAAAATTGGGAAGGAACTGTGACTAAAGGCAAGCCTACACAGGAATATTCAGGAAAATTAGGCAAATTAGTTGGAGATGTGAGTTTAATTTTCCCTAAGTAAGATTAATCCAAGCCTTGCATGACAGCTCTAATTCAGAAATAAGGTAGTGCTAATACATTGGATTACCTGGATACCTGCCTGTTAACTTCCACCTCCTTTTCTTGGTTTGGATCAGCACGTAGATTACACAGCAACTCTTGACATTTTTTTCTTATGCTGCCTGCAGTCACTATGGCCATTGTAAATATGTAGGACTGTGGTAATCCAATAGCACTGCCAGACCTTGCTGTTTTGTACATGTTTTGCACTAGGCTTCCTGTCCAGAGCAGTTCAGTAAGAACCTGTCTTATTACTTCCCAATCCATGTGCATGGCCAACTAAGATAAACACAGTCTAAACTTGAATGAACAGAGGATGACCTGTTAAAATTGTAACACCATGAATTTTTATGAAAGATAAAGAACAAAACAATCTTGTGGATGTAAAACCTTTATAAGCACCAGGAAAGAGAAAAGGATTGTCCAGGGTCCATGAGGTTCACAGTGGGCTATCTTACATTTTAGTGTCATTGTGAAGGGTATATTACAGTCTTGTGATTCACATAGTGACATGAATAATGCAAAATGTCATGTAGTTTGTGCCTCTGAATAACTGAAAAATCGTATGCTAAGTTAGCACTGGTCTCAAATTTAATTTAAAATCTAGTAGAAGAGCAAACCTGGTCAGAACCATGCTCTAAAGCAAACAGATGCACAGAATTGGTAATGGTTCTGGTTGTTACTTCTCTCAAAAACCATCTGGCGCCTGAATTGAGTAAATTGCAGTAAAATAGCAGTACTTATGTGCTTTGCTGTTGCAAGAGACATTTTCTTCTTTTCCTGTAGAAACCTGGCTGATTTGACCTAAACAGGTTTTACAGCACTTTTCAAAGGGCTTGTCTACACATGCATGTTTTACTGCAGTGGCTGTGCTGGCATAGCTGAAACACCACAGCACTCAATGGACCAAGTAAAGTAGTTTCTGCTAGCTTAAATTATACCTAAAAGGGAAGCATTTGAAGTTGGGGTTGGTGATGGTGTTTTGTGTTAAGATGAGGGACAGATAGAAAACATAGCGATCATCTCTTTAAACTGACAAGTTTTCAATGCCATATTTTTGCACACCTAACCTACCTTCTTCTTACCAATTCTTTACAAGTACTGATACTTAGGAAAAATACCAGCTCAAACCAACTGAGGAACGTCACAGAGAGAAGTAGGAGATATGCAAGTAGAGAGTGTATGAGACTGTGATGCATGAGTGAAGGCAGAGCAAAAGAAAGCTATAGAGATCAGTCAGACGAGGCTCTGAAGTGAATCTGCCCTGATGTTACCTCTGTCTGTCTAGCTGGTGCTGCAGAATTTCTAGGAAGTTTTTGACTCGTTACTGAATTGCACAACTATAACTCACTGCTATTGTAATTGACAACATACTAAAAATTTGGAAATTATCAGGCACATTTGATACTCTGAAAGTTGCATCATATTCTAGGACAATACAGTATCATTTCAATAAAAGATAGAGAGATTAAATCTCTGCTTTAATGAAAAATGGTGGAGAGATGTTTAACAAGTTTATAGAGCAGCACTGAGAAATGTGCAGCCCAGAGATACTGCAAAGGTTCCCTCTGGGCTGGTCTTAGAAATCTGTGCAGAAATATTTTTGGGACCTTGTGTTCCTGTCAGTTGTTCTCTTTTATGCTACTGCCTCTTCAGATAATTTTGACTAAACACAATCTGCAGTATACCAGGACCCTGTACACTTCAAATTTATACTTTCTCTCTTAAGGATAAAAGCTGGTACATCCAGCTGCTTTTTGTAACACATTTTCTTTGAGGTGCATCACACCATTTTGAACCCCAGGTTTTGTTTCCCCTTTCAGCCTGCCTTCTTGCCACTAGCTCTGTCACTTAGCACACCTTCTGCTACCAGTGTGCTATTGGATGATAAGAGCTCCATGAAGTGATGATGTGTGTTGTACTTTTACACACACACGTAGGGAGGAAAAAACCCTCTTTATGTATAATTTTTTACATGTTTACCTCTGAAGGTTATTGCAGCTTTGTCCATATCTGGTACTGGCTGTTGATGGTGCCATTGTGCTGGCCTGACTGGACTAGAGGTTTGAACAAGTCCAACAACTTTCATATTCTTAGCAAAAATTCCATGGAGGGACAACAGAGATTGGCAGGTTCTCTTGATTATTAAAATTCTCTTGATTATTGCAAGTTAGGACTTAAAGCTCTCCTACACAGAACACTGGGAGATAACCCTCACTCGAGATAGGCATTGTGCTGACTTTACAATAAAATTGTTAATCATTCATGAACAGTGAATAGACATTATTTTGTAAGGTGAGTGTACCTTCAGTATCAAAGCTCTACTAGTAACAAAAAATTCAAAATATATATTTAGATAAGGTTAAGTAAACAAGGCAAACTTAGACTACATATGCCAGCATGTTTGACTTGTACGTTCCATAGAGGAAAATCTTTGGTTTGAACCTTCAGGTTTATGCAGAAATGTCACAGGAATTTTAGAGACTTTCTACATATCGACTTTCATCATGAACTTGAATGTTTGTGTGCAAGACTATTCAATACTTTTATCAAGTGTTGGCATAGATATTATGATACCATAACACACCCAAAACTTGCTCTCATATTCATGAACTATGTGATTTGGCAGCACATGTTTTTCTTGTAACATTCTTTTCTGGTTACAAATATAATTTTCTCCTGTATGAATTATTATGCACAATCTCTGCAGCTTTTGTTACAATTGCATTGTTTGATCTGTTTGATATTTTGATGAATTCTAAGCACCACTGATGGGTTTTAGATTTTAAAGAGTGATGGTTGCTGCACTGTGGTGTTTACTGCTTAGACACTTGATTTTTCCACTGGCACTTCTCATCTGGTGTCATCTATAAGATGACCTTTGTAAAAAAAATCTATCTTGAGTTACCCATCTTCCTAAGAAATGGCAGTAGCAGATTTAGAAGCCAAACTTAGGACAGTATTTACATATGCAGCATTCATCCTGATTGGACCCAGTCCCCATCTGGTGTAAGCTTGTGCAAGCTTATCAGTTTCATTTAGCTGTTACAGCTTATAACAAGTGTGAATGTGGCCCTTAATATTCTAGCTGATGTCTGCAAAACTCAAAGTTACATAGATGTTCCCATCAAAACTGATAATTTTTAGTTTAAGAAAAGAGATTTTAGAATAAACGTTAATGCAGTAATTATATTATTCTCATTCTTGATGTGGGTAATGTTTTACCTCACTGGAGTGGTTTTAGAAATTAGATCTACAGCTTAAGGCTTCACCTAGAGTTAACAGAGATACATAGACTTTTCTGGACAATAGTTTATCTCCTTCTCAAACAGATATCTAAGATATGTAAGACTTAAAAAACCTCTGAAAATATTTATCTCTTCTCCTTGTTGAAGGAACATAGAAAACAATTTTTAGAAATTAGTTTTCTTACACTTTCCTAGTGTGTAGCATTTTTTTTAAACTCAAAAATTTCCTTCATGTTGGACAAGATGAATCTCACCCCTCTTTGCCATCTGCCTTTAACTCTGTTGTCCCTGATGCTGAATTCCCATCTGATTTCCCTGGCAAGAAATAATTGCTTTCAACAAAATGGTTGCTGTTAATACAAAATTTTTTATTAATTGTGAGAGTGTGGGTCCAGATTCTGCCTTCATGCACCCTGGTGTAACTTTATGGCGACTGCTATCATTCGGTAAGTGTGGTATATATAGCTAAGAACAGAATGTGGATTTTTCCCTCCAGCTTGGGTTAAGGCAGTCTGGACTGTTGCACCACAGTAGGTACTGCATTTCCCTGACAGGTTTGAAAGCAGACTCTTAAGTCTCTGACCTTTTGTATTTACAAAGAAGAACTTCAGACTGTGATCCAGTGTAGTATGGTCCACCTTGAATTTGCACATATGGGTTTAAGCAAACAGCCCTCCTTATTGCCTTGGGCCATTAGCTCTAAAGTCTAATAATAATATACATGTCAGTACAGCTAAATAGTTCAGCAAGATAATGCAGCAAGACATGTGGATAGAGTCTTTGATTCTAGAAAGCACAGAGTCCAGGCAGAAAAGAAATAGATTCTTGTTCCCCAACTCCCTGTCTTTTACTGCTTGCACTGCTGCACCCTATAAGCTCTCAAAATATATGCTTGGCAGAATAGGTGCAACTTGCCTTTGAATATTTCCTCAACAGGATTCACATATCTTTGGTAATATTTACTTGTTGCAGAAGGTTTTTTGTTTTGTTTTCTTTTGTTTTTTATCCAAGATGCCCATCATTGTCTGTTGAAAAGCAGGGCGTTGGCTTTAAGTGCTGAGGTTTTCTTTTCATATGCAGCTGTTCTGTACCAAACCATTGACAGCAGAATTGCTTTGGAAGGCTTGAGTCCCTCCCTCTGAGATCACTATATTATTCTTTCCATTGTCCTGCTTTCTTTTCAGAATATATTTAGGGAGAGAAGATTTGCACGTTTCTTAGTCAAAGGACTTTGAAGTCAGATTCAACAAAAATAATGTATTTAAGAATATAAATATTTATTTACGGAGTAATTCAGTTCATTACAGAATTGGTGGCCTTTAATGATTGGCAGTCTTTAAAGGAATCTTCAGCGGGGGCGGGCTGAGCCTGTAAATCAAGGAACAACTGACTTATTGAAGTTAATACCTGAGTGATTAATAATAAATTTTAATTTGAAGGCACCCATGCCTGAAGGTCTCTAAGTGTTGTAACAGAGATTTAAAAAAGAAAGAAGCTGCAATAAAAGAAGGCGACTTGTGTGTCTGAAGAAAAACAAAAGAGTATTTGGAACCTACGTAAATGAACCTCACCTAGCTGTAAAACAAACTACAAGAATGGAAAGGATCTTAGGGGTGCTTTGAGACATTGCTGTGCTTCCACACACATAGCTTTGCTTAGACCATTCTACTGGCCAGCTCTAAGTGCAGAAGAAACTGTCACCCACCTTCTTTACTCACCTCTGATAAAACTTTCCTTAGACACAGACATCACCTTTCTGGGCTTTGGTGAAAGGTTGATTCTGGTTTTTATGATCGTTGGGAGCCCTAACTTGAAATGTCTCAGGTAAAAGGTGCAGGCCTGCTTCTCTGAAATCTAAAGAACATGCATAATTTTCTTAGCTGTGTGCAATAGTTTTTGTTCCCAGCTGATGGGAAAATTAAAATTTTTATGCCATTTTTGTCATATGAATTCTGTAATCACATTGATGCCTTTCTCTTCCAAATGCTAGTGGAATATTTTAGGAAGGTGCAAATATCAGCCTCAGCATGTATCCACCATCTCCACTGTGACTAGTACAGTGCTTCTTTAGAGTTCACAGAAAACACCAAAATAAGACTGGAGAATGCCCATACATGATTTTTCCCAAAGGGATATATATTGCATTAGTTGTGCATTGTTCTTTTTTATTATCCTCTGAAATATTTGTATATTTGAAAATGTCAGCAATGCATACAATTTTAATGGGGTTTTTGGAAAGTAAATTGAAATACTCATCTGAAATGTATTGTAAAAAGTAAAATGAATTGTTTTACATCCTTTATTGACAAAGTTAATGTAAAAATCACAATATCTTCTCTTTAGGACAGAATGTTATTGTCATAGTCCCAGGAGCCAACCTGCTTTTAAATTTTGAGGACCTGAAGAGGGCTTCTGATGTCATCTGTAAAGCCAAAGTGGTTGTTTGCCAGCTAGAAATAAGCCCTGCTGTTTCTCTTGAAGCTCTGAAAATGGCACGTGCCAATGGAGGTAATTTAACATAAGCCATTCTCTCTCTTTCATTTGTGCTACGTGAAAAATATTCTTTATTGTGCTTTCTAAATAAAGATCCTGTGGTCTATTCTAGCTTCTGTTATGTTAGTTTTATTTAGAATTGAAACAATAGCCAGCAAATTCATGCTATGCTAATGAAAACTGAATCCACTTTTAAAATTTTGCAGTGTTAACCTTGAAGAACAAACCAACTCATACCCTTGTAATCTCCCCTTATATGCCTGGTGCTGCCTTTCCTCCTGTTTTTGTGCTGTGACTAAACACAGTATAATGTTGGTAGGTCAGGAGCTATGGGCCTGGCTCTGCTGTTATTCCAGAGCAGAACAAGCATCATGAATGCAAGTCAGTAAAGTTCCACACACAGTAAAGTGAATGAAATTACCTCAAAACCAGACTTATGTCCTTGTTCTTCCAGCAGTAGGTATGGCTGTGGTTTTTTGTTTAGTAGTTGATACCCTTAAAATTAAAAAAAAAAGCTTTTTCTTCTTAATCAAATTCTTCTGGGCATGATGCCATTGAATAGACACAGTCACGGTCTGTGAAATTATTAGAAAATTGTTACTGTGCTGTATTTTTAAATGTAGGGCATTGTTCCTTCAGTGTAGCATATATGTAGATGAAAGCTGACATTGTGCTTAAACAGGATGGGGTTTCATTACCAACATAATGTTTTTGTTGTTTAAGTGCCTGTAATGCTTTCAGTTACTCAAGCACAATTACCACAGTATTTGAACACTAAGTAAATAATTATGCAAGACAGGCATCTATATGAGATTAAAAAAAATGTTTTTCCCTTCTATCCAGAAGATCGGACTGGGAGGGGACAGCTCATAGCATCATCAGTCACGCAGCAGATCGGGGGTGGAACTGGGATCACAACTAACTAGTTTCTTGATGCTGGGCCCAGGCTTGCTCCAGTAGATCACAGCACCCTGGGATTGTGGGCTCTTCAGTTCACCTTCTGCACCATGATCTGTTGTGCACCTGTTGCACTGCATTTTCTTCATCACATTTTATGAAAATGGATAAAAGCATTTCTAATCTAGTGGTTAATGGACTATAGTTGAATCATGAGTCAATATCCATGACTTATTTTGTCTACTTCTAACTCTATGAACTGTTTTGGCAAGATTCTTCACACTTTTGTCACCCTCCTATGGCAAGATGCCAGCTTGTGACAGAAGAAAAGATAGGATTTTTTAAAAGGCAATTGAAAAAATTAAAAACCTGATACACAGAACAGACAGGCAAGCACTTAGCAACTGTAGACAGCACAATATATAAGATAGTAGTTAACCATGGGCCAGTTGTAGATCTGTGCTGTCAGTATGCTATCATTATGCAGCTCTTCTGTCAGGGAAGTTTGGTTGCTTCTGCTTTAAAACAATAGGTTACACATGTTCAAATGTCATGTGCCATCAAATCTATGTAAACATCTGAGTTTGCAGCACTGTAAAAACCTATCTGTACCCAACAGTAAATTCTTAATGCAATTTCCCTTCTTTTAGCCTGCAATACCCTCATGTATTATGTAGTGCTTCATGTTAGAATGTTCACTTGACTATTTTTGTGTAAAACAGATGCATGGCCAGATGCCTCAAACCTCTGTTTCAATGGGGGTTTTTTGCTTGCTTGTCTTAATTCTTACTGAAAGAAATAAACAAAAGAAAGAATATGAACACACAGGGCACTCTGCTTCTCTTCAGTGAAGATCATCTGGGTCTGTAAGCTGGAGAGGGGCATCTCATGTCTGACATCTCATCTTCTCATTGTGGCACTGATTATTCACTACTCTTGTGACCATCTTGGTGAGAAATGAGGAAGAAGGGAGGAAGGGAGGAGGAAGGGAAGAAAGGAAGGGAGGAAAGGTTGTGAATAACTTGATGAAGTAGGTATAAATTGTAGTGAAAATCCAACTGGAAAATTACAGCCTTTTAGTGGCCGATGGTGCAAAGCTGCTGCTGCTTCCAAGAGGGGGACCACTTCATTGATGGGAAAAACGTTACTGGACATCAAAATCTGGGTTTGGGCTTCTCTAATGACAGACTCCATAAAATATCCTGATAATGCCCAGCATATCAATACTGTAATGAAAAAATAAGCTGGAAGCAGCCTCAGTGAAAGGCTCCACGTCACTTGCAAGAAATGGATCTATTTTTCAGATGCTTCAAGTTTTTAATCTTGGGCTACAGTTTTTCATAACAGCTGTTTGTCTGTGGTTAACTCTTTGTAATTTCTGCCAAAACACTGTGGCTGCAGAAACCAGGCAATGGAAAATGCCTCCCAACCTACCCGTTTTTGAATTATGAATACCAGCTACCTTAAAATTTACTTAAGGCTTGATAGCAAGGGAGCTTTCTTGTAAAGATAAACCTTCACAACGGTATGGAAACCTGCCTGATTTTAACTGTATTATCTTTGGAAAATAACTACCTTTCACATAGTCTTCAGAAAATTGTTAAGAGCTTAAAGCTGGCTTCCCCTGAGCATCTCTCCATACAGGCAGTTGTCCATTTGGGAAGCATGACTTCCAGTGTAATTCCTGAATCTGGTTTTAGGCAACTTCTTCTATACTGTTAAAGAGCAGCCCTGGGAGAAGAATTTGGGGGTGCTGGTGGATGAGAGACTGGCATGACCCAGCCATGTGGACTCATAGCCCAGAAAGCCAAACATGCCCTGGGCTGCATCCAAAGCAGCCATGGGCAGCAGGGCGAGGGAGGGGTTCTGCCCCTCTGCTCTGCTCTGGTGAGACCCCACCTGCAGTGCTGCATCCAGCTCTGGGGGCCCTGGCACAGGAAGGGCATTGACCTGTTGGAGAGAGTCCACAGCCACCGAGATGATCAGAGGGATGGAGCACCTCTCCTGTGAGGAAAGCTCAGAGAATTGGGATTGTTCAGCCTGGAAAAAGAGAAGTCTTGGGGGTGACCGAATTGCAGTGTTCTAGTATCTGAAGGGAGCCTACAAGAAAGATGGAGACAAACTTTTTACAAAGCATGTAGTGCGATCCAGCCCAGGCCATTCTCAGATTCTGTGATTCTGTGAAAGAATTTGGACAGAAAATGAATTCCTCTGGAGGACCAAACAGATTATCCTATTCAAAAGCCGTGCTGTTCTTCATAGCCTGAAAGAGTATCTTAGGGTTCCTCTATTTCCCTCATGCTCAGCAGATAGTAAATATGGGAGAAAACTAATAGTAGTGTATTACACCATGTTCATGATGAGTCTGTATTACTTAAAACCCAAGTTGGAACACTTCCAGTGCTGCTGCTGACCCATGTGTATGTCAGTATGATACCACATGATGAAGTCTGTTTTTCAGTATGTGCTGTTTGGTTTTTTTACTCAGGAAAGTATACCTTAAAGTTTTACGTTTAAGAAAACTTTATTAGGGTTGCAGTTCAAAAAATAGGAAATGCAAGAGTTAAGGTTGCCTGTGAAACCTTAATTTGTCTCCTTTCTGCATATGTATTATGTTGCAGTCTTTAATTATATGATCACATGCTGTTTTTCAGTGGTATGTGATCATATAATTAAAGAGTTTATTATAATACATACTGTATTGTAATAATATAAGGGAGCCAAATTAAGATTTCATTGGAATTCCTAATCCTGGCATTTTCCGACTTCTGAGTAAAAGTCTTTGTCAGTTTAATACTGTTTTTAATGAGGCAGGTAGAGAGGCATGATGAAGTTGTACAGTCAAAGGCTAAAACTTTCAGGGTTAATCACCTAACTTCTAAACTTCTTGGTATTCAGATTTCAGAAGTCCCTGTTCATCTTCATCTGTTAGGATATTAACTGGGATTCAGAGATGTTCAGGCTGTCTGACTATTACATGCTCTAGCTTACATGCTAATATGTGTTTGGGACTGAAAATGTAGGCATCCAAATTGGAAGATTTGGTCACTGACTATAAGGAATATTTCCAAAGTAAGAATGTGTGCTTTATTTAAAAAATGATGGCCTTGTGGTTAAGACACATGTATTAATCATAGAATTGGCAAAGTGAGAAACCAAGGCTGCAGACTTCCTGTGTTAACAGTGAGTAAGTCACTTACACTGTCCCCATGACAAACCTTTTCTGCTGCTACCAGGGGCCTTAGGCTACTACAGTTTAAAGTTAGGTTAACTAACATATTCTACCACGTGTTCAGTTTAGGTCTAGTTCTGCCAGATAGCATATTAAAAATATACAGTGCCTTGTCTACACTACAGTTTTATAATGTGGCATTTTGAACAAGTTAGGTAACACTTTCAGAAGCACATGTAACTCCCTGTCTGGACATGCCCTACATTACTCCATAACTCGTGATTCTTCATGTACAGAACTCAGATAATGACACAAAAAAATTCTAGAACTAATATCTTGGAAGAAGCATCATCAGTTAAATTGCATGAATGTCTTTTTTTTTTTTTTAATTTGATAATTTCTTCTCTCATGTTCCCATCATGGCAGGTGCATGCACATGAATTAGAAAGGAACTTTGATATAATAAACAAAGCTTTTAGCAGTTGTATAAGATGAAGATACAGGAACTGAGAGTAATTTGTGTGTTAATAATAAATATTGGCGTCTGTGATTGAAATACAATGGTCATTCAAGTGATGGTTTATGAATTTAAAACATTACAGGTTTAGACTTTCTTTTTCTTTTTTTTTTTTCCAGTAAAGACTTTGTTTAATCCAGCTCCAGCCCTTGCTGACCTAGATCCACAGTTTTATGCCTATTCTGATATCTTCTGCTGCAATGAAACTGAGGTAATGGTCATATGTCATGTTAAAGGAGTCTTAAGCAGTAAAATTTCAGAAGGATTATCTTCTCAGAAATGCAGCACAGGGAGCAGGAAAACTGAGCTATGTTCCTCTCACCTAGGACTTTTGGAGCTGACAGGTTTGATTTCTGACCTAACCAGCAAAGAGTGTTCTAGAATAACTTGCATTTGAAATTAAATTAGCTGTTTACAGCAGGAAAGCCTTCTTTACAAGTAGATCAGCAAAACACATCCATAAAAGGACACTTGTTAAATGTTATCACCGAGTGGTAAATATTAAAATAGTTCCTTGTCCTTGTTCTGTGGTCCCTTGATATGACTAGCAGGAAAGCATTAGCCATAGTGTTCTGACAGTTTTAAACTCTCTTGCCAGGAGGTGATGCACGCTTGCTGCACTTGATGGTAAATAGTAGCTTCATATGCCTCTTCCTGTCAGATCTGTTTTCAGTGAATCTTCTCTGGCCTTCAACTGTCTGTTTTCCCCCCTCCTTTCCCTCTCTTTTCTAATTCAAGTGTTATTTTTCCCAAAGGAAATTGGTTTTGTCACAAGAGGCAAATTAAGCTCATCTCACAAGATCTTTGTTTAAATTTGCTATTTATTAGCATTAGGCATGCTGTGTTCCTTCCCCTCACCCTCTCTTTATATAAACAGGAATGTGAGAGAAGTAACCTAGTGGATAGAAACCATGTCTTGGTCAGAGTTAAACTTATCTCTAAGAAACATTATTTTTGCCATGAACATGATCCCTTTGGGTGGAGAAGAGGGGGAAGAGGTAAAAGAAAAGCATGGCCCTGCTTACTTGTAGCATTTTTTGTCTGATGACAACGTCTGTTAGAGTAAATTCTTGAAGACTCAGTTACCCTCTTTCAAAATTTCTGTGAAACTCCATCATAAGCCATATCAGAAGTTCTCCGTCCAGAGTCTTCTAGCATTTGAGGCTTTGTCCAAGTAGCCCTAAAGGACATCGAAATTTTATTCTGTGATGTTTTGTTATGTGTCTGCTAAGTTCACATACTCCAGATAATTCAAGAATTAGCAAAATAGCAAGATGGGAGATGCCATGGCTCCTCAGGTCTCTGGAAGCCAAAGTTTTGAGGATAACTGCCAGAGATACAATTTGTAACTCAGACACTGCCCAACAACTATCACAATTCAATTCTATGTGATTAAGAGAATGCCAAGGTAAAGTATTTATTCTTGTTCAGGGGACTTGCAGAACAATATAATGTTTTCTTAATGCTGTCAGAAAGCTCTTATGCCTGGACTATGCTTTTTGATTGGCTAAATGTTGTAGTGGCTCACATTTTGGGCTGAGAACACCCATACTCTCCCACTGTTTGGTAAATGTCATTCGTTGTTTGCTTTTTTCATAATGCCACTTGTTAATTCTTTTTCCCCTGTGAAAACTTACTCCCCATATGTTAGAAACAAAACGTTGGTTTTCATTACTTGTCTATTCCTGACTTTTCTCTCTTTGCCTCACACATGTTAAAGTTTTCCCTTTGTTGTATTTTATTGCTAGGGGACAGTCTTGAAAGAGGCATTCTTTGAGAAGTGTAGCTTGCTGGAGCCAGGGGTATTATTATTACCACCACATGGAGAAAAGAAAATTACTTCTATTTAGAGAACAAGAAATACAGGTGTATAATTATAATAGATCCCTGCTCACTCATCTACCTTTTCCTGCAGAGCTGGGGGTACAGTTTGCATTGTTTTCTGCTATTTTCTTTTAAAAAGTAATTACCATGTGAAGATAGCTGGGATCACTGTATGCAAGGTCAGGCACAGAAATATGCTCTCTGCTGTTGAGGAGGCTCATCTCTTCTGAATTTATGGAAATGCTAGACATATGGAAGTTCCTGCCAGCCATATCATGGGAGCATAAATCCAAGTGTAGGACTCCTACAGCATATTCTGAGAACAAGAATGGCACATAAATACCTTTGTTTTTAAAAATAACCTTTTGAAACTTTGCAATGAAATAAATTCCATTAACACAAATATAATATTAAATTTTGTTTTATTTCATTTTCTCTGTGTCTGATTTGTATTGAATTGATTTTCAGGGATTAACTATTGCCATTGTTCCTTTCTTTTTGCTGAGAAAAGAGGAAAAATCAAGCATTTGTTTTTCTTATGTCTTGAAAGTTGTTTTTCTAGTAATTGTTATATGTTCATATACCATCTGTTTTCTGTTTTCTTTCACGAGTTTCTTTAATTTCAGATCTCTGTAATGAATACACTTGAGAAGTTTGATATACAGATAAATGTTTACATACCCAGATAAAGGTTACCACTCACATCTCTGTATGTCACTTGAAAGCAACAAGTTAATTCTGCAAATCTTAAAGATAATTCTAATTTTTTTAACTTTATCAATTCAACCAACTACATATGCATTTCCATCATCTTCTTAAATCAGGAAGTACCTAAGACTTTGATGATCCAAATAACATCTTTTTATTCCCCCCCCCTTTTTTTTTTTAATTTCCCTGAATATTTACTGGCAGACACAGTTAGAAAAGAGCATTTGGATAAGACAGACATTTTCTCTGAGTCACTATGGTCATTCTTTTGGCTTTCTGAAAATGACTGTTCTCTATGGCCAAATTCCTTGAATGTCCTGCTTACAACTGCCTTCCTGAGGTGTTCTGTTCCAGCTCCACTGCCTCTTGGTACTTGGTATTTCTAAGTGTCAAGCAGCTTCTTTCTAGCCAAAATCCTATTTGTGTTCCAGCCTTACCCTTTCTGGAACATTTTTTTTTAATCTGGTATTTTTAGGTACTTCCAGAAAAAAAAAAGTGTATTTCTGTTTTATCTTTACTAAGTCATTTAAATAGTTAATAAATGACCTTGGGTTTGAAGCTAAATTCTTTAGAGCTACTCTGTTCAACTGCTTCTGAAACATTCTTCTTAACACAGATGTATGTTCTAAGACAAGATTAAATTTACACAGATTTTTTTTCATTGCTTGGTTTGCCTTTCTTAGTAATTTACATTTACAGGTATTTAACACAATTTTATCACAATGTCCCTCTCTTTCTTGTTCACCAAGAAATACTTTCAAATTATAAAATCCTGTGGTTTGCAGACAATATGTGAGCAGTATGTTTGTAAAAGAAAATGTTGTTTGCTGTCAAACAGAGCACCAGCCATTTATCTTAAGACATCTCATAGACTGTGTGAAGTGTTTGTATTACAAAAGATGAGAAGCGGGGGTAAGCCTTGTGATTAGCTGAATTATTACCGAGTCAGAAGTTTCTGTTATTTAGAGCTGTGAATGCCAGGGGTTTTGATTCTTAATGCCTTTGTTACAGAATAAAAGTTTGGAGATGTCAGGTATAGTGTCAACCATGGGATGTCGACTCTCAAACATGCAAGTATCAATACAACATCAACACCTTATATTCTATTCTTCATTAAATGCTTTAGGGTTTAATGAAATCACATGCAGTATCTGGTATAACAGCACAGCTTGTTCTAATGGATTTACGTGCTAGAGAGAAGCAAACAAAATTACACTATCAGTGAATTATCTACCATTAGTTTGTCTAGAAGGCTCTTCACAAGCTGTTCTTTTCACTCTTGCTTGTTGCAATAACAGGGGTTTTTTATGTCTGACATTACTTTCTTTTTATGTGGTTCATGAACAAAAAAAGTCAGAGCAAATCTTGCAAGGTTATCAGTTCTTTCTTTGCTTAGCCTGTAGTTCAATTTTATCTTTTCCCAGAAAGATCAAACTTGTTGAGACTAGTTTGTTAATTCCCAGACGTAGCACAGCCTAATCCCTGAGGTTTGTGCAGGAATGTGCTAGTTCTCCATTCCCTTAATTCTTCTAATGAAAAATAAATGTATCCAATGTCATTCTGGTGAAAACCAATGGTTGTTCTTATGAATGTTGAAAAAGAGACAACCCCTCTACAAGATGAGCTCTTTGGAATACTTACCATTTTTTTCCCACGTATTTGTGTGATTCCTAGCTGCAGATGGCTCTAGGCATAACCACAATGTCAATACAGTTCATGTGTTGTTTTTCTTTCTTAGCGTGTTCATGCAGTTACAGAGCCCTGCAGGTTCGGAACCAAAATATATTGCACATCAGCGATTTCAGTGTGATCCTAAATGTTTTGAAGAACAGCTGCTTCTCCATTCAAAGAATACTGAGGAGCCCTTCAGCAGAAGGAAAACTCCTAACTGGTTACAGCAAATAAGTTTGTCAAGCTATTTTTAATGCAAAATTGGGAACTACTTTCTCCCTAATGCAAAATGGGTATCAGACTTCTGATCTAAAGAAGGCCTTGCAAAGATTGAATTAAATGTTAGCAGAATACTTTGGAGCTTCAATAGTAGAAAGCAGTACAACTAAATATAAGTTAATTGCTATTTTTGTTAAATAAAGCTGCAAGATATATAAAAATAACACAGAAAATTATATACTTTCCTAGTGTTTTCTTTTAAGTGTTACTGTCTATTAACAGAGCATAGATCAGTTTTTGGAAGAAATATTGGTAAAGGAAATGTTTGTTAGTATGTCCAAAATCAAGACCTTATTGACTTTAGCAAGATTCAGAGAATATCAAGTTTATTAACTTTATCTACAGTCTGGGATAAAGACATTTAAGATACTGCTTATTAATATAGAGAGCTGAATACTAAGGATAATCTTTCTTCAGAAAATATAATTGATATCTCTAAAGTCAATATAAAACCAGGTCCTTTAGAAATAAAATATTTCAAAATAGCTCTTGAATTTGCCTTTTCTGTTTTAAGTAATGGAAGGCTACTGTTCTGCCATTACATAGAAGTTGCCATCAATTCACAGTATATTTTATTTCCATCTTTGTTCTAAACCCCATTTTATCAGTTGTTGGAAACTATACATTTTCCTATATTTTGTCTAAAATGAAAGATGTTATTTTGGGGAGGGAAAGGAATAGCTTCAGACCAATTCATTTCAGTCAGTTTCTAATTATTCTAGCATGATAAGTATTTCTGCCTCTATGTATGTAAAAATTTTATAATTTGAAACAACTGGAACTAGCTTGACTTTTGGCCTGATCTTGCAATTGCTTATACACTAAATCTGTTTTACTACTTCTTTGGGACAATTCACATCTGTTAGAATTAATGAGATTAAGTTCTTGTTTTGTCAGTCTCAAAAGAAATCTCCTAAGGTACAAGACAAGTTTGTAGCCAACTGGCTTACTGTGTTAAAATATTTGAAATTAAAAATATTTTAAATTATCGTATGTAGTTTTAGATGCATTAGCCTTAAAACTGTAACAGTTTCCCTCTTACTATTTATTATTTCTCTTCCAACAGTACCTGGAAATATTTGCAAAGTTGTAATTGTGCTAGGTGCACAAACCCAAGTCCAAATGATAGACTGCTCTTCAAAGAATTAACACTTCTTGTTATTTCATCAGTTTATATTTGCTGACAATCAGAGGATTGTAGAAGCTAGGAACAGACCTCTGGATGTGTCTACCCCAACACCCTGGTGAAACATGGCCAGTTTAGGACAGATTGCTCAGGGCTTTGTCCAGTCAAGTTCTGAATCTCCCAAGGCTGGAGACTGTGTGACCTCTGGCCACGTGTTCCACTGCTTCATCACTCTTGTGGTGAAAAAGCTTGTCCTAATACTGGAATTTCCCATGTTCCAGTTTGTGCTTGTTGTCTCTAGCCCTATCCTTGTGCACTTTCAAGACTCTGGCTTCATCTTCTCTGTACCCACCTACTAAATTGCTGTAGACAGCAATTAGATTTCACCTTAGCCAGAAGTTCTTAAGGCTAAACGTGCCTGCTTCTCCCAGCCTCCTCTTGTATGTCCCACTCTCTGGGCTCTGACTGTCTTGATGGCCTTGCACTGCAGTGTTCTGTGGTGTGTCAGTGTCACACTTGTGCCAGAGATCCCAAAACGATGTACGATGCTGCACATTTGGTCTTGCAAATGCCAAGCAGGGGATCCAGAACATCTTCTGGAAGTGGCTGCCCCAAATGCACCACAGCTAGGAACAATATGCAAATGTTCATATGTTAGGATCATTCTCACTTTTAGCCAATGTAAATGACTATTGCTGTTGAAAGAAGTTAATTGTTTTGGATTGACTTTTAGGGGTAATGTAGGACTGGGGGTGGTGTTAATTTTGACACAGATCTGCCTTGCAATCCAGTTTGTTTCCAGGCCACACAAACGGCTGTGCTGGCACAAGAGAATGGACCATGTGGACAGGAGTGGCAGGGAAAAAGCAGGGCCATTTTTTTTTTTTCTGTAGCAGTTCTGGTTTGTGTCAACTTACCATGACTGGACCCCACAGTCTAAAGAGAGATGGAAAGTTAACTAAGATTAGTGAGGACTATGGCCAAGAACCTTCATGTCATTGAAATTAAATGCTTTAGTTGGATTTTTCTACCACGCTTGTAGACAAAATTATAAAAATAATTTGTAGATTATCCATCATAGGTTTACTCTGACAGCAGTTGTGTGGAATGTTGTCTTGCTTTAATAAGGCCATTTAACTGAGTAGTTTTGTGAGATTAGCTGCAGAAAAATAAAATTCCTCATTTGCTGCTCTTTTGTACAGTACTATGGCAAATGTCCACATTGGGCTTTTAGTATTGTTATTTAATTTTTTCTTTACATAACCATTAGTTATTTCCCTCAATTGTACCACAGTTTGTTTTTTAAATAAGATTCTACTGAAGGGAGGAACTTAAAAACTCACCACAGTATTTAACATCAGTTGACATTTACCACAATCTCTAATTATTGGCACAGATTCTGTCTGGCTTCTGCTGCTTTTATGGTTCTTCCAGCTTGTTCCAGTGTTTTTTAGTTTTACCATCCTGCTGTAGATGAGTTAAATGATAATGGTTTGAAGCAGCTGAAGATCTACTTTTATACCGATTCTGTTCAAAATAATTTTGTTTATTGGTATAAGCACTGTAAAGATGAAAAGAAAGATTTCTGCAAAACCTTTCACATATCGGTCCCAAAGCAATTCTTTCACTACACGAGCAAACAATCCTGTTGATTTGTGACACAGGAAGCACAAAGAGGATTCTGTTTTAAAGCTAAGCATACAGGATGTGCATTTCAGTAGGAAGAATATTATATTTAAATACTTCATTTACCTTGCTTATGAGCTTACAGAAATACAAATACCAGGTAAATAACCAATATTAAATTTACTGTTTCTATACCAAACCCAAATCCGCTTTCATTCTGGAGACTTTGCAACAGAGGTAGACTGGTTGAAATTATTATCCCTCATTAAGTACTCTGAAAATTCAGTTTGCGTGTTTCACTTAAGGGTTTGTGTTAATGCATTTTTATTCTTGTAACACCATGTACTAGGTGTTCTGAATATTGGACTACATAGTTCCTACTCCAGAGATCTTAAAACTCATGAAAAGACACAGACTCTGTGGACACTTGAATAGAGTGTACATATATATTTTAGTATTATTTATCATCTATCTGTAGTTACTTCAACACCTTTATTAGTGTATTGGCTCCTTGGAAGCCTTGCAAGATACGTTCAAGAGGTTTTGTGAGATACTTCTTGAAACAAATTTTCTTACTTGAAAATAATTTTATAACCTTTTAAAAACTGAAATATGTTTAATATGCTTGAATAGTTTTTACTGCAAGAGAAGTTTGAGCAGCTGGGTGACATGCCAAAGAGAAAACTGGATGGATTTACTTACCTTCTTATAATTTAAAGCTTACTATATACTTGTCTGGATTCAGTGTGCTTAAAAAAAGTAATTTTAAATTGCGTGTACATGTTGACTACACCTTGCCCCTGCAGTGCACAAGTTTACCAACCAAGTCCTGCCACACCAGGTTCTTCCTCACAGGGATCAGATCAATAGTGCTTGAAATAATTTGTGCATTTGTCTAAGCAGGGACTGCAGAACCTGATCATGTAAGTTTGAAAATTAAAGCCAGTAAGTACTCTGGTAGTGATACTATAAACTCCAGGGAGTGTGTTGGCATAGTGTGGCCCTTCAGAGCCTCAGGGTGGCTGCTCACGCCTGGGTCAGGCTGAAAGTCAGGAAATGACAGTGGCGAGCAGCAGGGGCTGACTCACAGCTGGGGGCGGTTTGCTTGTACATGGCTGTAGTAGTTCCTGTCCCCAGCTGCCTGCCTCCCTCTCTTTACTACAGGCATGGCCTGTGCTCCACCAAGCAGTTGTTTAATCACTATGGTTCACAGTTCGGTAACATCAAGAACTACGTGCACTGAATTCAAGTTTCAGTCATGCAGAGGAAGGTAGTTTGAAATAGTTCAGCAGCTGTTTCCCAAGAAGCTGAGCTGCCCGTGCAGCAAAGGTAGCTGCTGGATAGGTTCCAAAGAAAGTTTTCAACTGAAAACTTCAGTGTTTTCACTGAACCTAAGTTCCACCCTAAGAGTGTTCCACCCTAAGAGTGTGGAAGTTATGCTCAGCTATGAAGCAGTTATCCGAAAATGCTTCAGACTGCATTCTTCAAGATCCAGCAGCAACCTTGTAATGCAAGGTACAGTAAGGCTTCCTTTTTCTCAGGCAAGCAGAACAAAATTTAGTAAAGACAGCAAAATGTAATATGTCTGTTTACTTACAATTGAAGGCGTACTGTATTATGCAGGAGTACTGCCTGGTAGACTGTTTCAGAGAAAATAATTTCTCTTCCTTTTCTTCCTGTTTCATTTTTGTTCTCTTCCCTGACAAAAAGAAGAGAAAAAGCACATGACACTCGACAATACTATGCCATCAAGAAATTGTATGAAGTGGTGAAAATGTTGTTTGATCGGAAGTCTTCATTGCAGATTTTGGGGAAATTTTGCTCTTAGTTGGGTGGAACTAGAAGAGATTAATTTTAAGACCCAACTGGGAGAAGTTAACTTAAGGTCACCATCAGTTAGAAGAAGAGTTTAACTGTGTTTGTACAGAGCCAGCACAATTGACAGAGGCCTATGGACATGGCCATAACACATATATATAATAATCTTGTAATGTGCCTTTGTCCAAAGAGGGCTTCAAATAAATTTTAGGTATTCTCATCCAAAAATATATATTAAATTGAACAGAGTGGTCAAAGTTGAGCAATTTTTTTTTCCTGGAAGAGATTTTCCGTTGTGATGTCCCTCTAGCTGAACACTGAGAATTGTAAAATGTCTAAAAAGTTTCTCACTTAGTGATAAATATCTCTCAAGGATAGTGACCAAGTTGCCTTGTAGCATTTTTTCACATTGAACCACAAAATGCTTTTGCCAAGACCGTGTCATTGTGTCCATTTCACAGATGAAAAAACTGAAGCGTGTGGGAGAAACGTGATTTTACTAAGGGTTGTATGCCAGGTAAGTTGTAGAAGCTGGATCAGAACCCATGCCTCCTGTGTCTCTCTCTGCCTAGGCTGCTCTGTTAGTCTTGCTGTGGCTGAAGTACACACTGATTTCAAACGAAGAGCAAGACACAGCTGAATATCGGTGTAGGAAGTGGTTTCATGATCATCTTATAACACACATTTTAAAAAGATACTAGCTACTGTTTTCAATTGCAACTGTTGTCCAAAAATGAATGCTGTCAGATGATGATTTTCATTTGCGTGGGTTGTTTTCCAGGCAGAAATTTTAACGGGCATCCCAGTTGGCAACCCTGAGGATGCTGAAAAGGTGGGACGCATGCTGTTAGAAAGAGGGTGTAAGCTCATAATTGTTACTCTTGGAGCAGAAGGCTGCATGATGATATCAGTCGATGAACCCATTCCAAAGCACGTTCCTGCTGGGAAGGTCAGGGCTGTGGACACTACGGTACGTTTTTGTGGTTTAACTGTCTTGCTTTGGAAAAGACTGCTTAAACACTAAGGGAAAGCAGTGAGTAATCAGCCAAATCTTTGGGCACTAGCACAAAGGCTAATTTATGATGTGAAATTGATATCTTGCTTCCAGCCTCTCATATATTAAATGTCAGCTCACCTGAGTTTTATAGTCTGTATTGTAGATGAGCTAGAATTATGCATACTAAAGATCTCTTCATGCTCCTCCTTTACTGAAGTAAGTACCTATGTCTGACTGTAGTGTATGATGCCAGTGGCTTGAGCTGCAGTCCTGTTTTTTCACCTTTGCTCAGTCACATAATTCATCTTATCCAGCACTCAAACACTGTGGGAGAAAGGAGATACTACTCACAGTCTGAAACTGAAGGTTTGATTCTTCTGACAAAGCATGAATTACCTACCAAGTCTAGCATAAGGTGATTAAAGACATAATTTTTACAGGATATAGTAGAAAAAAATCCCCAAAGTTCTTGCTGCTTCATGGTGACTATTTTATGCTGATAGGTAAGTGATACTTGGTCAGATGCATTTTAATCTTTGACATTAGGGTACTTTTTTACTTTGTGCTCAGAAGTAAATGCAGAAAACATACTCTGTGAAACCACAAAATACAATACCCCCAGCAAAAGATAAAAACAGGACAGGCAATAGTTAAGATAACATTGCTATGAAAACCTTACCACATTGCACATATGGGGCTATTTTGTGTTCCTAGTATTATCTGACATAAATCCAAAATGATTCCAGTGGAGTTACCGAGAGCAGAGAAGGTCGCGTTGTATGTACGAACTATACATTTAAATGCCTGTTATAATAACGTCATATTACATATGTTCTGTTACAATAGTTCATTAAAATCCTGGAGATTTTACCATCTGGTACATTCCATATCTGAATTGCATTAATAATAACTAGTTCTTGGAGCATGCTTTTTATCCATGGACCTCATACTGATTCACAAAGAGGAAAAGGCAACTGCTTAAAAGATGAGGAAACAGAGGCATAGGGAACTGAAAGTACCTAGGCCAGTAGCATGCAGTAGCAGAGCTAAGTGACTTCATTTGAATCAGAAGATCACTCACAGGTTTGGACTGTATTCTGATACTGTGGAAAGCATTGTTTCATTGTTCAGTGCAATCCTTTCCAATTTAACTCTGAAATAGACTTTGGCTTTATTTTCCGCTTTTGTCCCTTTGTCATTTAGATGTTTGACCTTAGGTTAGTGCTGGTTTTCGAATGTCTTAGATTTCCATTTAGGGGAAGGAAGCATCACTGTACTGTGCATGAGGTTCTTGGTAGAGCACTACAGATGCCAAATTGCCTCTGCTTCCTTTTAGACCAGAATTAGGAGTGCCAAGGAAGTGAAAGGCAGAGCTCCCAAAGCTGACCAGAAGCAGGATTTATTAACTTGGGAGCAATACCTTGTGAACCTGGCAGTATGGCTTCTTGCTCTGAGCTGGTAAATCCACTACTGCTATCTAAGCTTACTGTTAGAGTTTTTTTCTTTATCACACAGAAGTGATGTTGAAGAAATATGTGTGATTTGCTTCTTCAAAACAAGAAAATTGCTTCCAGATCAGCTATTGTTTGATATCTTGAAGATATTTGGTGCTCTTGGAATAAAATGGCAATACTGAAACCACACACTGTGGATGAAAAATGCTTTTTATCTTGCCTAGCAATTCAGAATTTCATGTCTGAACTAATGTAGTGCTCCTCTTTTTTTTTTTTTTTTTTTTTTTTAAATGCTTTTTCTTTTAAATAAAAGCATTTTCTTCGAGTTTACTAAATCCTTGCCCTGCCTCCTTGTGGCCAACAGGTTATTGGCTTCCACAAAGCAGAGGATTTTCACAGTTAATTTTGTTAATCTACTTAAATACCAGTGGGCTGTTTTCAGTAAAACAGCTGTGCTCGGTTTATTCTTGCAGGCTGAATGAAAAAATATGTGTTGGCCTTCCATTATAAAAGTCTTACAGTGCTTACCCTGATTATCACTTTGCCTGAAAGCAAGTGGTTTTAAAGCAATCCTTACAAACATTAAGCAAAATAATGTCATCCTCAACTAACCTGGATTGCTCTATTGTTTAAATAAGTATTAAACATTCTAGTAGGACGTGTTGCTTTCTTCAAGGAATGTCCACAGTATAGCCTTCACCAGGGGAAGGATCAAGCTGTAAGGTGGCTTACCAAGTAGCCACCTACCCACAGTGTATTCAGAGTTGTTCATGTGTATGTTCTTGGCATGCCATTTGATGCTAAAAAAATAGTTGCTGCCTTAAACTGCCCTGACTTCAACATCTTGAAGGACCAGGCACAATCACATCTGGTTATGTGCCTATATCCTTACTGATACTGTTTAGATCTGCAGAAGGTAAAGTTACTGCCTGTCAAAGAGTTAAATGACAAGTATATCCTATCACAGAATTTGCAAAAGGCTGCAGAGGCCTTATGAAAATGGTCACTAGCAAAAGAGTTTGCCATTTACAAGATACACATGTAAAATTACAAAATTAGCTTCAAAGTCCTCTTTCACTGTAGAAATTTTCCATAGCTGCTACCACTGCCCAGAGTCCTCTCTGCAGCCCTGCAGCTTCAATATTGACTCCTGGGAATTTCTGTTGTCCACAGCAATTTTAGGAATTTTTGAAAAACAAAATACTTGGGTAGGTACAGCCACAAAGATTAAGAATTTGAGTTCTTTGTCCCCCATTTTATGTGCTCCCCATTCTCCATGTCCACAGGTTCATCAGAGACACTAAGGGTTGATGGACTGTAGAGCCTGGCTCTTCCTTCTAGCCCTTGAGGTGGTTAATTTAAGCATTTATTGGCAGAACACTGGGAAAAGCTGGCTCCATCTCCCACTCTGTGGTGGAACATGAATCTTCAAGACTGAAAATCTGGCGTTTTTCACCCACACTAAATCAATACTATAAAGGGGGGAAAAAGGCCTGTCGATTCTTTTTTTTAGCACTAATTATCTTAGTGTGGGCTTTAGTAATGTATGCAATGCTTCTCATGACTGTTAGCAGAGCTCTCCATACACAGTCCAAAACATGTAGAGCACGAATAGTCAGAGGGAAGTTTTGCAAGACATGGTATTGTAAAGCTGATACATCTGTTCCTCCTATTATAGCTAAATAGTGCAATAAGCTTTTGTTCAGAAAATTAACTTTCCCTTCATTTTTTAAGTTTCTGCTATATACTTTCTATATGCAAATTTTGAATAAACTGAAAAATATGTGAATTATTGAAAAATCATCCTCAAATTTTCTGTATGGCAGAAGGATCTGATTAAGCCCACTAACTATATCAATTTGTGTTTGAAACAGTTGACGTACATGAGACATTTGACACATAATAAAGTACTAATATAAGACAAGTATACATTATATTCTATTTTCATTACTTTAAATAGTTGCTTTTAAATTGACTACATTAAGTTAAATATATGCATTTACTTTATTTTTGGAAGAAACTATTTCCACTGTAGGTGAAACTAGTACATGAAGCTGCATTAAAATAGCTGTGAAGGATAATTATATAATTCCATTTATATGACACTTCTGTTGGTAGCAGAAGGTTTCACAAATCATTCACAAATTTGATAAGCATTTCATAGAAAACAATAATATCATACACACACATTTTGCAGTTGCATGTGTGTGAAGCAGTTTGCCTGCTGTTGAAGCAGAAGCACAGCTGAGGTGGAGCACGGCAGCTGCTCACAAACAGCTGTGGGACATGAGTGAACACCATGGTGTCAGAGCTGTACTTGAGGTGAAGTGGATGAGCTGTGTGATGAACCACACCGTCATCCTGCATTGGGACATCTGCTGCTGCAGTAGCCCTGAACAAGCCTTCTTGGCAGTGACACACACAGTCTGATGAGAGAGAAGGCCACAACATCATCCACATTGGAGAGTGAAGCTCTGCTCTTTTTGCCCCTTCACCCTCGCTCTCCCCCTCTGCTTCTGACAATCATGCGAAGCGTAATTTACAGCACTGTTTACATCTATTTACATTTACTAATTATATTCCATTGAAACTGCCAAGGAAAATTTGTCAGAAGAATGTAATTACTCAAAGCTGGAATTTGGCCAGCAGTGAGATTAGTTCTCTTCCATTTTGACAGCAAGCACTATGGGATAGTATGGAGTGGAGCACTTCAAGTGACAGCTGGGGACCAAGTCAATTCCCTGAGGAACTGCCAGAGGCCTGCGTAGGGCTTGGTTTGTGCAGGTGGACTTTGTGGAGGCATTCAGGCTGTCTGGAGCTCCAGGTTACTCGGGATCTGGGCCTCAGAGCCATGCCAGGTCTCCTCTGGAGGTGGGGCAGTCTGGTCATCAGTGGCTGTGGCAGGCTGGAACATGTCTGCTGGCTCTGGGGATTTGCTCTGTGGTTGCTCCTTGCAGTTGAACACCCCCCCCGCCCCCCTTTTTCTAGGTTACAGCACAGAGATAACTCTGGGGAGGAGGTCATCTATGATTAATTTTTGTAACTTTTAGTTTGCTTCAGAGCCCAGCTTGGATCAAGATGCTGAATATGTACTTGTATCAGTTATGATGACTTTCTAATTTTGTCCCCTCTGGTCTTCTAAATGCATAGTATAGTTGCTCTATTTAAGATCTCTTCATCAGCTGACCTGTAGGTTTACACATACTAATGGTGTGTGCAAAAAGTCCTGCAATAGCACACTCACAGCCAGGAGATCTGACATCTGCATGGCTTGGGCGTGGATGTATTTTCTTGAAAGGCAAATAG
This sequence comes from Climacteris rufus, assembly GCA_013398175.1. NCBI lineage: Eukaryota > Metazoa > Chordata > Aves > Passeriformes > Climacteridae > Climacteris > Climacteris rufus. The sequence continues at coordinate 401,761 of VZRZ01003083.1, forward strand.
ATGTACTTGGGCACACAATATTTAAATGAAAATTTCGAATCACTTTTCACAGTGGTGCCCCTAGTAATCAGCAAGTCAATGGTCTTCTTTTAAGTGTCATGGTGAACCTAGAATGTTTAACTTCACGGTATTTCTAAGCACAACCATTACACTTACCATGTAATTTCTTAGATTACCAGCATCTTCCCTGTCTGGTTGTGCTTTTTGGATACAGAGATTGCACAACCTGCTAAGGGAAGCTAAGGAGATCACAGGTTGAGGTGCCATGCCTGTAAACATGAAACTCATTTAGGAGTTTCTTTTTCTTTAAAGTGAGATTTTTTTTAAATTTTTTTTCAATAGCAAACTTATTTTGGGAAAGAGAAATCCCAGTTTTTTTCTTTCATCTGCTCTTGAACTTACTGAATTTTATCAATTCATGAGTAGTTGGATCAAGTTAACTTTTCTTTAATTAATTTCTTTAATTAGGATAAAATTCAACATTTAATCTACTCTGCCTGAAATTTGATGTAAGTGTATGATTTATTCTATGTAGTCCTTTTCTGTGCAATATTCTCAGACATATGATACATACTGTTTGTCATAATTGTAAATGTTACCATTATTTTTCGTGTCAATTCTGCAAAAGAAATACTCATTGCCACAATATGAATTGTCATCAGATGTTTTGTGTTCAAATCCTGTTGTTTCCCTCAGATTTCTTATTACTTAATATTAGATCTGTCTCTTTTACTAGGGGAGACAGTTATGAAGGCTGTCTTTAAACAGTAGATTGCTCACTGAGCAGCTTTGTATTGAAATCTGAAGATGTTACACAACCTTTAGTTTAATAAAGCCTCATGTAAGTGTATAACTATATAATTTTAGATATGTCACAGTATTCAGGCCTGTGCAGCAATTGTGGTCTAAAGAAGGCAGTGTGGTTTAGCAATTTGAACAAAGAACTGATTAAGAGTTCCAGGGCTCTGCAAAAGACTTGCTGTAAATCCTTGGAAGAGTTACGTGTCTTCTTTGTATCCCAATTTATCTGTCCATAAATTGGAGCTGCTATTAATGTGTTGCATATAAGCCATGAGAAGTCTGTTAGAGATCAGAACAAAACCTGGGAGGCCTTTTTCCCAGGCTTGTCATATAACCTCAGGCCAGTTGTGCTTCTTTGGGGGCTTTGCAAACTCATTGAAGTGCTTCTGCTTGAAGTTGAGAGGTCTTGTCTGTAAAAATATGGTTTACACTAAAATTCTCTGACTTAGCTGTATCTTCTGGTTTGGAGGAAGCCTGAGCCAGAGGAGTGAAGTGGACACTGAAATAAAGCCTTAGAATATAAATAAATCCAAAACAGTCCTCCTAATAACAGCAATTCTTTGTCTCCTGACTTTGTGGCCTAACGTCTGAGGCTCAAGGGGATATAAATACAACACTCTGTGCAATGACTAATTACTCAAAATTCTGTGCATCAGCAGAAGTGGGACTTGTGGTTGACTCTAATATTATCAAATTCCTTTGCTATTTAATAATCTTGTAGCCGTACATTATTTAGCATGCCATTTGCACAAAGAGCAGTGATTTTATTTCAGCTATCTCTCAACAAAGTAAAAATGCAGCTGGTAGTAAATGAAGCATTTGGCAGACAATGTGTCTGATGTACAGTTCTCTAACTTGCTAAGAAAAGAAAAATTTTGAGTGTTTAACCTTTTCCTACCCCAGGACGTAGCAAGGAGTAAACCTTTGTGGTTTTCTTCTTTTCTTTTTCCTTAATCATATAATGTAGCATTTTTCTTTTTCTTTTTCTTTTTCTTTTTCTTTTTCTTTTTCTTTTTCTTTTTCTTTTTCTTTTTCTTTTTCTTTTTCTTTTTCTTTTTCTTTTTCTTTTTCTTTTTCTTTTTCTTTTTCTTTTTCTTTTTCTTTTTCTTTTTCTTTTTCTTTTTCTTTTTCTTTTTCTTTTTCTTTCCCTTTCCCTTTCCCTTTCCCTTTTTCCTTTATTTTTTCTTTTTTTCATTTTTTCTTTTTTTCATTTTTTCTTTTTCATTTTTTCTTTCCTTCTCTTTTTTTTCCATCTTCCCTTTCATTTTTCAAGGAAAGAGAAAAAGTTACTACCAGGCAAACATCTTATTTATCAGTGGAGTTTATTCACACACACCAACACAGAGTAATTATGCCCAGAGCTCCCATTAACATCCCACAAACCGACAGCATAATAGCTTCCTTTCTGTAACATGTAACCCAAATAGGTTAATAAATGAGTTTCGTTCCAGTCATAGCCCACTTTCTGACTTAGCCTTCTGCATTCCCTCTTTTACAAATATGGAATCCATTGAATTTTGGAACAGAAAAACCATGAGGAATAAGTTAATCTGCCAGGCACTCCAATCAGTGATCTGAACTGTAGGTCTATTTAAAGCTGCATCTATTATGTTCTGAAGTTCAGCTGAACTGTGAAAGGGCACATGACTGAAATCACTGCATATGAGTTGACTCACAGTTAAGTCTAGATGGGACTTGTTTGGTTTCTCAGGAGTTTCTGCTTCTGATTCAGGCCTTCTAAAGACAGTTCAGTTTGTTAAGGAAGGGTCGGTGGCTTAAGGATATACGGGTATCTGGTGACAAGAGGGATTGTAGGAGTGGCATCCCTCTGCACTGGCAGTCAACTGAGCAAGCTGGATGCCCCCTCTTTCCCCCTGGAGAGCAGAAAGCTATATTATTCCCCTTATACAAATTGGAAAAGTGGAACAAAAATGTTAGTGACTGGGTGCACTGAAGCATGACCTAAAAATGTCCTTCTCCGAGTTATATAGGGAATTGGAGTGATGCAGCCAAAAATGAAGCACAGGCATATACTGTCCCATGCTTAACTTTTAGACAACATTGTCATGGAAGGAAACACTGCTTATCTGCCTAGTAACTGTCTATTTTAATCTGTAAGAACAAACAATGTAAACAAAATGAGCAAACAGAAGCAGGCTTGTACAGAACAATTTGCAGCCTTGTTTTCCAGTGGAAGATTCCATGGACCACCCAGGCTTTGCTCTAGTCCTTTTCTCAACCACGGAGCATCTAATTAAATCCCTTTCCATTCCTGACTCTAAGTGGAAGAGAGCCTACAGTCCTGTACAGTTTCTTTCCAGATGGAAATGCATAATTTAACAGAGATACAGCTGACAGGGAGAAGTGGGCCCAAAGCAATATTAGCATTTGCCACAAATTGCATTAAATTACAAGGGGTACTTAATGAAGACATATTATAAAAAGAAGATTAAAGCCAATATTTAGTCTTCTAACCCCCTTCTAAGACTGTAGAGTGCCAGGCAAGAAAAACCTCATTGTAGAACTGAATTTTTATCTCAGTTACTTTTGATACTAAGAATTGTTTGCTTTTGCTGCACATGATCAGTAACAGGTCATGACATTGTGTCCCATTGTGTCCTACAGCTTTATTCCAAATACATGTATACATAAACAAAAAGTTGCTAAGCACCTTACATTACTTACTACTTGGGTACTTACAACATGAGGTTAAATACTATTTAGACTGCTTTTTTGTAGATAGGGAACAAAGCACACAGAGACTGGCTTGTCAATGGCAAGTGAGTCTGTTTCCCTGGTTTAACCATGACTTCTTCTCTGTGCTTCTCTTCAAAAAAATATAGAACGGGAGGAAAATTTTTGTCAGGCTATCAGCTGTCTCATTTTTAGAAAATGGACATAATTGTAGATGTCCACATAAAGGAGAAAGTACATAGCAATGCAGAATTTCTTTGCATTGGATGCTTCTTGAAGAGGCTGTAGGGAGTTTATGGAAATATGCTGTGAGGACAAGTGCTTTGTCTCCACTACTGGCATACTGAGAAATATTCCAGATCAGAAATTAACCCAGTTGATTATTCTGGACATAGACAGGTAGGGATACTGGCAGCATTTTTGCAGCAACCCAAATGAGCACATGAAGGATACTGCATCCAACACCTGCACCTGAGATTACATTCTGATGAGGTCTAAGAAGGCTGAGTTCAGAAATATCTTTGTGCCATCTCACTTCTGGAATGCTTTAGTAAATGAAACAATGGTACAATATATGCAGGTTGAGAGCATAGTAGGAAATTACTTTTATTGCGTCTCTTGGGCTAACTATGGTGTGCAGCACAGGTCAAAATCATTGCAGCAAAACATGCATCCTTTTTTGATCTGCTCTCCTCATCTTGACTTTATGATGAGTCCAGCTCAGGTTCTCCTCCAAGAGGATGTTCAGTCCTGGTACGTAGCTCACCCTGTGTCGGAGCAGATACTGAGCCACCAGTGCAGGCACACAAGACAGTGCCAGTTGTAATGGTACATAACACTCTGGGATATCTGAGTTGCAGAAAGGATGAAGAGGAAGGAAGACCAACTGTATGCAGCCATCCTTTCTAATTAAATTCCTGCAGTTAAAAATAGCTAGTGGAAGCTGGCGCTTCTGGCACATCCAGAGCGTCACCTTCCCAAGTATCTTTTTCTGGCCTGAGCCGTAGGAAGTTGCAAATGTGATCCGCTGTGTAATAGTGCAGCATATTCTTGGCCAAACTCATCATTTTTTTCCTCTTCATGGTTAGCTAACAAATGTCATATGCCTCCCTTTCTTCTTTAAAACGATTCTCTGCAGAACCAGGTATGATCCAAGCTGTTGTGGAACATAACTTACTCTTCTCAGTTGCTTCACATCAGTTCTGGCTATGGTGAGAGAGAAGGCAAACCTGGCTCTGGAGCCCCTCGCCTGCCTAGTTGCCCAGAAATGCCACTTGCAGTAATGTTGATACTGAGCAATGTCAGATTTGCTGATTTCCCCCAGCAGAATTTTCAATGCCAAGTAATTTTGGTCAGTACAGGAACCAGAAAGGTTTGAGTTGGATCGGTGATATTGCATAATTAGGTTTTCAAAAGAACAAGAACAGAGAAATGAGAATAGTGAGGAAATCAGGCTTCTTGCTTTTGCAAATTCTAGCCACAGAAAATGCCAGAAGTTGTATTTCTTATCAAGAATAAAGGAATTAATCTTTAGTAGCCTGTCCCACGGACAGAATATGTTTTACAACTTTCACTAGAGAAATGGAAGGAAGCTAAAATGCTAAGTTTTGGTGATTGATAGCAGTAACCTATAAGAATGTCTTCAGGAGTCAGTTTGCAGTTGCATGTAGTGATTTTCTCAGGGTTTTCTTTTGTGTCTGTGTGTTTAGAGGGAGACATATAGACATAAAACTAGCTATTCTAGAACAAGTCAGCTGTAGAAAAGTAGATTTCTGAATTCTGGCAGCAATGTTTGTCAACTCCCAAATGTCTATAAGAGTATTTGTTTTATTCATTTCAAAGCACAAGTAGACACGAAAATACAGGAAAAAGGTGAGGAAAGTCTCTGGAAGCTTGTGCCTCATTGTTGGTATTTGTGATTTTGTTACTGAACACATTAAGCAGGCAGTGTGTTACTTGGAAAGATCCATTTTACAGGGAATATCACACAGAATGCCTTTCTGTCAAAAGCAGTGCCTTGGTGGTCACCTACTGCTGAACACCAGGAGTGAGGTGTGGGAGCACTGTTCTCTGCATTCCTTCCCCACAGGTTAAGGACAACAGAATGAGTGGGTAGCAGAGCAGCAGTTCTAGCTTGTAAGTCACATCTAACTGAAATTCAAGAGAGGAGATACAGCTTGAGTACTCATCGAAACGATTACACAAACTCAGTTGGAAAAAGAATGCAGGGAGCTGGCAAGAGGACAAAGCTAGGGAGAGCTCAGACAAAAAGCCTCCTGAAGTTTGGTGGGTTTTTTTTTTTCCTTTCAGGATGTGTAGTTCAGAGGTAGGCAGAAGCAGTGGCCAGCCAACAAAGGCTAGATGCTGTGGTTTTGAAAGAGGCACTCGAGCATATGGAGCTTTCGTGCAAAAAAAAGAATGTTTTTTTGATCAATTCCAGGCGAGATGGCAGTTGTGTCATTCTGAGTGCTTCTCATCAGACTAGATGGGATCACTAAGAGTCTTTTGGCATTTTCAGTCTGAGAGAAAAAAAGCACATGTGGCTAGTGAAATTGCCCAGCACGGAGATTTCTTTGTTCTTATTTAACTGTTAGGTTATGGGGTCCTGAAGCCGTGTCAGCCTCATACATGATACTGAGTGACACAGCTGGAGACAATTCAGCCAGTTCTCTCCTGGTTGGGGAGGGAAAACCATTGCCAGAATTTCCAGTGTACTATCAAAATACTGTGATGTATTTTGGGCCAAGATTTGGCTGTAGTTTCATTTCTTCATTAAATTATATTTGTGAATTAACACGTAAGCATGAGCTTTGTTAGAACGAAAGCACAATTTGGCACAAGTGTGTCATGAATAATGAAGGAGTGAAGTACTGCTCAAGGAAATGAGATAAGTGAAGCTTTTGATTAGAGTAGGAGAGTAGCTGGATGTTGTTGAGGCTTGATAAACCAGTTTGAGAAGCACAAATCAACCTTCTGAGGAGCTGCTATATTTAGCGCCAGGCTTCAACCACGACTCTTGATTCTGTGCAAGTTCAAATTTTGGGAAAGGCAGCTACAGCTCCTGGGGCATGCTCAACTGAAGGTCCATCTTCTATCTATTAGCGGTGATGTCTGCATGCTTCCCTGTTGTTGACACATCATGGTTTACATGCTGTGCTTTGCAAGGGCACCACTGGAGAGTTTTGTGTTCAGATGAAGTGTAATGAGAATTTTCCAGTACTGTGTTTTGTTTGTCATACGTTTTTTATATGCACTGCAGAGGGAAACAAAAGTGTGGAGGGTTTCTTCTGCTGTTTCTGCGTTTCTCTGTGAGGTATGAACTTCCAGATCAAATGAAAGGAGGACACAGATCATAGCTGAAGTGTGGAACCAGGGAAGAAGCAGGTAATGAAGGCAAAAGCTAACTCAAACAGAAAATTTACACAGAAGTGTATCCCAAATTGAAAAATTCCATGCTGAAATATCTATCACTCTGGTAGCATAGGAATCAGAGTAGTGGTGAATTGTTTGGTTGACAGCAGTCTCACAGGTTTATGAACATGCATCCACTGTTTTCAGAATGGCAGATGTAGTTCCTGGTTCAGTGCTCTTACCTCATTGTGTAAGAAATAAATTCGTCACCTCTCATTATTCTATCTGGAGTTGAAAGGAGTTTATAAGAGCATCATCACACAGAATTGTTTCGATGATTCAGAAAACGGAGTTCTCCCTGTGGGTGAATACTTTGTTGGCTTTCTGGGGTTAGACTAACAGCCTACTATACAGAATAACTTTGTTCCCCCGTGCTGAGCAGCATACTGGAATATTACTACCCAGCAGAATGAAGCTGTCCTGTGATCTTTCCCAGACTTCTTCAGTGTGCACTAAGAGAAAGCCATCACCTCACAGACACCTTGCAGTATTTTTCTTGTCAAAAGTGAGGTGGGAGCTCCTCTGTTCTGATTCTGATTGACAGTCCAGCAGAGCTGTGGTGGTCCACTTACTAATTTTGCATATCTCAGTTTTAGGGTTCCTAAGCAGTGCCTCACTTTCAAAGGATGGGTAGTTCATGTGACTTCTGTTAGCCCATGAAAGATCTGGAGTTTTGGATTCAGCCCACAGATGTCTCAAAGTGGGTGTTCTTAACATCCTTGATCTTAAGTTGGGTTAATTTCCCATCATGTGAAATCAGAGCACTATTACCTGCCTTCAAAGTAAATGCTGTATAGGGGCTTTGAAATGTAAAGCAGATACTTTCATCTGTGCTCTTTAGATGACATACAAATTAAAAATTGCAGAGTTGTGAATGTTGTATGTTTTATTTCCAACATTCACCACAAACCAAACATTTCAGGGGAATTCATGCATCTGTAACGCTTGTCACTGATCTTTTTAGAAACAGTGCATAACTTAACGTAATAGGATGTTTCAGAAAGGAAAGAAATTGCATGCAGGAGGCCTTGCATTGAGATTAATCTCTCAGGAATGCAGGGGGTTAACGGTCAGGCTGATTAATCACTGTTAATGACCCATCAGGAAATCAGTCAGGAAGTGGGTAAAAATTCCTGATGGCTGATGTGAAGCATTGTGTGGTGTGCTTTGGTTTTGATGTTTCCCAACCGATAGTCTACAGTGGGTGTAGTTTAGTTACCTCTAAGTTCTCAGGACATGTGAAGGACCAGATGATGTGCTGGCCTTGTTCAGCTTGAGTAAGTGAGCAAGAAATTTTCCCCATTAATGGCTGTGCAAGTACATTGCAACATAAATGCAAGAGAGTCAAATGCTCCTTCTCACAGCTTCCCAGAACACAGCCTGGTAAAGATACAGGCGGTCTGAGTGCACAGGGTACAGGGGGGAATAGTGGAACAGGCGGCTTTTCCTGTGTGAACAAGGAGCCAGACTATTAAAACTTGGATACACAACTGAGTTAATGAATTGCCTGGTGTTGACTGAGGGTGAGGTTTCACAGTTGGTTCAAACTGATCCAAGATCATGCTGAAAGGAGTGTTTCTAACCTCTTTCTCCTTTGCTTTGGACTAGCTATCATGTGGTAATACAGCAACTTGCTGATCTGGGTGGAAACTGTTGTTTCTTGGTCAGTGTTGGCTGGCCCAGTCATCAGAAGGATCAGAGAACTGATCTGCCTCATTGCTTGGCCACACAAGTGCTAAATCTGATGTAGGGGAGGGCGTGGGAACATGAGACAAGGATAAAAACATGAGTGGGGACTGAGCCTTTCAGCAGTAGCATAACCATGGATTGGCTTAAGCCTATTATGAAACTGCAGTCTGAATCACTGGAATTAAGAGTGCACTGTCAACCTACAGGGAATGCAAATTAAAATGTGTTAGCTTACACCTCCTGCCGTTGTTAAACAGTGGCTGAGCCCAGCGATTCTGCACGTGGCTGGGAGGAAGGAGCTATGCTGGGGCAGCATCATAACAGTTCCCCATGACTTGGCCTGGAGTGTGCAAACAGCATCAGACAGCATTGGGGGGTGTGTGGGGAAGGCAGAGGGGAAGAAGAAAGGAACAGACAAGCACCACCACAAGCACCACTCTCTATATATTTTCCTTTGGCTTAGGGTATCATCTACTTTGTGACAAAACTGCAGAAACACTCACTCGCTCAGAGGACAGATTGAGCACAGTAATAGAGCTGGGGTCCCAGACTCTAAAGGTCTGGGGTACATGTGCTTTTCCTAGTTCTCCTCCTTTATTTTCAACCCAAGTAGCTTTGCAGTGCTCTCTAGTCAGTACCAAAACCCCAATTTAGACCTAGTAAGGCAAACCCTGCTATTTGATTTGAGTTCAGTTGGTTCTTCTTGCAAAATTTGTTAGTTGCCAGTTAAGGACTTATTATTTTGTTCTGGTTCAAATTTCCATGCAAAGATACAGGAATAACTGTGTTAGTGGGAAATCTCTTAGTAATTTTCAAATATTTCATGTTTTAGAGGTTTGTAACAAAAGTTCTGCTCCTTTAAGGACAGCCATGCAGAGCCACACCAGTATCTGCAGGGTGCCCTACAAAGACAGCAATGCTTCCACACAGGATCACCAACCCCAGACACCATGGGAGTAGTCACTCTTGTTAGGCCTTGATCTTGGGAAATACTTTGAAGATAGTCAAATTAGTTTAATTTCAGGAGAGTTTCAAGATAGTGGAGTTAGTTTAACTTAAAGGCTGTCTTAATTTAAACTGCCAAAATATCCTTCCAGTGAAACACAAGGAAAAATATGGGGAGGAAAATATTAACCTCCCCCAAAAAAATTTTAAGAAGTATTCTACAGGCAAATAAATGCAAAAGTAAAAAAACTAGCCAGGAACATTTCCAGAAATAAATAATTCTTCATCGTGTAGAGGATAAACATGGGTTGTTTCAAGGAGAAGGAAATAATAAAAAACAAAAGCTGTATAAGTGATTCAACCATGGTGTGCAGGGTTTTCCTGGCAAGGTTTTGGTAGTGGGGAACTACAGGGATGGCTTCTGTGAGAAGCTGCTGGAAGCATCCCCCACATCCAATAGATCCAATGCTCCAAGACGGACCCACAATTGGCCAAGGCTGAGTCCTTCAGTGATGGTGGCAGCCTCTCTGGGATAACATAGTTAAGAAGGGGAGAAATACTGCTCTGAAACAACAGCTGGAGAGCAGGGCCAGAATACGTGAGAGAAGCAACTGTGCAGACACCAAGGGCAGCGGAGAAGGAGGGGGAGGAGGTGCTCCAGGTGCCGGAGCTGAGATTCCCCTGCAGCCTGTGCTGCAGACCATGGTGAGACAGCTGTGCCCTGCAGCCCATGGAGGTCCATGGCGAAGCAGAGATCCACCTGCAGCCTGTGGAGAAGGCCCACACTGGAGCAGGTGGCTGCCCAAAGGAGGCAGTGACCCTATGGGAAGCCCATGCTGAAGCAGTCTCCCGGCAGGACCTGTGGAGAGAGGAGCTCACACTAGATCAGGTTTGCTGGCAGAACTTGTGACCCCATGAGGGACCCACAGTGTAGCAGCCTGTTCCTGAAAGATTGAACCATGTGAAAGGGACCAATGCTGGAGCAGTTCATGAAGAACAGTAGCCTGTGGGAAGGACTCATGTTGCAGAATTTCATGGAGGACTGTCTCCTGTGGCAGGCACCCCATGCTGCAGCAGGAGAAGACTGTGAGGAATCTTCCCCCTGAGCAGGAAGGAGCAGCAGAGATAACGTGTGATGAACTGACCACAGTCCCCATTCTCTGTCCCCCTGCACTGCTGTGTCGGGAGGAGGTAGAGAAATTGGAAGTGAAATTAAATTTGGGAAGAATGGAGGTGGAGGAATGTGTTTTCAGATTAATTTTTATTTCTCATTATCCTACTCTAATCTGATTGGTAATAAGTTAATTTCCCCAAGTCAGATCTGTTTTGTCTCTGATGGTAATTGCACCCTGCCCTTATTCCAATCTACAAGCCTTTTGTTCTGTTTTCTCTCCCTTGTCCAGCTGAACAGGGGAATGACAGAGTGGCTTTGGTGGGCACCTACCATCCATCCAGGGTCACCCCACCACACACTGTCACCAAAGGATGTTTTACTCCCTGAGCATCTCAGCTGAAATTATCTATTAGTTGAGACCTAGACCCTCTTGGCACAAGAATGTCTGAACATATCTGAAGGCTGGAAATGGTTCTCCAGTTCCACTAGTAACCTTTCATCAAAGCACAGCCCAGGGATTCTTGTAGGGAGACACAGACTTTTCCCACTTACAAGGAATGGATAGTGAGTGTCTTTGCTGACAGCTATTTTTGTGTTACAGAAGGGCTAATTTGCAGTTCGGGTACAGAGTAGGCAGAGGTACAGCAAGGAATGTTGAGCAGATGTGACAGAGCGATAACATCCTTAGCATAATCCAGTATCACACAGTTGTGGAGTGCTATAAATACAACAGGAATTCTCCAAGGCTCAATTCCTTCAACAGAGCTGGGCATCTCTGCATTGCCATGGATTTAGACTGCACTAAATCAGTGTAATCCTCAGGCTTCATTTATTTGTGCACTGCTGTGAATGCTCTTAGAAGACTATAAGCATAATTGCAGCAGTGTAATTGGTTCTATATCATAAGGCAATTTTTCACAGCTTTTGCATTGATGTTTTGATTTATTCAATAAGTAAAGAATTTATCATTACAGGCAAAATATTTCTCTTGTATGGCTACACAACATCCTTTTTGGGTGTTTCTTATAGGCCTTAGTAAAATGCTCTTACAATGTACTTAATAGAATGAATCCATGTGATAGCCAGACTGCACATGGAATGTGAGTTCTTAAAAATTACCTGAGAAAAGTTTTCTGACGTTCAGTAACAATGTCAGGTTTCAGGAGCCAGAGTCCTCTCCTGTACTGATGTGGCTGCTGTCGCTCTTGCCCAAGACGACAGGCTGGGAGGGGGAAGGCTGAGCAAGCAGTTGCCCTGGAACAAGGCAGTGCAACTGCTGCCACTCTGTGAACTGTAGCTTTTGGCCTCTTGGCCTCCAGATTTTTTTGGTGAGCAAGTCATCTTATTGTATAAAGTGAAATGCATCCTATTATTCTGTGTGTGATGGGTTGAAAAAGGCTTTACATGCTGAAAAGGCTGTTGAACAATATAGTTTCCACTTACAAAGCACTTTCCTTAAAAAGCTTCTCAGGGCAGCATCATATAAAAATAGTTATACTAAAGTTGTGAACCAGCTTCTGACAAATCGGGACTAACAAAAGCTAAGGTATAAATAGAAGTGTTTTCATGGCTTTTCTCTTCTCTAGAGACACAGAATCTCAATCAGTGCTGGACTGTAAGAAACAAAAATGCCCTTTTCCAGACACACAGGAAAACAAGGACCTTACAGACTAGTGGCACAGAACATAAATAGGTTTTCAAAACTGCTTCAAAACCATAAAAAATAGTCAAAACCATGACATTTGCATTTAAGAATGAGCCCCACCATATCAGATAATTTTGTCCAATTCTTTATTTTGTACAAACTAGCATCTCCTGCTTTACAGAAAGGTTAAATAAGTTATACTTTCATAATTATGGAATGAATTGTCTCCAGGCACTCAAGGATATGAGGATTATCTCAAAGTCTGCAGTGTATTAGAATTCCCGGAAGACAAATGCTGAAGAATGTAAAATATTACATACTCTGTGTTTAGTCAGTGGGCACTAAAAATGCACCTTGCCAGTCATTTTCAAATTCATTATTTTTTTGTGAAGTAGGTTAGATTTATTTTTCTTAGAGCAGGTTTTGAAATAGCTAAATGTAAATCTACTATTTGCTCTTCCACTGTTTGAATAATCTTGATTTCACTCTGAGCCTGTTCCTTTTAGTGCTCTGTGCCAACCTTTTCTGAATCTACCAAACCCAATGTAGTTTAATCCACAATACCAAAGAAGGAAGGTCTGTTTCTGTAAGCCAAAAATAGTTCTTACTGCAGTTAACCTTGCAGCTGAATCAGTTCTGCTATTGCTCCTTTAGTCATGTTTGACCAGTCATGTCTGCACAGACCAGAAGCAAGGCTGAGCTGGGTATCTACATAACCAATCTGATGCATGAGGCTGTTTTCAGTGCAGCAGCTCCTGTATTGAAAACACGCCCCTCACGAAACCTTTACTTACCAACAACCAAATTTATGATACCCTCTGGGTTTGTAGTAGCTGGGCTTTGCAGATTCTGACTGCCTCAGTCTATGCATGGGAAGAAAGGATTTCAGCAAAAGTTTACTGGCATCAAATCCTTCTGTATATTCCCCAATCACCCTGTAATCTTTTCTCTTGCAAAAAAATTCCATTCTGGATGGGAGTCTGCTGTTCTCTCCCTTTTCTGCTTTTGGAGTCATTTGTCACTGTTCAGCTGCAGATCACCAAAAGGGAGATCCACAGCCATCTCACAACCTCAGTGTCATCCACAAGCAGAGAGGCACAGTAACATTGCAGGGAGAACTTACATTCCATCTCACTGGCATACGAAATAAGACCTGGGTAACATGTGTTTAGTCTTTTTTTTTTTTGTCCCAATAGCCAGCAGTGCAGCAATTATTTTTAAAAAAATCAGAAAGACAGTATTCTGCTCCATGATGCTGCCAGGTAGTAGTTTGTGCTATTTGACACCAGATATTCTAGCATTACTCATTAAAATATTTGGCCACTTCCATTTTCCAGTGATCACTGTAAAAAATGATGAGTTCATCCTGCTAGAGCTACAGCAGAACAGATCTGCATGCTGAAATCCTGCTTCTGTCTGTAACAACAGCACCAAAATAGCTTTAATAATTAATCCTGGACTGATTAGATTATGAACTCTGAGATGGGATGGAGATTTTTGTATTATGCATCAGACAAAAGACATTGGCAATGCTTAACTAGCAGTCACCTGCTCCTTCTCCACCTGCCATTGTGGGAAACCAGAAGGGAGACAAAGGCCCAACAGAAATTGATAAAAACCTTCACCTGCCCCTGGTATGTTCAGAAATACAGGACTGTTGAAACAGGTGCTGCTACAGCTGCACACCGGGGTACAGCTTCACTTATTAACTTGTCGTTTGCCAGGCAGTGCTCTCCTTTGTACCCTGTTGGAAGAGAGCTTCCAAACTCCAGGCCAAGCAAGAGTTAAGCAGGGAGTTTCTCACTGGGAACACCAATGCAAACAGCCACAGTGGAAGGGCTGGGCAAGGAGAGGCCAGGCCTGGGGTAGGGCTCACCCCCTTTAGGGTCCCTTGCAGTGGCCACACTGCTCTGCCCTGTCAGCTGCTTGTAACTTTAGGGACAGATTTCTGTGGAAGTGGCATTGTTTTCCTGGAATTATATTATATGCAACTGATTTTAGGGCAAGCAGGAGTTTAAGACTGAGAACTCCTGGTACTCAAAATTGGAAAATTGCTTCCTAGTCTTAACTTCCATAGAAATTTGCTCATCTGTTTTAGCAAAGTTTTTCCAGGCCCTTTGCTCTTGTCTCATGACTCTTGGGGCCTATTTAACACAACTACAGAGGCAAAACCCCTCACGGGAGATAGTCCATATGCCGGTTCTGGAATGAAATAAGATATTACTAGTGTGTCTAGTGTAATGCCTTCCCTAGTGTAACAGTATGACTTGAAAAAAAGGACCTTAAGACAAGTTTAATGGTACCAACAAGAACTGGTATCAGTTTGGCCTTAGAAATCAAGTCAGTTTTAGGGGAGGAGCAGGAAAGAACTCCGTGGACTGAAATAAGCAGATCAAGTTAAAGACTACAATCAATCAAATTAAATTTTGCCAGGTGTTGGGGACACTTCCCAGTACTGAACATCACTAAACAACAGTTATTGTTAGAACAGCTGTCATCCCCTGCTGACCAGAGCACAACCAGTGGTATCTGGGCAAGAGAGTCAGAGCAAGCTGGGCATGGCCAGTGTCCATGCTGGACAGATGTACTCCCTGACTCCCTGAGGGCACGCAGGGCATGGCCTGGGGACAATGGGTCGCTCAAGGGGGCCATGGTGTGAGAGCTCCAGGTGAATGTCACTGCCCTTTTCCTCCATGGTCAAACTCAGCACAGGTGGCAAATCTTGCCCCAGGAATAAGAGTGGTTTATGTGACAGACACAGCAGGGACCTTTTTAATGATAGTGGGACCTTTTTAATGAACAACAGCTAAGTTCTAGAAGCATCAAAATGTATCACCGTGCAACTAAGAAATTATATACACCACAAGCCACATGGCTTGTTTTTTTCTCCTTTTCTCTGCCACTTCTACCACTGACCTTTGTGAAAAACAGAAGTTAAATAAGAGAAAAACAGCTTTAATGAAACATCCAGGTTGAGAAATCAAAATTGGACACTCCAACAACAGGAAGTTACAAAAGCACTGTTTATAATAGCATCTTGCTGAACTGTGGCACACTTGCTTTTCTTTAAGCCATATTATAGTGTGCACCTTAGCTCAGCAGCTGGGCACAAGGATAGGATTGTGGCATTAGTTTAACTTTGCAGAATTTCCTAGGCATAGAACTCAACCCCTGAACAATTTCCTGACTCCTGCAATCAGTGCTGCAACTTCTGTCTTTCCGGTAAAGGCATCTGAATTGTTTCCCTGTGCAAATACACTTAAGCATGTTTGTTATTTTATTCTAGGGTGCTGGAGACAGTTTTGTGGGAGCGCTGGCCTTCTACCTGGCTTACTATCCCAAGTTATCCATGGAGGAAATGATCAGGAAGTCTAACTGCGTCGCATCAGTGAGCGTCCAGGCATCAGGGACACAATCTTCATATCCTTACAGGAAGGACTTGCCTCAGGACCTTTTCTAATTGATTGTCTAGCTCACTGTACTGATTTTATCTCATACCAGACAGCCTTATTCTCCTGACTGCACCAAGCGTCTCCTCTGCTGACTGGAAAGATCAGGAGAGTCTCTTTGCTTCATATTTCAGGAATCCTGTGTGTTCCTGTTCTGCAGCAGTAAGATGGGGTGCTGGTGGTGGGTCTTTCCAACACAGCACAGCAGGTCTCCATGGCCCCACACAGCCCTTGGGCTTGTGGCCGTCCCACACAACACGCTCTACTGAACTACACGAAGTTTACAGCAAAACACCTGGAGGGTATTGGGCTCCTGGCAGTATTTTTACTTGATTTTATCAGAGCTTCTGATATGCAATGGCAGCACATGAAGCAGAGCATTAGCTTTGAGACTGCAACTCCAGTGCTCAAACACTAAGGCCAGCGTTTGGCTCAGAACAAAGTGCTGTGTCTGGAGCCTGGGCCTGCCTACGCCCGTGTGCCTCAGGTGTGGCACTGTGCTCCGCGCTTCCCCGCGCCTGGGAAGGCCCCTCCAGCTGCAAATAGGACAACAGTGCTACTGAGCTAGACTTGGAGAAGTGCTTCTAGCCATATTGCTCTAAACACAAGCAAGCTAAGTAAGGGAAAAAAGCTTCCAAAAACATCAGAGAACTACCTTATCTGTCTGCTTTCTTCATATTTGACAAAAACCCAGGAGTGAAAAATCCATCCTACCAACCTAGCTGAAAATATTACCACCCTTTTAGCCATGGTAATAGCTTATTCAAAAACTCATCTGATTTAACTAGGTTCCTATTGCTTCTTTCCTCAGAAGGAGCTGGTGCAACATTACCCCTCCAAGTAATGACACTAGGTCGTGGTCACTACTGTCACATCTGTGGCTGCTAGGTTAGAAAAACTTGCAATCTTGCCATTGAATTCCTGCTGTGGAAAATGTTAATTTTTATTGCTTTCTAAAACAATAGTTCCTTTGAAGATTACAGCCTCTTTCACAATAGAAAACACAGACAATGGGATTTGCTATTTAATTTTTTTTAATTGAGTACTGTAAAAATAACTCAAAAGATAAATAAATGTTACGGTGATGATCTATGTCCAGACATTAAGAATTTTCTCTCTCTACATTGTTTTATTCACAATGGCCTTCAAATCACAGGAGATGGTGATCCCAGTTCACTTCCTCTCTTTTCAGCCCCTGTTGCTGGATTTCTGAATCAGTATTCACCCCATCCTCCCCCCAGACCATCCTCTTCTCATATAAATCAAGTCCAGTCATTGTTCACACAGAGCGGATTTTTCTCTTCTCTGTGAAGAGGACACGTTGTTTTGCTACAGGGGAAAAAAATGAAAAAAAAAAGAATCCGTTAAGAAGCCTGAAGTGTTAAAATTCAATTCAACCAGCCCACGTCCCTTTTCTCCTGGCTGCCTTCACTGCTTAAATGAGTGTGGAGCAACTGACTGGCACAGTGCTGTTGTTAACCAACTCTTGAAGGAGTTTAGTGGTGCTTTCACTTTACCACATGTAATTTTTAGTTCCTAAGATGTCCACTTTACCTCTGCGAGAAGTATCAGGATGCAAGTGACTGAAAACATTCAACAGCTGCTCTGTGTGACTATTCTGAGTCACAGCTCCTCAATGCAGGGACAAAAATAGGTTCTTACTGCTTTCTACTACTCTTCAACTCCAGAGCCCAAACAACTACAAATGATGAGCTGGCTCTAGTCGGTCTCATAGACTAAGAAGTTAACCAAGTGTCCTGTGGATCTCTCAACGAGGTGCAAACTGGCCTTGTCCCTAATGCCTGATGCAGGTGTTTGCAGTCACTACAGGTTAAGCATAGTCAATACATTAATAAAAACCAAAAATTACAAAATAAATCAAAGCAAAGCTTTACAATGCCATTTGAAAATCACTGCTGTTTGGCTGAACTATGAATTCCTCTGAAAGCTAGGCAAAAGCAATCCACACAATAAGAAAATCTCTTCTTCCACATAAAATCTCTTCTTCCACATAAAAGTTTCATTTTAAGAAATACTGCAGCTTAGTAAGAGATTCTGTTGCTGCAGTTAGGAGGTAGTGAAAGTTGGGCAATCCTGCCACTACTTCACTAAAAAGCTTCATTCCGTGGATGTCCCAGGTTTCTGAGAAGTACAAAACATAAGGTGAAAACACATGCCAAGTGAAAATGCTTCCTAACATATTCCTGATGTGAGTTGTTATCTAGACTCAAATTTACTTCCCTTCACACAGGCAATACTTTCTCACATCAATTTCTCACTTGTGTTGTACTACAGGCTACAAAGATCAGAGCTTTCTTCAGCAACCTACTACATGTTCTGTCTGAGTTCTTCCCTCTCTTCACTTTCCTACAAGTTGCAAAGCTTCTGGAGGATCACTTTGCACAATGTTTCAATGCAATAATTTATTTTTCTTATTCAAGAAAATAATCCCAGAGTTCTCCAATTCCCCTTCTGTATGGAATTCAAAAAGAAAGCTACAACCTCTGATGAGAGCATATTGCAGAGGTGGTTTCTCTCACCTCTCAAAGCTCCTGTACTGTTAGTTCTGAGAATGAAAAGGTAGTCATCTAACAAGAAGATAAAATTATAAGAAAAAATAAGCTTGAGTCACATAACTACTGGCTGTGCATTATCTACTTAGAGCTGTTTAATAAATTTCTTATATTCTGTAACTTTAAATAAGCCTTTTTTGCATTACCTCCAGCATGCTATTTCTAAAATAGTTTGGTTTGAATTCTAAGTTTACCCAAATTAAGCTTTTTTACATTAAATTCAGCTTTTTAATGTTAACTACAGAAACTTAAACTCTGTTCCAGAAAGCTGGGTGAGCAAAAGGCCATTTGGCAAGTGCTATAACCCACCCAACAAATCAGATTCTTAAACAGAAAATTTGAAGGATGGGGGAACATAAAAGAATCCACTAAGTGTCATCCACAGAATGATATCATTTGTGGAAGAGGAAGAACTTGTGCCTATTTCTTTAAAAGAAAAAGTCCATTTTGTAAGTGATGGTTAAAATCTCTGGTCTAGAGCACCCATGGCAGCTTAACAGAACACTTCTGTTGATGCCTGCTTGTTGGAGGTAGCACAGTCTAGCAAACCACACAAAGAAACAGAATGAAAGAACTCCTGTGTCACTTGACTTCGCCAGTGACATGTGGCATGGCTGTCATCAAAGTCTCTGATGTGTCAGGCAAGTCATTACTTTGTTTCACTGCCACAATCTGTAAAATGAGGGTAACATTTACTTCCCACTGGAATGTCATGAAGAACAGCAACCTTACAGTCATTTGAGTATGAAACATGTTATGACATATTCTGCTTAGAAGGGAAAAATCCTGTTGCATTCAAATCTTTTCCCCCACAGAGTCAGAGAAGCTCATACAAAGCACGCTGACTTCTTCTCCAAGCTCTTACCGATGGGATCATATCTCAGTAAGACCAGTTTTTCCTGCAGTCGAAGTCTCCTGATGTTGAAACAGTAGCCCGTCTCCGCAGCACTTTTCATCCTCACCAGAATGTATCTAGAGTCACAAGGGATGTCTCTGTGTCAGTGCACAAGCACTCAGCGAGGGCCCACCACATCTGCCACACACTGGGCAAATGGACAAGCTTTCAGCACACACAGCTTGGCACAATCACATAAGACACTTCATTTCAACTCCAGGGATGTTCCAGATGGGAGTATCAATACCACATACTAAACTTTTAACACAGACAAACAGACCCCTAGAAACCATAAGTCTAAGTAAACAATTCCTCAACAGGATACAAGCCTAGAGAGAAACAGCTCCTCCAAAAAACAGCAAGGTGGGAGGAATAAAAACAGAAAAGAAAAAGAGGACAAAAATCAGCATACAATTAAGTCATTATGGCTTAAAAGCTAATGGCAAGAGAGGAAGGATGATGGTAGTTAAAGATCTTCAGGCTGTAGATAACACTGTATCACAGACTATCACTTCCTCATGCAGAGAGGAAGTCAACCAGATAGGCTGGAACAAGAAGCATGCAAAAGGAGAAGCAGAACCCCTTGGCACCATCCATCCTGCTAGAGATACAGAGCTTGATGTTAACCCACCCACGGGAACCCCCTTCCCCACTGGAGGGCTCTCAGTTTGTGGGACGGGCTGGCACCTACTGCGGTGTCCCAGGAGCAGGGCAAGTCAGGAGATGGAGGAAGCCACTCCATGCCCCCAGTCTGGAAGCATGCCAAAATCCAAGAGACCTCCCAGACACAGGGCATCTTCTGAACTTTCAAAAGAAAGGTAAAACCCTTTAACCAATCTGTAAATTACATCTTTCTCTTCCATTTCAATAAAGAGATGAATACATCACTGCATGTGGGTATTCAGTTCACTTTCCACTTCCTGTATTTTCCTCTTTCTAATACAAAACGTCTGTCAAAATTAACCTGTTCCTCTTCACTTGTGCAGCAGTGACCAGTGTACTTCCATAAGCTCTTCCTTTTCAGCTTTGCAATCTAATTTATTATTGAGTTCAATAGATCCCAGGCCTGTGTGGTACCAAATATAATCACTCACACAGAATGCAACTTTTGGGAATGGGAAGACAGGAACGTATTTGCATAAATATGTATATCACTTTAGCCCCTTGGATGTGTCTAGCTAATTTTCTTACAAATAGCATTTTGGATCCAAGTCAGTTTCTCCACAGGATCTTGTTTCCTTGTGCCCACACTGTATGAGTACTGGTGTGCTCAAAGTACATATTCCTTCCTTTCCAACCCTTAATACACCATCAGCTTTCTTTACAGGTCAGAGGACTGTGACTAATTTTTTTCCAGAGCCCACCAACATCTCTTCTGAGCTGGACAACAGAGCAAACTAAGACGCCCAGAGCACTGACTGCACCCTGTCCACTCCTCACATATAAACACAGGAACATGCTACGCCTGGACATGTTCTGCACTCTGGCTTTGGGAAAGCTTCACAGCACCTGCCCAAAGTCCATGCCACAGACAACAAACACACGTGCTACACCTCAGTTTACTCTCCTCAGCTAAAAAGGTATAACAGGTAAAGAAGAGAAAGAATATGTGAATAATGTACAGCCTCTCTTTAACCACAGAGGTGTGCTTCCCCCTGTGCAGGGCACTTTGGACTTTGCATCTGAGCTCAATGCGACAGCCCATAGGCCAAAACCTGCTTTTGCTGCAATTTCAGAACCCATGGGGGAGTTTCACACCATTCTGTACGTACCTGTGAGAAGACACACATGCAGAAGGACAGAGAGGAGGCAGCTAGACTCA
The DNA here is from genome assembly GCA_013398175.1 of Climacteris rufus. Lineage (NCBI taxonomy): Eukaryota > Metazoa > Chordata > Aves > Passeriformes > Climacteridae > Climacteris > Climacteris rufus. The sequence goes on from VZRZ01003083.1 coordinate 422,799, forward strand.
AGGACTGCCAATTCTCTCAGGTGTATTAAAAAAATCTAGAGAAGCTTAACATTTTGTAAAGATACAATATACTAGTAATCAAAAAAACGGTGAGGAAAACATCACTTACTTAGATTTGCTCTTGGCCACTGGGGTTTTTTTTTGCAGCATGAAGAGAAAAACAGAAGAAACAGTTATCATTTTATCTTGTTTCCTTTATATGCAACATATAAAGACTAAGTGTTTTCCACTGCCTGACTTTGCAAAAGTCCCAGAAAGATAGTGTGAGGAGATTTACCGTCACGATAAAGCACCACTCCTTCCATGTGCTGTCAGTCCCCTGCTCTTTTTGCCATCCTACCACCTTTATAATTGTCTGCAAATGCAATGCCCAGCATGAGAGGATGCACTTGCTGCAGCCTCCAGATGTTCTCAGTAAGTTTTCAGCTTCAGTGCTGAGTATGAATTCTCTGGGTGAATGCAAAGTTAAGACCGGTGTGAAGAACACTGCTGGTGAAAACTGCAGTTCCAGTCTCCCTGACTTGTTTCCACGCACTCTTGCTGCGGTTCCTGCCGTGGTGCCTACAAGAAGGTTTGCATGGCCACACGTGAACCAGAGCAAGGGGCTGTTCTCAGGTGAGCCCGACCTTCTGTCAAGGCTGGCTTTGGGCTCCCTGCATAACCCACAGCATAGCATGAAACAGGCTGAATTATTTTTCTGCCAGCTCACTGAATTTAAAGTAACCACAGATCTACAGCACAAACGCAAGAAAGCTCATCTATATTGTGTCTGTGCAAGTCTTGTTTAGGTCACCCTGAGCTTCCTCCAGGGCACGCCGGGAGGCCCCGCGGCCGAAGGAGGGGAAAGAAGG
>VZRZ01003083.1:423750-469008 GCA_013398175.1 Climacteris rufus
GGGGCCAGCGCCGCTCGGCCCGGGAGGGAATCCTGGGGTGCGTCCAGGGCAGCCTGTGGCCAGCAGGTCCAGGGAGGTCGTTGTGCCCCTGTGCTCAGCCCTGGAGAGGCACGTGTGGAGTCCTCTGTCCTGTTCTGGACTGCTCAGGACATGAGAGACATGGAGCTGCTGGAGAGGGTCCAGTGGAGGGCAACAAAGATGATGAAGGGACTGGAGCAGCTCTGTTATAAGGAAAGGCTGAGGGAGCTGCGCCTGTTTAATCTAGGGAAGAGTAGACTGAGAGGGAACCTCATTAGTACATATAGGTATTTCAAAGGCAGGTGCCAGGAGGAGGGTGCACAGTGACAGGACGAGACACACTGGCTGTAAACGAAACCACAAGAAGTTCCACCTTAACATGAGGAAGAATTTCTTTACGTTGAGGGTGGCAGAGCACTGGAACAGGCTGCCTAGGGACATCATGGAGTCTGTCTCTGGAGACATTTAAAGCCCACCGGGACATGTTCCTGTGTGAGCTGCTCTAGGTGACCCTGCCTTGGCAGGGGTTTGGACTAAAGGATCTCCAGAGGTCCCTGCCAACCCTAACACTTCTGTGATTCTGTGATCTCCCCACGCAGGCCTATCCAGGCACGTGCCGGCAGCCTGTCCATGTGTCTGGCACTGGCTCAGGAAAGCAGGGCCAGTGCAGAGGGGGACATACCTGGCCCTGATTACAGCCTGCACCCTCCAGCCAGCAGGACGTCTGGGTCCTGCCCCACTGCATGGAATCAGAGTGGTTTGAGTTGGAAGTGACCTTAAAGATCATCTCATCCCAACTCCCTGCCTCGGGCACGGACACCTCCCACTAGACTGGGTTGCTCAGACTCCTGACCAACCTGCACGTGGCCGGGTCACGTTGAGCTCTCATCAACCAACACCCCAAGTCCTTCCCCTCAGGGCTGCTCTCAGTCTATTCTCTCATCCTTCAGCACATTTAAGGTGTTGGAATAGGTTGCCCAGGGATGTTATGGAGTCACCATCCCTGGAGGTGGTTAAGAGGTGTCTGGATCTGTCTCTGGGTGATGATTTAATGGTTTAGGGGTTACAGTGGTAGTGCTGGGTTGATGGAGTGGATGGTCTTAAAGGTCTATGATCTGCTAACCTCTGCCTGCGTTTCTTCCCTTTTTTATAAAAGAGAGGGTACTGCTATGGTGTCAAAGTCCCAAAGCAATTAGGCAACTGAACGTATCGGTATTCATGAAATACTGTGCAAAAGCCATGGGCAGGGAGGATCAAGGCAGGCACCAAGGCAACTCCTCATGTTCCTCTGACCCACTGGATAACAAACTGCGAGTTGTTCTCCTCTAAAAAACGCACAGAAGGTCTGTGGCTTACTCCGCTTTCATCACTTAGGTAAACTGTTATTGATGGAATTCAAGTCCTTGAATATTTAGCAATTACTAAGGCAATAAAAATGTCAGCTTGACATATTTAGAAGAAAAACAAGACTTAGAATGTATAATAACGTGCAGTTAATTTTATATTCTATGGCATGAAAACAAATGGCTGACCCTATAGAAGACTGGAGCAAAACAACATCTTCAGGAAAGCATTGCTGCTTGTGTCAAGTGTTTACTCGGTATGTTGTTCCTTGATTCAATTCAATTCTTTCCAAATACTTCCTCTTAATGATACAACATTTCAGTCTTTACTATATGGCCTTCAGAAGTATAAATCTAGTAGTTACATAATCTGCCCATGGATATCAGAGCGAGAACTTGAAAACATTCAGGATGATAAAATGTGAGTGCTGTAAGACTCCTTCTCTTTGATCTGTGTTATTGCCTAAGTCAGAGCACAGACTGAAATGGAATGGGATTGCCAACCTCCTGACTTCACTGCCAGGAATATAAATCAACATTAAAGATGATTTCTAAATGAAATAGCAAGTTAAACATTTGTAGAAACACATCATCAAATAGAGGTTACTGCCTCTTTTTAAACCTCTTGCCTGCTGGCAAAAAGAAAACTGTTCCAGTGACATTTTCTCTGCTCTGCTGTGACAAGGGCTGCATAAATACAGACACTGTGGATTAGAATAGACTTCGACAGTCTTCAGCTTTCTTTTTAGCAGCCTTTTCTGTAGACGGTTTTCAATAGCTATGGGTGAAACCCAGACAGTCGGAAACTGGTATGTGTGGCAAGGTGTTGACATTATAGCATGCCTCTGATGGCAACAGTCATAGCTGACCTTGAGAAAAAGTTCTCCAGGCTGGAGGAAAGGAGAGAGAGTTTGAGAATTTCTGACCTGGCTCCGATTCAGATTTGCCGTGTGGGCTAGGATAAGTCATGTTCTTTGAGATCTTTGATGGCATGTGCAGTGCAAGTGCAGATTTTTCCTTCAACTTTGCCTAGAGAAAGCAAGGAGTGTGATGAACTGTAATGCCAGCCTAGATAATTCTGGTACTTGCTTAAAGAGAAGTCACTCATGACTCCAGCAGAGAAGTTGCTGATGCCAAAGTGATCAATGTCACTCAGAATCAGACATAGGGTGGGTATTTATCTCGCCAGAAAAACAACAATTTGTCATGGTGTATTCTAATTCTTTCCCTTTTTATGCTAGAGTATGCTATTTTCTAGGCTGAGCCCTCTTTCACCTCCAGGAAGTGAGGAGATGGCTGCTCCCTGCCAAGAAAGTGCAGTCAGGTTTCTGGCACACACTGAGCAGGCAAAGGGCTGGTGTCTAAGGTTGGCAAGGGTGATGCTTCTTCAAGTGCACACGGCACCTCCAGTCAGTCATCGCTTGAAAAAGTCACAGAAGTGGAGAGAGGGGCAGCAGATGAAATATTTGCAAGGTAAATATCCTCTTGGCACTAGATTTTCTACATGAGTTACTGTAATTAAGGCATACAAAATCCAATGCTGGAAACAAGCGAATAACACTAAAGCCTGGGAAAAGCTCCATGTGTCCTTCCTGATTTCCCACAAAAACCAGGCAAACGGCTAGCTAAGCCAAAATATGTAGACAGATGGGTGGATAGAGTTTTTAAACAGCCAGGCCACTTTCTCCTCCCTTCTTGCTTTCCCTTTCTCAGCGTGTTACCACTTAGCAGTGTTCTCCTGTCCGCAGTGTTAAACAAGCACTCACGGGCACTATTGTGCAAATCACTCATCCCAGATAACAGATGGATTTTTACATTCTTTCTGCATATCTGAATCCATTATCCCAACAGAAGAAAGTGGGCATTAGTTTAATGCAGCTCTGAAAGAGGAACTGTTCAGGTCAGGAGAGCGGGAATTATGGAAAGAGCCATCTGAAGTGCTAAATCACTTTGAGCCAGTGACTAAATCCATTTCAGCTGCTGAGCTGTTTGAAGTGAGCTGGCAATGGCCTTTAGCCTAGTTCTTAGGTGTGTCCATGGCACAGTATCAATTTATTTGCTGGTAATCTTATTTGAAAAGGTGGAAAAACAATGGGCTTGAATGGTTCCCTTCTTACCTCCAAAGCTTAGTCCCCATAGATCAGATGTGGGGCACTCTGGTGTGGTTAGGGCACGGCTCTGTTTTTGGGAATTTACCTGTACCCTGCTTATTCCTTCCAGAGCACTGGTCTCTGGATCTGCTCTGGAGCTCCCTTCCCCAGCACTGACGTCATTCATATGTAAGGGGGGAAGAACAAAGACAGCACTGGCTTGTTTCTTGTGTGATTTTTCAATACCCATTTCCCAATCCCGGCATCCAAAGTAACAACATCCTTTCAAACCGCCCCCTCTTGAAATGCCACAGTAGTCAAACAGCTGCAAATCAAAACACCTTGTAAACAAGTGACTGAAATCCCGTGGGATGCCCGAGGGCTTGGGCACGTCTCAGAGTGATTATAGTTCCTGCTATACAAATTGGAGTCCATGTAGCACAGTTTGTGCCAACTCCGAGCTCTTGCTTTTTATTTTTAGCCCTGTTTGTCGAGGGGTTCTCATAATAAAAAGAATGACGTTCGGTATCAGTGACACACAGATAAAATTAGATAGGAGCCGGAAGTGATCCTACAACTAATCCTCCCCGTTTTTTCCACAAGCTTTGGGATCCTCTGGGCCTCAAGGACATCTTTTCTCTGTGTGAATTTCACTTCCCATCAACAGGCAACTGAAAAATTGGGCTTGCATGGGACTTACGTGCAGAAGAAATGAATGTCATTGTCAGTGCTTATGCCAACAGCTGGGACCATCTGGGACACCAAAAACAACAGTGTCTAGATGTGTACAGATGATCAGAGGTTGTTTTTAGCAAGCCTTGAAACCTTCTTCCCTTTTTGGGGCAACAAAATGTTTTTGCCTTCCATGCATGGAGTTTTATACACAGAGCAGCTTAAGTCATCAGGGCTCAGTCCTGGAAGTGATTAGTCCCCCAGACAAAAGACACCCATACTGATGCTGAAGATATTACTCCTTTCTTTGGAAGAAGCTACCTAGGGGAAGGACAAGATAGAAGGTGCATTAGATTATATCTCTACAGTAGACCTTTTCACAAGAGAGCAGGATCAGTTCTCATTTGTTTTGGTGCTTTTATTTTCCCCTTCTAAAGTTTGGATTGCTTTCATTTTTACTGCACTGTAAAAGAAGAAAATACAAGAGGTTAGCTCTTCAACAGATGCCTTCTATTCTTTAGAAACATTGAATTCAATCAGGCAGTATACCTAGTGCACCTTTAAAGGAAGGTGCAGTTGTTTGCTGTGCAGCACAAAGGACTTAGCTGTGGTATTATGGAAAAGAAAGAGTGTATCAAAATCAAAGCTGTGAACGTGCAAGGCCAGGTACTTTTAAGCAGTGTAGGTAAAGGCAAAGGGAGAGGATGATTGTGTAATATGAACATTGTGTGACAGAGGGAATGATTTTGTTTTCTCCTATAACTTATTGAAGGAGAATGGATCAAGTGCCTGGACTTGGTTCATTTTATGTCAAAAGTCTACTCTGGAATGAATTAGTGTATCACTCACATCGCTCCTTGGCAAGGGGATATCTTTAGGTTTAAGCCAGTGATCAGCTGTAAGGGAAAGCAAAGCAGGTGGTTCAAGCATACAAGTGGATCTAGAGAACCAGAAGAAGGATACAGCTTTCTGCATCCCGTAGCCTCCCTAAAGACTTTCTCACTTGAAGGAAGGTCATAGGGTTCAAAGCTGTTTCTCAAGTGCAGCTTGACAAGCATTGCTGTGATGTCATGCATTATTATAAACAAGTTATTATTTCATTCAGTGTTTTGGGAAATGATGGGACTGGAACAATACACCCACAGCAGTTCCCTCCCTTATCCCAGCAGACTCTTTAGTGAGTTACTTATGAGCTGTACCTCACTAACTGATGTCTGTCTGTCTGCCTGTGTCTGGTAATAGTGTGTCTCTGAGGAATTTCAAGTAGGAATATTGGTGGATTTTCTGAAGAGCTGGGAAGGAGGAGAGGGACATAAATTTGCAGTGTCTTGTGGTTTGATGGATGCTTGATTTATGAACATTGGGCTGAGGAGGCCCCAGGGCTTCATAGCTGCAAGCACTGAATGCATCATCGCTCCATTTTCCATGCGTTGGTGCTTCTGAAGCCAGTCGCTCATTTACACCTGATGGGAGAGCAGGAAAACAGAGTTAAGCAGGGCAGTGTTCCATTCATTTCTGTCTGCCTCACTCAGGTTCAAGCTAGACCTGGAATGAATACTTAAAAACATAGGAATCATCATAAAGGAACAAGTATTAGAAGTGAGGTTCATCAGGAATGTATGTAGAAATCTGTTTGAAGTCTTAGGCTCTTGCACAACCATCTCTGGCTAGTTCCCTAAACTCTTCTTCTGCTGTAGTCTCCCTAGACCCATTTTACTTAAAAGCATACAAGCAATTTGAAAGCCCCAATGACGCACAACGCGTGTTCTTTGACCTTTGCACAATCTCTGCAAAAAGACTGTCTTTCCTCTATTTCATAAGCACTGTCCATCTGGCCTTGCCCTGTCACATCCCCAAATATAAAGAAATAGATTCCTTCCTGCAGAAGGCAGGCAGTCCACTAGGTTAAGAAGACAAAGCGTATAACAATACTCACAGATAGCCTGTTGCTAGGGTTTTGTTGGTCGGTAAAGTGTATGTACACTTCAGTCACCTTTTAGCCCATCTTATATTCTTTAGTGATGTCACATAATTTAAAGGTAGCTCAAGCTGTCTGGCTGGAAATATTCCTCGTCTGACAAAGAACGAGCTGTTTCTCACATCATTATATAGACCAAGATATTCTTGAACTGCCCACAAAACAAAGCTATCCTAACCAAAAGAACCAGAAAAACTATTTACCTTCCTTTTTTCCCCAACTGTCACAATATGGACTCTAACCTCACCATTACAGGAAAAACTGCTCTTCCCAACTGTGCAGATCACTAAGAGACTAAGTGTTGCTCCCTAAAAGTAACTGATCCCATAACTCTAGCCCAGATCTTTAAGGTTGCCTTGCTATCTAGTTTAACCTCAGTATGTGTCCAAGGGGCATGATTGCCTAAAAATCAGATATGTAAATATAATGAAGACATGGCCCGTAGCATCTGACCTTAGATAAATTCCTGTCCAAATCTTTTGCCTGCTCACATGTCCCAGTCCATATTGGGATAGGACTGGTGAACTGATATTCCCAGCTCTGCCCTGCATTAGCTTCTGTTGACCTAGTTATGGGAAGCTGAAGATCTCACCGCTTCCGCAGTACAAAAATACTCTTGCCTCATTTTGAAATCCTGTTGCTACCAGTGCAGGGTTCCCATAATCGGGTACGTCTGTCTGTTAGTGACCTCTTGCTTGCATGTAACATGGTGGTCAGGGCATTTCATGCTAGCAGTAAACCAGAAGAATTTACTGGAATGGGATTAAATTTGTTTTCAAAGTGTCTGCAGAGCCAAATCAGTTCCAAGAGTTTTCTGAGCTGCTGAACAACCAGAGGCAATCATTGCACTTCTCTGTTGCCAACTGCAGCCTTTTACCTCTTCTAGGCAGGAACTGTCTTCTACTCTGTATTTGTACAACTGCCAGTGTTGTAGGGTGGCACCTCATTGAACCCTCTGCATCAACAGGATGGCCTTGGTCAGCCTCCATTTGCAGGACAGCCACCAGGACACCCCTCCAGCTGCCCTCCTGCCTGCAATACCTGTGGGTGAAATACAGGCAAATGCACTCGAGTTAGATGTACATCTGACGCCAGCTGCATCTGGCAACCACACTGGCACTGCAGAGGACTGCCCCAGGATTTCTAGTTATTTTTAATTCAGCATCAGATTGGACCCAGTTGCTCCTGGTTAGAGATCTTTTTGCAATAACAAACTAAGATTACATGAAGAGCTTAAAAAAGAATTTCACCCCTCCAGGGCTAAATTACTTCCACTTATATACAACTGTCATATCTTTAAAGGGCAAACCCAGAAAGCTAACATTGAAAAATATAACTCTACAACCAAGATTATCTGCCTGCCTTCTCTAGGCAATCATGTCTCATATCTGGAAGGTCTTTCACAGCAAAACCCAAAATTCAAGCTAAGTGGATGGAAGATTTACGTACGGAGTAGGAAACAACAGCTTGGGAGGAGGTGTATTTGATTGCTGGAGCCAGTTACAAAGACAAACCTCAAACACCATACGACTGCTTTTACACAGCATCTCACTCATGTCTGGCAAAACCACTCCATGCTCACCCAGACTTTGCAAACGACTACTCACCAGCTGAGAAAGGCATGGTGACGTGCATGTTAGGGAAGCATCCGACACTGGCAAACAGTTCACTTCCATATGTAGCTCAGCATCCATTCCAGACATTTTATACCTGAGTATTTTTTATGAAGTAATAACTGGAAAGTGGGAAGAATAAACCCCCCCTGTACCAATTTACCTGTGACACAGAAGTCTCATGCTGTTCAACTCACATTTAGGGAATTTAATTAGGAGCCGATTTACACAGGAACATGAAGAGGCCACAGCTTCCCTACACTTTTTGTGAATATTTCCAGTCATATGATGAGAGAGCACTCATGCTTCACATAGTGGCTGCATTCAGCCCTGATTATATACCTGGATTAATAATTGAAGCACTTAACCCCAGGGGCAAATGGATTTCCCTGAAGAACAGAGAAATTATGGAGAGGGGAGCTCAACACGTCAAATGTCCAAAAGTGAAAGTGTTCATAGCCCTTTTTTGAAAAATTTACCCTTGAAGAACATTTAACTCTCTTCAGAATTATTGTGTTTTCCTCTCACCCTCTTTTCAGTGATGGCCTAGGAGAAAAGTGGAAGGGAAGAAAGGAAATATGAGGAAAAGAATAAACATTTTTCACTGGGTTGTGGTTTTTTTACATAAAAAAAAAATCAAGTAATTTACATAGAAAAGTCTGCAGATTTCAGACTCTCATCCAAAAAAGGACAATTTCCATTTTTTTTTCCTAGTTCTGCCTATGGAAAATATCCCCTGTAGGGGTTTTGTTGTGGTTTCTTTTTCGTTCTTTTTATGTGACGTCAGAACACAGCACTGCATTGTCTTCAGAGAGCAGCACTGAGATCAGTGACTAACTGGTACCTTGACAAGAGTCCTAGCCCATTCTTCAGCCACAATAGTATCTTACATCTCCAGCTGCTGTAAATACTTGGGTGTAAACTTAAAAATGGGGCATTCATGTCTTCCTACTACAAATGTTCATATGCAGCTTTAGCCCTCCCAAAAAAATCCCAAGATTCAGAGAGACTGAATTGCTTTAGGCCTCATGGGTTCATTCAGTCAGATGCAGTTTATCATTTAACCCTTTCAGGAGCTCTACCAGTTGCCAATCTTGGCTCCATTTTCTCATTCTTAAAACTGCTGAGCAGAAAGGTCAAATAGTGTGAAATACAACAAAGAGCAAAGGCTGTTTGCTTGATTCAGACTTTTTTCTCAAGAAAGGAAACAACTTGCAATTGGCAATGTGGTCCAGGATGCTCAGGGTCTGTAACCTTCCATAACTCTGCTGCAGTGTCAGGTTAACGGGGAGGATGGAGTAGCTGCCTGCTCTGCTGTGTTCATTTCTTCCTGTGAGGTTGTCTCTGTTCCAGAAGAAGCCTGTAACTCACCAACTGATCAACAGAAATTAGGTTGGAATGGCTGGGATTCTGCAGAAAAAATTATTAATTTTCCAGTATAACTGTGGCTATCCAGAAATCTAAGACAGTGGGACAGCACACACAGAGAGACCATCTTCAGCTGTGTTTGCTCACAGCACTCCAGCCCCTTTGGAAATGTGTGATTGCCCAATATGCATGGCTCAGAGTTGTTACTGGGGAAATGCTGCATCACCCCAGCCTCTGACTCTCCCCCATGAAATGACACACATTCCCAACCAGGAAGAATGAAACAGTCCTGGCAATTGTTTGATACCAGCAGCTGAACTGCTTGAAAATCTAGACTAAAACTCCCAAAATAAAGCCGTAGCCACCAAGGCCTGGATCTTCAGCTGCGTGGCTTTCTGCTGAGCTCGCTGGCATCCTCGGTTTCCCACTCATTTCAATGAGTTCTGTGAAGGAAGTTTCAGCTAAAACAAAGGATAAAGAGGTTGGGCTGAAGTCTTAACCTTATACCATCCAACCTTAGATACTTAAAGTCCCATCCACTGCTGTAGTCAACTAGGATAATGTGCCACTCCAGCAAGCAGATGAAATCATATCTCTCCAATAGCAGTAGGCTGGTGTGAAGTTTAGGTCTTCCAGTTAAGTGTCTTACATCCGTCAGTCTTGTGTGGTCTCACATGGTTCATGTTCTGTGTTCCTCTTGGCATCTCTGAGGTAAGGACAGTTACATTTCCCTGTTTGTACTTCTTGGCAGCTCTGAGATAAGAACAGTTTTATCTTTCCATGTGTAAAGAAGTTGGTGGTCTTTGCAAAGAAGTGATTATACTTCAGCGGAGCAAACCCACTGTCAAAGGAATCCACACACATGGACATCTGTGTCTTCACCAGTCCCTCTGTTCTCTTCCTGTACAACCACATCACCACCCTGCCAACTGACTTGAACATCCTAACCATTGTTCATTCATATTTATTTCAGCTCCAAGTAGTGTTTAGTCTAGAGGCTAAGAACTCTCTGCAAGATGGATTTCAAGCAGATACACAAAGAAAGGCAGCTGAGCAGTGGGCCTGTTTCCCTTCTAGCAGCTTTTGTTATGATTTTAGATGTGAAATCCACTGACAGGGTGGAGACTGAACTGACATGCTGAACTGCCTTGTTCACTCGTTTGAAAATCTCCTCTCTTAAAATGAATCAGACCAAACCCTTATGACATTATCCCATGATCCAAAGAGTGACTTCACATTTGGTCACAAGAAGAGCAGCGTTTTTATATTTTTTTAGCTATGTGGAACTGGGAATGTTTCAGGCAGTGACTGTATTCAATGAATGATACACAGTCATGACTAAAGGAACTTTCCATCTCCCTGTGAATTATCAGATCAAGCAGCCTTTTCTAGTCCTTGTTCTAGCCTTTAAAGTCAGGACACATTTAATACTTTTTAATTCTCTGCCAAAATCTATTTTTGAAGTTGTTATTGCAGTAGCTGCCAGATACAAGGAGGCAAGTGCCTGCCCCCATTTGTCTAAGAGAGTAAGTGAGTGGGATCGCACAGGAATAGACTGAATCTCCCAGATGAGGCTCCTGAAGAACTGTCCAATCATTAGTGAGTTAAACCTCACAAATCCTGCCTGAGTTAGTGCTAAGTGCCTTGTACTGGTGGAAGGCAGAGAAGGACAGGTATGGCGAAGGGGAAAAGGCATCTGCAAAGAGGATTTTTCTCCTTGAAGAACAAAGGGAGTGAAGATGTGTCTTGTAGATAGTGCTTTACTCAAGGTGATGTTGTCACTAGGAGTCTTTCCATTGATCTCCTCAGTCATTGCAAACATTGTAATTAGAGCCTGCTGAATAGCATTGACAAATGGTGCATCTGTCTGCTCAGCAGCTGACCTTCTTTGAGGTCTCTTCCAACCGAAATGATGCAATGAGTCTACAATTCTGCTGTCAGTTTTGAGTAACTTGCTCATTGGTTTAGAGATTGCAAAGCAGGAAGGGGCCAGTGGTATCATTAGTTTGAGCTCCTGCATACCATAGGCTGCAGTATCTCACACTCAATTGCTTTTTCTTGGAAATACGGAGTAGCTTTCAGGGAAAATTTTTTTTAATATTGCTAATGAATGGAGAAATCTACCAGAAACCTTACACTGAGCACTGAGAGATTGTGATGAAGTCAACCCTTCACATGATCTCTGTTTGAGCAGATTGAGCTCCTGGAGCCTTTCACTGTAAGGCATGCTTTCTAGTTCCTTAATCAGCCCAGGATCTCTTCTCTGTACTTTTCCCAATGTGTTATCATCCTTCTGGAATTATTCACAAATAACCTTTTCATTAGTCAAGCCATTCTTCACATGGTTGAATAATATTGGCCTGATGAATTTACAGTAACCTTCTTATTGCTTGGTTGTATTATTTGTGAGTTGTTAAGATGAACAGCTGCAGAGATCTCCTCTGCTACAGCTCCACTGGCCATAGAAGGCATTTTTATGTGTTGTTAGTCCTTTCTCGGGACAAGCCCCTGTGCCACAGTGAGACACCAACATGCTAGAGTGTAAAAATATTCCCATGTCTCAGGATGGAAAGGGATATAAAAACCAGCTGCTCTTGGGTTAGCTCAGCTCTTCTCCTTGTTTCCAGCAGATTGCCAGAATCTTGCAGTATGGAAGAAATTCTGAGAGAGATCATGTACATCAGCTGTACTCCTGAACTGTGGACCTCCTGAAAGGAGGTGATGGGTATCACTCTAAGCAGCTCAAGTGTCTGCTTCAACTGATGCTAGTTACTGTATCTAGTGCTTTCTAACCTCTCAATCCCAGTGCTTTGTCGTAATTACCAGGCGCCATGGTAAGTGATTGACATGCTGGGTTTATTTGTGAATGCAGAGAAGGCTGGTGTGACTTCTGGGCAAAGTTTCAACACTGTAGAAGGCTGTCCTCTCTTCAGAGTGTCTTCAGCCATTCTCATCCATATTAGAAAAAGGTAGATGCCCACAAGAAAACTATACCTATGTAACAATGACACAAATTTTAGCTCAGCAGAGTATCAAGTCCTTATTAATTTCACATTAACCTGATTCCTTTCTCCTTGGCTTGCCATCATTTGCTGCAATGAAACAGACTGTGGAACTTCCCCTTTAGCTTTTTGTTAGAAAGCCACTTGTTCAATTTCATGTTCTAGGCTTCAGCTGAACTCTCCTTTCTTGCTAGCTTATGTTTCCACTGAACACACAGCTTGGTGAAGAAATAGCCCCTTCCCTATCCTGCACCCTACCCTGACCGTGCTTCAAACAGACAGGCAGTTGTGGTTGTGTTTGCTCTTGGTCTCCCTGAAGCCATCGAGAGCCTACAGCTTAAACTCTGTTCCCTGCTACAGGATACTCGAATCCCACCAATCTCTTTCCCTCCAAATGAAAATCAGATGATAGGAAAGCTCACATCCTTGTGTCTCTCTTTCTGAGATTTTGGACTCTTGCAAGCAGCTCTCAGTGCCATCAGTATGGTAAGAAAAAAGCCTCTGTCTGCTACTTGCAGCTAGAAGATCAGAAAGCCATAGCCACCTCCAGGCTATGATCTTGAGCCAAAGCCAAAGCCAACCTCCTTTGTTCCCCAGACCTTTTAGTTTTGCTTTGACGGACATAAGTGCTCTTCTTGTTCTTTCCTCCTCTCTGTTCCCTGTTTTCGCCCTCCCCACACTCCCCAGACCTTGGCTTGAAGCCTGCAACCATGTCATCACTGTGGGAAAAGGTGTGTATGAATTTCTGCTTCATAGATCACCAAGATAATGCTGGACCAAGGGAGCCTGGGTGATTTGTCCCCAGATGTTAAGACAATGGACTTTCCTGTCAATGTTTTCCGCTTCAGGAGGTGATGCACACTGTTCTGGTGACTGAAAATGCCCAAGAGGGAAAGGGAACAGCAGTAGCAGACATCTGGGGCCAAAGGAGAAGCAATTTGTTAACTATGTGTAGCCAAAAATGAAGTTTGGAACAAGGGGACTGCAAATAATAAACTATTTCCAGATGATCAAAGTCAAGACCTGAGCTTGGAGCCTTGGTAGAGATGGGGCAGAGGACATTGAAGAAACAAGGAAGATGAGCTTCCACACTCCAAAAGGATTTCTTCTTCAAAGACCTATTCTGGTCTCTGGACTTTGTGATCAGTGTCCTCAACTCTACTCTGCAGAAAACATTCTTACAGCCAGAAGCTGAAGGGAGCAAGGCAGAGGGCCTGCAGAATTTCCCATGAAGCTCTGTGAAAATACTTTTTCTTGTTTTGCTTTGCAGAAGAAAAATACATCAAAGCAGCAAAAGTACAGGCTTTTTAATGTGGAAATCTTGAGTCTGCTTCTTTGCTCTGCCAGAGCCTTCTTCATGTGATGCTGAGCAAGTAGGGCACATGTTTAAATGTACCTCCTAGTGTGAGATGCTCCGGCTTCAAACGTGGTGGCCTGTGGTTAAGAGGTGCTGAGCAACCTTCAGAGTAATTTCTTTCAAAATATTGAATGGTCAGCACTTCTGTAGCTCTTCATGTCTCAGTTTCTTGACCTCTGAGGAAACCTTGGGAGTGATGACAGAGGATGGTGAGCCATTTGCCCTGGGTAGGGGAGGTGGAGAAGTCCATGACTCATGGCCTTACTACACATCTCAAGGTAGTGCAAGTCACTGCTAGTGAGCTGCAAGTGAGCTGTAAGCCCTTAGGAACTCTGTTTCCTCCAGATCTGATGGAGCTGAAGAAGGCAGAACTGAGAGGCACATCTGAAGTTCTGCCATGAATCTCTCTGTGTCTCAGAGTTTCTTCAGTTTGTTCACTTGAAAAATATGCGAACAAAACCAAAGGAAAAGAGAAACCTACCTAATACCAAGGCAGGTAAATGTTCTTTCATACTTCTGAAGTGACACCGAGGGCAAAGTTTTATCATTGCAAAACCAGCTGCTATTTGTCTAAGTGCTTCCCTAACATTTATGGTAGATCACATTTACATTCCAGTTCTTCCCTAAAGCTTTGTCACAGGGATTTGGGCAGGAGTTCAAGTACCTGGCAGCTGGAACCATGCCCCTGCTAAGCTACCTAAAGACTGACATTCCAGGCCTCCCCTCATGGAGAAGAGCCTTGCTTCCCTAACTGAGCTTCAGCATCCTGAGTACAAAGCCTGTCAGATTTCATTGTTAACGACTGAAGAAATAAATTGGCTCTAATTATTCTATGAAGAGCTTAGATGGAATTTTACAGGAAAGAAGCTTTGTTTAGAGATTACAAGAGGAGACTCAGCCAGGATTCCCAGGTTTTATTTCTGGTTCTGCCCCTCATTCACTGAGTAGTCCTGAATGAATGTTATATCTTGTTTTTCCCCCATCTGTAAAAAGGGGTGATGATATCAAACTTCCTGGCATAAGCGTTTCTAGGCTTAATTAATTAACAGCAGTGAAGCAATCTGAGTTTTCTGTTGGAAGATGCCATAGTAATAATCTAAAAAATATCTCTAGCTTCTTTGGTATTTGGCATTCTCATTCTTTTTCAGATATAGAAGAGAGCCCTCAAAGAGAAAACAGAGTTTTCAATCTACTAACTAGTTACTGGCATTAAGGAAAACTCATGTTTAACTGGGTCATAAATTCACTGAGATTGCATTTCTTCTCAGGCTGTGAAGAACAGACAGACAGACTTTTGTTCAACTACTTGTTAGTCTAAAATTTTCAATCATTTTATGCAAACAAAGCTTTTTGCAAATTCTGACACTTTTGTTTGAGCAGTTTGTAAATTCACTGTGACTTTTGTTTGAGTAGTTTCTGCACCCAGAGTGATTGGCCAATCAGCTCACACAGTATTGTATCTGCTCCGTAAGTGGATAATGCTCAGGCTCCCAAATACCTTACAAAACCTTGCAAACACAGAATTGCTCAGGTTGGAAGGGCTTTTGGGAGGTCTTTAATCTCTGTTTCAAAGAAGGTGAAGGTCAAATAAAGGATGAGGATAGGTTGCTTAGTGTTTTCGACAGCTGGATACTGAAAACCTTAAAGGATGGTGGCTGTACAACCTCTTTAGGCAATATTTGGCTATCCTCATGATGAAAATGCCTTTCCTTAAAGCCAGCCTGAACATCTTCCATTTTACTTAAGGTCCATTCTCTCTCATCCTCCCATCTTGCCCTGTGGTGAAGAGCCTGGCTCCATCTTCTTGATAACTTCTTTGTAGGAGCTGTCAGGCTGTTGATTGTCTTCTATAAAGCTATCTCTTCTCCAGGCTAAACAAGCCCAGTTCTCTCAGCCTCTCCTTAAATGGCTCTTGCCCTCAAGCCTCTTGGTTTTGTCTGCTGAACTTGCTGCACTGTGTCCATGTTTTTCTTGCATTGGGGATCCCAAACTGGGTTCAGTACTCCAGTGCCATCTGAGTACCTAGGGAAGCTGGATAAACACATCTGTCACCCTCCTGGCTTCAGCCTTTGTCTTCCTATGCTTCCAAGGCACACTCCTGGCTCATGGCCAGCTTGCTTCTCTCCCCCTCAGTCCTAGCCTGTACTGCTGCAGGGGCTCTTCCTTCCCAAGTGTAGGATTTTGCATTTATCCTTGTTCAATTTCATAAGGTCCCTCTCAGCCCATTCCTGCAGCCTGTCCAGGGCCCTCTGAATGGCAGCCCTGCACTCAAGCATATCAACTGCCCCCTGATACTGTGATCTTGTCTCCACACTTGATGAGCAAGCACTGCACGGTTTTATCCAGACAACTGCTAAAGGTGTTTGAACAGGACAGGCCTCAGGACAGACCCCTACAGTGCCCAACTTGTCACCAGCCTCCAGGTCAGGTATGACATATATCTGCTTCTCTCCAAGTCTGACCATCTAAACCAGTTTTTTACCATCTGCTACCCAGACCATAACATCCAAATTTGAATACAAGAATGTTGTGGCAGACAGCCTCAAGCCTGGATAAAGTCATGGTAAAATGCCTGCCAAGAAATCACATATTAACAGCAGCTACATATGTTGTATTTACCTGTATGTGTGTGCATATGCAGGCCCTTTTTGAAAACAGGCTTGTGAACTACTGTGTAGTCATAATTTAAAAGCCAGTCAGCAACATAGTGAATTGAATCTGTGTCTTAGAATTCAACTTCTTAAACATGTGCTCTATTGTTTTACACTGCATGGTTTTCCATTTTACCTTTGATTAGGAATTTTTAAAGCAACCATCCTCGTCCTTACATCCAACTCCAGCTATGAGTCAAATGGGTCTCTGCATTTGAATGATGAGCTACTTCTAAGTCATTCTCTAAAGTTTTTCCTTCTGCAACTTCAAAATGAGTTCTAATATTTTTAACCTCTGCATTCCCCAGTAATGTTAAATATGTGGTCTACAGAAGATATGGACCACCAATAAAACCATGGGAAGCTCATGGACTGAGAGAATGGATGTGAGTAAGACACTCTGAGAACAGGATTGACTCCATGCCTGGCCTGTGTAGGCTTGTCTGAATAAGCACCATGGATCTCAGACACTGTCCACTCTGTGTATCTCTAGGCTTTAAACTTAAACCAAATCTCCAGCTTCAGTCATCACATCCTTGTTACTCATGTTCAGCTCTGTCCTGTGCCCATCATCTCCTCTGCTGTTGTTTGGCGTTGTAGCACAGGGAGTTTCCCCCGCAGCTGGGAAATGGAAACTGCGTGCGCACATCATCATCTCTTCTTGCTAGAAACATGATTTCCTTAATGAAGTTAAGAATATGCTCTGAGAGCTTCTAGGTGCAGAGTGAGGCCATGCATGGAGGAAGGGGAGATGTGTGGCCTTTTTTTAACTGGCTTGGGGAGTTCACTCCCTCTGAAAACCTTGAGCCCTTGAAGGAGGATGGTGCCTAAGTGAGCTGTTTCCATGCAAAATTGGAGCCACCTTCTGCAGTACCTCAGTGGGTGCTACTGAAGTTGAGTGCAGCCACACTCTAGACTTGTTCATAATGGACAATGCAATACTACTTATGCCGTGCTGAGGTGTGCACTGACCTATCCCTAGTTGGAGAGGAGACTTTCTGAACCCCTGGTCCCTCATCTGTTGGAGATCTCCCATCCAGGTACTGAGTGGCTAAAAAAGTTATACACAAAGGCTGGTGGTGGAGCAGCCAGGACTGGTGCCAGAAGGCAGGCCTCATCTCTCTTTACAACAGACAAATTTCCAAAATCCCATGTCTGGGCAATTCTTCTAGCTTCCCCTCTTGGACAATGTCAGATATGTAATGATACCTTAGGCCAGATAACTTACAAGGAATTGCTTTTTCAGACTGGCCTGTCAACTTGTGTCATGTTGGGTAGTGTGCTGGAGGTGCACATGTCCACAAGTCAGGCAGCATTAGAGCAATGAAATAAAGCAAGGGAAAATTGCCATATGTGAAAAATGCAGAGGCTGGTGTTTGTGTCTGACACAGCCAGTGCAGCTTGGGTGAGCGGATGGCTGGATGTTTTTTCTGGCTGATCTCCCACCCAGAGTGCACCAAGGACCTTTGTTTGGGAGCTACCTCCTCCCAACAGTACTCATGTGAATGTTGTGGTAATAATTATTTCCACTTGCCAAGAGGTGCAGTAACTAGCCTAACTGTGGTGAAGCCAAATCCTGTGACTCGTAGACCCTTGAATTTTCTGTGCAATTAAAGGCAGAAATCCTTTCTTTACCAGCTCCATGACACAGCAGTTGGTGACAAGCAGGCAATTGCCTGAATGGTGTAATGAGCCATCTAAAGCCCTGGAGAGAATGGTTGAACTTACTGTTGGACTTTCACACCTTGTTTTATGGCACACAGAAAATCCAGTCTCTTGTAATGATCTCAACTGTGAATGTAGGTACTGCAGCCTGCTTTTTTATGCCAGGGTCATTTACCAAAATTGGGTCCTGTTGGAGTAGGATGGGAGGCAATCTTTTTTTGCAGCCTTCCTACCCCTGCAAGAATGTATTTGTATAATGTAACCACTGTCTTGAATCAGCTAATCCTCCTTCCCTTCCAGGATGGCATCTGCACCTCTAGGTCAGAGACAGTGTTTTGCCAACTGCTGACAGTGTTTCCCTGTGTGTGGGGGAAGGTCCTGCTCTTTACATGGTGGGGCTTGCCAATGCTGCCCTTGCGACTGCTGTGAAGTCAATGTTGGGTACCTCCTGGACATGGCATAGTGACAGCCTGGAAATCCTGAGAAGCCACAGGTGCTCTGACATGCTGTAGACAGCAGCAGCCTTGACCTGAGATGTGTCCCACAGCAGGAGTGAGAAGAGCCCCTTTTGCCCTGGCTGTCTGCAGAGTGTGTGCAACACACAGCCCAGCCAGTGTTGCCAGGGACACACTGTCCAGCTGGGCCCCATGAATTCTAATCCCTTCAATGAAAATAATTAGGTGCAATCAGCAGAGAAGAGGGGTTTGCAGTTACAACACCCACCTGCACAGATACACATGCTCTGCAACTATCTTCTTTGTGCCATGGTTGCAGTAAGCGAGCAGACAAATCTGCTTGTAAGACACAGTGGCGTGTCAGTCGACTGGGATGGCTAAAATGTGGCTTTCTCCAGCTCTGCTCAACAAGACCTCCTCCTGCTGCTTGGAACAATATGTGGTTACCACAACATGACATCTAGTTAGGGAAACAAAGCCAAGCACAATCCACCCAAACTTCAAAACTTCTCCCTTTCCTTCAACAACAGATTTTTCTCGTCAGGTTCAAATTGTTTGCCAATGAGTGCTGGAAAAAGCTGTTGCTCTGGTTTGGCCTGTATTTATTTGCTGCACCAAATCAATAGAAGGTATTTCTGGGAAATGAACATCAGGGGGTGCAAGAAAAAGATATTGGCCTGGCCTTATTTACTAATTAAGGCTAGCTTCTTCAAGAGTTAGGCCACGGTGATGAGTATTTCATACTACTCCTTTGCAGCATCTCTTCCTGAGCTGATGTGTCCAGCGTGCATGCTGTAATTTCTGTTTTTGGTGAACTGAGAGCAAAATCCCAGAAACCACAGGCAGCATCATGCAGCCTTGGTGGGCAGGCTGGCTGGGTCACCTCTCTGCATCCCAGGCCTCAGGTGAGGTATGCTGGGAGAGCAGAGGGATAGACACTGGGTACTTGTGCTTGCTCTTACTATTGTTTTTGAGGAAGTCTGCTACACGTTTGCAGTGGAGCCAGGTAGTAAATGGATGTTGTACAGAACTTCAGTCTCCCAGTCTGTCAAGCTTGAAAGTTTTTCCAGCTTTCAATTTTGTCTAGAGTTTCTTTCTTGAGACTCCCCCCTTCTTCAAACAGAGCCTCAACTCTGGCTGGGTCCCAGAGATAGATACCAAATGGTGCTTTTTTCCCTTTCTTTTGCTCTTTCTTCCTTCTCATGAAGCTGGCAGACTCTCCAAACACACATCCAACCAACGCACAGTGCATTCGAAAACAGGCCATCTGGCTGAGCACTCCTTGAGAATGAGAAGACAAGAAAAACAACCCTCTTGGAGCTGGCAGCCGAAAGGCAGGCAGCCCGTACGTGGACTTGATCTCGTGGTGCAATCCAAGAGCCATCCAATCCAAGGGCATTGCAAAAAAGCTCTTTCCTAATGAGCAGAGTACGGCTGTCTCCAGAAGCGGCTCCAAGTCAACAATTTGAGTGGGATGCTGTAACTCTCCTCACTGCACATGTGCTCATTAATTAAAGCCACTTTGGAAGATGCCCTGGACACCCCCGCCAGGGCTGCCAGCCTACCCTCCCTGAAATCCTGCTTGCTGCTTTGCAGCCCCCTGCTGGGCCCAGAACTGCAGAGCCCCAGGAGAAGGACGGGGCCATCAGCATCCAGCTCTTAACCACAAAATGGACCCGTTGCGTCACCGGTGAACAGCTGCGGGGGGAGCACAGCCCTGGAAGGAAGTTGCACTCCAATTGCTTTGCCATCATTTTTCTCCCCTGAGTTTGGTAACAGCCAGAGTGCTCCAGGCACAAAACGACTCTGGGCAGGTCAGCAAGTGTCAGGGAACAAAGTGAGCTGAGCAACCCGATATCGCAATGTTTCCTTGTTTTTTCTTATGGCTAAGGACTGGATTCACTAAATCAGGGTGGCTGAGGTGAATGCAGAGCCAAATCTGTCAACAGCAGAACAGGGAGCACTCAGTGAAACCAGTAGGAGATGAGTTTAAAACAGATGAAAGAAATTACATCACATTGGGTAGAGAACTTCTGGAAGTTGCTGGCCCTGAAGGCTGCAGGGGCAGACAGCATCAGTGGGCTCAAAATCGGATTAGACAAATTTGCAGGCAACAGGTCCGTAAAATGACACTAAAACCCACCGGCAAAATGTGCAATCTAACATCCCAATCCAAAAAAGGTGAATGCTGGGAAAACAGAAGGGAGAAGGAAATGTCCAGGTCTGTGTGCACTTCCTGGACAATCTCTTACCTTGTCCTAGTTGGGAGCTGATTGCTGGGTGGGGAGGACCACTGCTCTGCCCCAAAGGGCCGTTCTTCAGTTTTTATTGTAGGATTCAGTCCCTGTACCAGCCAGATCTGAAGGTCATATGAACAGATTGTTGCCTCTTTAAATTACCAGAAGGAAGCTAGAATCCAATTCTTCTCAGAAAGCTGAATTTGTGGAACATGTTTCTGTGAATGTTAACAGTCAAAAGCCCTGGCTTAATCTGTTTGCTCTCCCAGTCGTTACATTTCACACAGTGACAGGGTGATTCATTTGACCCTTTATCTTCTTACTTGGGATCTCCTTGTTTCTACATCTGCTCCTGTAGTACTGATGGGAGCAAGGACGGCTCATAGCTACATCTCAGCTATGTGTGTATGAATTTCCAGTGGCTAGTTACAGCTCTGCATCTCCAGATGGCATGTCCTCAGGTTTCTCTCATGGCTTCTTGCATGGGGTTTTGTTTCGAAGGTCAGGGGCCTAACTCTTGATATTTTGACTTTATGAATTCTAGAGTAATGTTCTGTAAGTGAAAAATTGCTTACTTATCTTGAAAAAGTATGACAAAGGATGCACAGCACCAATGCAGGTCCTTGCCACTAAGTTATCAGAGGCATTCACTGCATCTTCCTTTTATCAACATGCAATTTAGTTGTCCCCAACCAACAAAGATGAAGTCTAAAACTGAGATTTTGCATAATTATCTTTCTAAACCCACTGCTCTATAAGCTTTAACAATTACAATGAGATGCTCCTAAACTGAAGAGAATAAAAAATAGGGACTGGATGAGGTCAAAGATGCCCCTTTTTTTTGTGCTGACTAAATTCAAACACAGGTGATTAGTAGAAAAACACCTGGGAGACAGGGACCTGTGCTAAATCAGAATGCAGAGTAGCAGTGCAATTGGTAAATCATACCAGAGAAAATGTAAATAGTATCTGGGAAGCTTCAGTGTGGAAAAAATGGGGTAAGAGACACAAAAAATTTAAAGGGTTCTCTGTGTGATTGAATCTATTCCTTTGCTGTCCTGGTGTCCCACAATTGGTAAAGATCTGTCTTCAAACAGTTGAGCTCTTTATTCCCATTGCTTTTCTTTGGAGGTTATTCTGAACTTGACTCTGCTGTTGTTTTGAAAGTTTCTGCAAGTCTTCAGCCTCAATTTATTTATGACCAGTGTATGCCCATTTTAAGCTCTTTCCTTTTATAAACTCTAACCTGCTATTAGCCACATTTAGTGGAAGTTTTAGGGCATAATTCATCTCCTACAAATATGTGTGTTCTGTTATGCTAACATTGTTCCTTTTCTTTTTTATTTTTAACTTACAGGAAAGCAGAGTAATATGCAAAACCAAGATGAAACATGTTTCAGGTCTACATTACAATTCAGACAGAAATGTAAATCAGCTGAAGACATCAGAACAAAATGCTTTGTAAGTGTTTCTCTGCTATCAATTACTCAAGGGTTAGTTACAGGTAACAAGCCTTTCAGTACATAGTGCTTCCTTTACAGCCTTTGATGTGACCTTGTGAAAGGCAGATTCCCTTCAGGAATGAGGTTCCCTTCAGGAATGCTCTGAGGTCTGAGGCAAGTCAGCTGGAGCTCTGGGAGCATGGTGTCTCCAGAGATCATGTTCCAAACTTGCTCGAGATGTTTGTGTGAACAGCAGTCTTGACAAAGAAAGGATATCAAGGTATAGTCTCATGATACTTAGAATACCAATTCTCAGTATCAATTGTGCTGTGGGAGTGTCATATTCCAATAAAATGAATTAAATTTTCTTCAGGTCCTTTCCAAGATTAGATGTAGAGAGTGTACAAACCATCACCAGTGAAAATTATGCCAGTTGGAACACTTTTCTAGTGAAAAATTTGGTTTTGAGAGAACAGATATTTTCATAAAAAGTGTTCACTGACCTCCAAATGTGCCTCCCTTGCATAAACCCAAAAGCCTTAAAAGCAAAAGAGATTTGATTGTTGGCAGTTTGGGGATTATTCCTCTCCCTTTCCCCCAGCGTTTTCCAATGGAAAATATTCAGGGTTTGGGTTTTCAGCCCTTTGCTGAAATGTCAACATTTTCCAAAGGGTGAAGGAGGGGAAAAGAGAAGAAAAGAAAAACATGTTCTGACCAGCTCCAGTCAGAGCCAAATGGCTTAGTCCTGGATTTGGTCAGGGAAGCATGCTGGAGGGGAGAAAATGGGAGTGTCTTGGTTCCACTCATAGCCTGGCTGGGCTGAGGGCTGCGTATCGCGATCCATTCGCGTGAGTCACTGCGGTCTCCATTTCACCAGGAGAGTGTGTGTAGGAGCTTTTAGGCACTCCAGGTCAATATGCCAGTTGCAAGCCCTGCCCCGTTGTTTGCCACGGCCACTTCGGCTGTCCGTGCGCGTGTGGGATGCACACAGGTACATTCTGTTCGAGTCCTCCAATATTTCCGTGACGTCTTTAACTCACAGAGACAACAGTAACACCTGGCACCTATCCAGACCTGCGAATTCAGCTCTCCTCCATTCATAAAAGAGGAGAAAGGAGAAAAGTGGCATGTGCCTGTAACCATACACGATTATCTGCATCCTCCACCCAAATGACACTGTCTTGTGCTGTATGATGCCTGGAATTTAGCCTTTGAAAGCCCAGACCAACTGTGGACCAACTGGCTCTAGGTAGGGAGAAACAATGGAAGAACCAACATAAAGGCTGCTAACCTACTCATGGACACACAGGCGCCCTCATGCTTCTGCGGGAAAAGGACTGACTTCGTTTCCCCAAAGCAGTGCTGGTGTCCCCACCTGTGTGCTCAGCCTCAGGAAAAGTGTCCCTGCTGTTGGGCACTTTCAAACCTGAGGAAGACCAGGGCCATCCCTGCTGCTGCCTCTCCAAGGTGACTCCCACAACTGCAGTGGGGGAACTGAGATGGATGCATACCCACACTAGGTCTTTGTCCCCCTCTAGTGACTCAACTGCAACAGAAGTTTTCCGAGTCCTACTCCCTCCAAGCAAGATGATAATTTTTCTAGGCCAGGATGTTTCCTTTCTGAAGGCCAGTAGGGCATCTAAGCATCACTGGCAGGTCATATATTTATACACACTCAAGACATTATCCATTACAAATGTAAACAGTAATTTAGGAGCCTGACTTTCTGTTCCACTAGGCCACATGTACCTGCTTTTCTCCCATGGAAGACAGTAGTCACAGGCTTCACGTGACAGCCTATGCCTGATCCTCCCAGGAGGAGACCCAGCTAGGACCACTGTTCCCAGTGGAAAAGCACATGCTCCCAGTCTCTTGTAACCAAACACTTGCTGAGTCACAGCCCAGTCACCCGTACGCTTAGCAAGTGGCGTCAGCCATCTGTCACCAGCACATCCTCCTCACCGTGCTGTGACTCCGTGGGGAAAACAACAGGAGGCAGATTATGTTTGACTAAGGAGCCAGGCTCTCGTGCATCTTGGCTCTGAGTAACCCCTGGACTGCCTTCTAACCAGTGGTGAGGCCTTTGGCTCCTCTTAATTTGGCTCTTTGTCAGGCAAGAAAGTGACATTCAGGTTCAAACACTGGAAGCTTTGCCTGACTAATGAGTGACTCCAAACAAAGCTGACTCAGATGAGACATGGATGGCATTGTACAAAATGTCCCTCCTACAGACAGATCATCTACACGGGCCTCCACACTGGTGTTCTCCAATCAGTGTTTAAAAAACAGCACTAAAATGTAGGGTGCCCTGTTTCCTAAGGTCTTGTCCCACTGCAAGAGCAGCCTTGCCATGTCTGTTGTCCTAATGAACACCCGTGTCTCCCTATGTTCAGCCACGTGCTAGAGGTGCAGCCCTAGAGGGCACAGCTCAAAAAGACAGGATCGCTTCCTGCCTTGTGCCTGCACTACCCACCAGATGAGGCACTGCCCAGGTACAGGAGCCAGACTGCGGGTGTGTAAGCAGCTTGGAGTAAGGATTCACAGGGGATTTCACAAAGCTAGGTCGCTGCACTGTTTACCACAACCTTCCCAGGCAAGGCTCCCCAGCGTTCTCTCTCGTGCCTGGAAGTCTCATGCCTGAAAGTCTCATGCCTATCAGCTCTATGAGGGACAAATCACTCACACTAGCAATCTGACCATCCTACTTTTCCCTAAGGCAATGAAAGAGTGCAGAGTAGATGTGGCCTTTTTGTTCTGGAGGAAAAAAAAAGTGAACTCAATGCCAGGCACAGATCCCAGGCTGTATAGTTCAAATCACGCTCAGAGCACATAATTCCCATTTGTATTTGTGTGCACGCAGGGCAAGGGTGGGGGCTGGCGGNGGGGGCACGGAGGGGAAGGGGGGGGGCTGGGGGGGGGGGGGGTGTGTGTGTATGAATATAAGAATGTAATTGTCATAATTTAATCCAAAACTACTTCTTGGAAGGAAAAAAAAATCAGGCTGACACAAAACAGCATGTTCAGTTATAAACACCACATGAAAGAGCCGTATTATGTTCTGCTTGGTAACTGACATTGAGTGCTAACATTCTCAGCTGCCCACTACTGGGCAAAGGCTTTTCCAATTCTCCCCCTCGCCCCAAAACAATCCCCCCAGCCAAACTGCAGCACGGATACCAATTTCTGAGGCCGCAGAGAAATTCCACATAGAAAGTTCATTATGGGCAGAGGAGGCTGGCTGGCAGGCAGCGCGGCGCGGAGCAGATAGATGGCCATCTGGGACTTGGGGCACTCCCAGCTGTGCACACACATCTGCAAGGCCACGGAGAAGCTGGCACGCGTTGTGGGAGCTTCAGAGGGGCTTTCCCCCCTAGATTTCCCATAACAGGACAGTGTATTCCTGGAGCAATGTGCCTTGCTGGCATCAAGGCTGCTCCTCTCCAACCGGCTCAGGGGTCTGCAGGCTCGAAGGAGCAGCAGCCATCAGGAATGGTCTCAGGGCTCTCACTGCCCTTCCCTTCTCTTCCCAGGTCTTCAGCTGGAGTGACTCATTCGTGTGTAAAGGAAGTACAGTCATTCCGGCTTAGATTCTCAGGGGCACTTACCTACTTAGCTCCCGCTGGCACTGCACCCCTCAAAAAGCAGCCAGGAACACCGGAGATCTGATAATTCACTCGGTATTCTGGAATTCACCAGGCAGAATCACCCTTCCTGCTGGTGGGGCCAGGAGATAGTGTGAAAATGCCCTTCCAATCCTTGCTGTCCCCTGTGGTGGGGGTGGTTGGGGTCTCATGCTAACTAGAGGCTCCACAAATCATCGACTGGAGTTGTTGCAACAGGATATCATGAAATAAACGCCTTCTGCTTGAAGAATATGTTTTTTAGCTTGATGCTAACCTTTATTTTTTGTGGGGCTGGGTGACATTATTAGCACCCGTGCTTACTGCTGAAGTGAAGCATCTTTGTTGCAGCGTGGGTGGGAGATGGGTTATCGTCAATATGGAGCAGATCTAGAGAATGACTTCTGTTATTTACTTCTTTCTGTTCTTGTAGGACATGTGACACCGTTTAACAAAGATCTGCTTAGCAGAAAAATCCAATTAAAACCTGAACTGTCCTTCAGCTGTGCCCAGCACACTGTCATCTAGCAGTCCGGTGCTGTGGGAACAAGGTGGAAGGAGGGTAAGCAAAAAGTGCTCCTTGTGTGGGGACACTTCGGGATCACGAGGCGGGCGCTGCCTTTTGCCTTAGAGGATGGTCGGGCTTGGCACTGCCGACCGTTTTCCGGGACAAAAGGCCGTGTGGCGGCACGATCACCGCTCGCCCGAAAGGTGGAATTGAACCACTCTGTCGCTAGACAGCTACAGGTTTGAAGCCTGCACCCCAGACCACTGAGGGTCATCCGGGCAATTCTCAAACGCCTTATGACACCGTATATGAATTCCCAGATCCCTTTCGCCCCTAGGTAAGGGCGAGGGATGCTTTTCCATAGGCGCGCACCCTGCGCTTTTCCCCAGCGCGGGCACCGCCACAGGGAGCCGCGCGCGCGGCGCTGTGGGGAGGGGCGGCCGCTGCGGCCCCCGCCGCCATCCCAGCAGCGCCGCGCGCCGCATGCAAATATCGGGGCGCTGATTGGCTGTCCCCGCGGGAGGGGCGGGGCGCGCGGCGCTCCGGGAAGGGCCCGGGACGGCCAGTGAGTCACGGCGCTTCCCAGAAGGAGCGGGGCAGCCCCGCGCGCTTCCCGGAGCTCCGGGGTCCCTTACAACATCGGACCGGGCAGCTTGTGCAACAACGGGGGCGGCCCGGGCCCCCGAGGTGTGATGCGAGCAGACCACGGCACCGGCTCGGGTTGAGCAGTATCTTTTTTTCCCCCCCCCGCTCCAGTGGCTAATGCCAGATACTCTGGAGGATGTGAATCTCCCATGAGATACATCTCAGAACAATAATATCCTCTGGGAGGAAATTCCTCCCTGGCCCCCAGCTGAGGATCAACTTATGCCCCGAAGTATGAGGATTGAAAACACTTGTAATTTTATCCTAGGGAGTGTAACTATAGAGGCTATTTTCATAAACCCTTGAAAAATTACTCACTTATTGCCTCGAGAGATTCCTCTGAAGCGGAGCCACTTCTGCAAATGCATGTGGTTTCCAGTGATTTTTAATTAGATAATTCTTTTCGGTGTAAGCAACAAAAAACCCTGTAGGGCCATTCCCCCTCTTGCTCACCCTGGGGAAGCTTAGACTCCAAACTGGTCCTCGGTGGAGCAGCATCCCAGTTAGAGTGGTACAGATCAGAACCAGAGCCACAGCCCGAAGCTGGGAGCAGTTTTGTAAATGTCAGCAAAAGAAAGCAAAAACTACGTGGTGGGGCAGCACCATTCCCACTCACACCCAGGAATGCTGCTGGACACAGCTTTGCTTTCAGTGCATAGCTCCAAGTCATGACTTAGCCCCTTGGAGCTGAACCAGCTCAGGTATGACCTGGCCTGCTGACTCCCCATCACTGACATAAACATATTTGAGGCCTTATTGTTTGTAGTGAGTGGCTATTTTAGCAACTTAAATGCGTTTTTTAAGAGCACTCCAACCCAGAAGCAGGGCTCTTATCAGAAGGAGATGGTTTGAGAGCTGCTTCTGTGCCTGCCAATGCTGGGCAGAAATTTTTCTTCGTTTCTTCAGTTTGTAGGAGGCACGTTCCTCAGATTCCTATCTCTTTACCCGGTACTTATCCCAGTAGCAGGTGTCGTAATTTAACAAATGGCTTTTGTGCATAAAAATGCACAGGGTGAGGATCTGGGGGTGTGCATGGGAGGAGGTGGAGGAAAATTAGTCATGGGGAGGAAGAGAGGAAGAGGTTAGCATGGGGGTTGAGGAAATCAGGTGTCCACAGCTATCCCTCAGGCTTCCAGCCAAGCCCATCCTGACATGTGCCGGAAGAGACACGTGAGCTCAGAGATATGCTCCTGTCAGCCCATTGGCATGTAACCTCGCTGACCCATTCAGGCCCAATAAGAATGGATGGCTGCCAGGGGTCAGAGCAGATGTTCCTAGCTTCTGGACTTCGTGTTCAAGGCTCGGGTTTGACACCACTTTCACTTTCTGTTTGCTTTCCTCTCTAGCGTCAACCTTTTCTGGATCTCTTACCCTGCAGCACTTTATGGAAAGGGTTCTTAGTGTGACAATGCTGCTGTCTCTTGCAGCCTCTAGGATTTTTAAGCAGGGATGTCTGTCTCTCAAATATTATGATCAGTTTCCCTGTACTTTCCAGAAAAAGACTATGCCAAACACTCAAGTCCAAATGAAAAAAGAATAGCCAGACAAAATAATTCCAGCCAAGAAACCAAAGGATCCATCAGAAATGCCAGCTCCTAAACTTCCTTTATTCTGCAGTAAAGGGAGATGCAAAGATAATGAACACAGCAGCTTCTAAAGATTGAGCAGTAGAGGAAGGTGCCTGAGAGGGTCAGCAGCAAGATAGGAAATGATGCTGGACCCGGAGTTGATGGGGAAGCAGTAACAAAGCAGTTGTGAGAATTTTCTCCTTGACCGGATGCTGGTCTGTCTGGGTTTGGGTCTGCCTCTGGAACGGAAGCTGTGCTAGCCACTGACTTCCCCAGCAGGGGTTGAAAACAACATTTCCAGGACCTCTGTGTGTCTGTTTTTTAAAGGCCTTTGTCACCCCTGCATGAAGGGATTGGGGATGACTTGCTCTGCCTGACAGAGGTGCTGTTCTCCTATGGGCATGGAGAGGCACAGGGGCAGGTACCTACAGGCAATACTCGGTGCAGTTACTGCAGGTGCTGCTCACTGTGCCTGTGAGGGCTCAGGCCTTATCAGGAATCGGTGAGTAGATCTGGCTGCTGGCTGCAGATAATGGTCATCTTATAACTTCTGATTAGATTTATAAGGCAGACAACAAAGACAAATTGGTAGCTTCTAGGATTTCTGAAAGCATGTAAATAGTGAACAGACCTGTTGATTTGAAAGCCTTCTCAGCATCTGATTTGCCTTTAAACATTTCTTGGAAATCCTGTAAGCATTTACTGCAGCTTTAGACCAAGTGTCTTTGGAAATCTGACCCTTTCCTATTAAAAGTATAGAGCAAATTCAATTTCTTAGCTTAATGATGGAAAAGCTTGCTCTCCTCAATAATGCTCCTAATTAAAGCATTTTTCAGTGTCTTTGGACCTGATTCTCTACCTTATGCAGAGAACTACACTGTGCCAAATGGGTGCAGAGCACTGCCAATTTAGGTTTGATTCAATGCCCGTTCAAGTTAATAGAAATCCTCCCACAGAAGTTGATGGGATTTGGTTCAGGCCCCAAAGTCAATGGGAAATTTTGATTTGGCAGTACTTTATGCCCACACTGCACCAGTATAAGCAAATATTCAAGGTACAAAGCCTTGGAGAATTTGGAAGGGTCATTGTAAGGGACTTCTGCGGCAGACTGTAGCATAGGCTATTTAAGCAATTCACTTGCCTACTGTCCAACAAAGAAGCTTTTAAACAAATCAATCTGAACTTTTCCTGTTCATTTTTTATAGTGCTCTTATCACTTAGCAATACACTCTTTATTTTTGTGTTGGTTTAATTTCTTTTTTTGTCCTAGGGTGGCAGAACACAAAAGCATCTGCAATGCTTTGCTCTTACTACTCCTTTTAACCACCAGAACCTGATTTGTGTCAGAAAAGATAAGCTTAGATCCCTACAGTATTAAAATAATTATTTGGTGTAAGGTGGGGGATGAGAAGGGCTGTTATTCTTAGCAGCAGCAATGAAATTTCAGCAGCTGATGACGTCAGTGCTAAAATGTCAGTGTGAAACAGGCTGGAACAAATTAAGAGTATGGTGTCGTCACTGTGAGAGCCACGCTGCCCTCCAGAGGGACTGTTGTTGGATGCTGCAGATGCAGTTCAGGAGATGGGAGGGGGACAAAGGCTTGTGAGAGCTTCTCAGCAACTTCCGAAAAAAGCATCCAACAACAAGCATCTCAGTACCACAAAGGTCAAAGAAGATGCAATTTGAATGCTCCTGCCCACCTCAAGGTGTGAGCTCACAGCAAGGGAAGGGCTGCTTCTACAAACCAGATTCCAGGAACTAGTACAGGAAAAAAAAGGCAGAAACCAAAATAAAATTGGCCATCTTCTAGTAACTTAACAAACTGGGCTAACTCTGTCTCTGATGACACTCCTGTGACTCAAATTGTAGAGAAATTTGGCCTGAGATGACTTTTGTCATGATGTACTGCTTGAAAGAGGGCAATGTGCTTGGAGTACAGGTGATCCTGAAGCATTTTATTACTTAACTGTGCTGTTGCATTTGAAGAATGCCTTCAGGCTATCCAAAAATGCTGAACTCAAGGTGCAGAGAGCTTTAATCAAAATGGGATAAAATTCCAAACACATTTATGCTTGTCCTCAAAGAGCCTGGTCTTGCACGTCTCGGCTAGGTGGTGTTGTTAGACCAGACCCCGTGTCAGCACAGGGCACAGATCCTGGCTTAGAGGTGGTATCTCAGGGTACCCTGATAACTCAGGGTCTTGAGGCATGCATCTTTTTGGTCCAGCAGTTGAGCTACCTTGTCTGCAGGGGTTGTTGGGCTCTGGGATGTGCTGCTTTGGAGGGCTGATGGGGACGGTTGGGACCATCCTGCCTTCCTTCATGGAGACCTGCAGTATTTTGTAGGAAATACGGGAAAAGTCGATATTCCCTGGATTCGTGTTGCTGGAAAACTAATACCGGTAACAAAACTGCTCTGTGTTGTTTCACTTATTTTTCGAACTGCCTGTCTCGTAGCTGCAGGGATGGATGTGGTTACAGCAGACAGATCCATTGAGATGTGTGCTTATCTACCAATCGTACCAGCTGTTTCTGGCATGCAGCAACTGACTGACCACAGTAAGGAAACAAGGATGTAATCAGTTAGCAAAGCACTCCTTTCTCAGCAAAGATGATAAGGATTGTTGGCAAACCCACAGAGAGTTACGGGAATAGAGGAATTGGTGTGCTGAAGTCACTTCCTATCACTTGGGAGTCCCTGTGCTCAGAGCATTATGTTTGCTTTCCTAGTATGGATCTTGGTGGTTGTCTGCATTAGTTCAGACATATAAGAGCACTCAGCCTGTCCCAGCACACAGAAGCCTGCTTGGGGAAATTGCCAACACAGTCTTTTACCTACTTTTGTGGGAAGGATTCAGACTGGCTGTGAGCAGAGAGAGCAATTCATTACACATCTTTACACCAGTCAAACACCTTGCTGCAGAGATTTTTGCAAAAACAGGCATGACTTAATCAATTCTGGGAAGAGGCACATGCCAACAAAAACACTCTTTTGCCAACTGTGCTGTCATTCGAGGAGTATCAGCAATCCTACTCTTTGTCAGTGTGGGGACTCCACTGATTAGTTGCCTTATGGGTGGACAGCGCAGGAGGTTCCCAGCCAGTGAGGTCAGTGCTGAGGTGAGACCCTCCTCCCTCATCTCTAGAGGAAGTGGTGGCCATTTCAGCTGCACCTGTATCAACAGAGAATTTCTAGAAACTGGAGGTGAGCTCCTGATCGTGCAGCTGGTTGCTGTTGCAGTCTGTAGATGAGAAATTTGTTGTACGTGGTCAACACAGATCTGATGATACCTCGGGAGTATCCGGTGTCTTCTCTGAGATCTTCACAGCCAACTCAGAGAGGGCTTCCACTGCAGCCCTGTGTCCAACTAGTGCCTAGCACCGAGGTTAGGAGAATGCCATTAGATCAAAGCTCCCTTACCAGGAAGGCTGGAGAGCCTGGACAGACAGATGCAGTGCCAAAAAGCATTGTGTCGCCACAACGTCAGCATTTAAAAAATGTGACTGGCAAAAGCAGGGGAAGCAAGAGGTTGAATGCTACCTGCACCACATCCTGTTTAGCCCAGATTTACTAGAGCTTTGGGGATATAGGAATTAAATGTCCACAGAAGGAAAAAAAAACACTTACAGCTTTCCTAGATTTATTGGGTAGGATGTGTATGTGAAATTGAGCTTTACTACAAATCCCCAGTAGACAGTATGTGAGACAGAATGACTTTGTTCTGGATGTGTTTGTAAATATCTGTCTATATTTTTAAGACTTACCACTGTAAGAGACCCAAGATGATCTGTGATTTCTGCAATCTCATCAGAGAGCAAGTGAGTGATTCCATGTGGTGGAGACATACAGCCCATGACTCACAGCCCTGAGTCACAGCATTGGGACACTTCAGCATTCAGAACACTAGTAGTGACAGAAATCAGGATGATGAGCAAGCAGCTGTTACTCATTCTCAGCTGGACACTATAAGCATGTTTGTACCAGTCAGTGTGGCTCTGGCTCTTCTCTGCTTCCTCCTGCAGACCTGCAGTCATCTGGATAGCAGGGTGACATAGCTCACTTAACATTTGCCTCTGGGCAAGGGATGATCAAGTCTAATCTCTGGCTCCTAAAGTGTCCTGCTTGACTCTATTAGGCTCAGCGTAGAGTTATCATGGCAATTTTCACTTTAGATTACTTCTTTTATCTCTGGAGATCAGCTCACATTACAAACATGAATGCATTGATCATCACATGGAGTTAGAAAGTGTATCCCTATTTTCAGCTGGGGGAGACTGAGGCACTAAGTAGATAGGCAGCTTGTTCTTAGTGACAAAGGAGGTTTGTAGCAGAACCAGGACAAAACCACAGGAGCCTAAAACTACCTCTCTTATCTCTAACAACTGAACCATATGCTCCATTGCATTCATCACTTCCTCATGAGGTGGCAGTTTGGATGAGAACAAGTGCCCAGGAAGTCACCCTGTTTATACTGTCTTGGCCTCTTAATGCCTGTAGAACTTTTTTCTTGAATTCTTTTCATGGCCATCAGCTTTGGGGCGGGAAATGATTCCAAGAGACAAAGACTTGGTTGTGTGTGTGCACGTGCGTGTGTGGTTGGGAGAGGGGAAGAATAAAAAATCCATTTCCAGATGGTTGAAAGGATGCATAGCACTTTGCTATTGGCAAAAACAACCTCTTTCATTTTCAGGATGTGTAAGTCACAGAATTGCAGCTGGAAAAAAAGTAGTAGAGAGGGAGGCAGTGGGGTAAAAATAAGAATTCCTAATGAAAAATAACCTAGCCAATATTTGAAAATCTAAGTGCTTCATTTTTATGTAAATGGGAAGGTAAATGAGCTTGCTAAAGAGAATCTGTGTAGAGCAGGTCCAAATATGTATCATCTAATTTTCTTGTTAGCTTCTTTGCTTTGCATTCCCAACTGTAGCCTCACAGGAAATTCAGTTCCTGGCAAGCTTCAGCTCCAGACAGGAAACATTCTGAGGAATTTCTTCCATACAGGTACTATATTTGCTTGGAGGGATAACATGGTGGAGATATTTACCACTGCTGGATTTAACTAGCAGGATATTATGCACGTTGATGGAGTTGCTGGGAGTGATCTCTGTCTGCAGCCACCAGCATGCCATGTTTAAACAAATCGTGCTGCTCTGCCTGCCTGTGGGAAGATTTGCATTAGATCTGGGCCAGATTCTCCTTTCTCTGACAGCAGCATGGCCCAACTTATGTCAAAGATATTTGCTTATGTCAGGGAATATCAGGATCAGGCTCGTGCAGCAGGTTTTTATCACACAACAAACTTGGTCTTATGCTATTTGCATGTACAGATACTTGCAAGCAGGCATTTTGATAGAAGTGACTGGAGTGGGGGGAGGCTTATGCTGTGGGTGGAGGGGAAGGAAGGTCTTTGCTTTTGCCTCTGCTCTCTGAGGGGACCAAACACCGAGAGGGGGCGAACTCCGGCAGCACACAGCCTTTCAGATGAGTGAGTGGGAGGTGCTCAGTGTGCCAGCTGAGACACAAGCCTCCTGCACCCCTTGGGATGCTCTCCTACCTTTCACTGCAAGTTTGGCACAGGCCTGGTCTGCTTATTAGTCCGGAGGAGTCTGAAAAACAAGTGTGGTACATCTGGCAGCCACTCATCAGTGAACAGTGATGTGGTGGGTTGAACAGTTCTTGATGCACCCAAGAACAACATCCCTTTCTTATCAAAACACATGAGTGCTTTCAAGTCTTTAATGCAGTTCTCAGGATACAAAGCGTGAATAGTGTGATCAGTCTGAATCACTGTCTCCCAAGAGAAACGTGAGGGTTTAAGTACATGGCTGGGAGTAGTCCTGTGCTGGCAAGGAAATGGACTGCATGACCCATCTCAGAGATCTATGATTCACTGCAAATAAAGAGAATGAGCGTGAAAATGTGTAGTAACATGTAGTGGTACCTTGCCTGCTACTACAGCACAGCCTCCAGCCAGAGACAACCCAAACACGTTTGCAGGTGTGCTCTGGGAACAGGCCTTTTCTGTGGGGAGCCATGAAAGACAGCAGAATATCTTCAAAGTCTTAAAGGTCTCTGAGCCACCATGCCAAGCTGTGGAAATGTAACTCTGTGTGCAGTGCTGGAGCATGGATTTTTTTTAAAGTTTTTTTGGTTTTGTTTTTGTTTTTTTTTTTGTTGGTTTCTGAGGCAGGAAGCACAAGTGCAGATCGTCCCATTTAATGCTATGGGGGGAAGAAAAGATTCACAGACACCCCTGCAGTGTTAGGGAAAATGCAGCTTTGGCCTTTAGTGCCCTTTGTTACATAAATACAAGTAGCGTAGACATATTAATCACCCTGCCATTGAGGGAGGAACAGAGCAGCAACCTCAAATGCCACCCACTCCCCATTCTCGCTCCCATTTGATGTTGCTATTTTAAGCCACACATTATTTCCTGCTGTGATTTTATTTTTTTTACCCAGCTTCTAATTCTGGCTCTGAGGTAAGCTGTGACATACGTATCCCTCCTCTCCCCCTCCCCGCCTTCCTCCTCCCCCTGCACCCACGTCCTCTTTATTGCTGTCTTTTAGAAATTGTCTCTCATGTAAGCAGCCGGGTTCCAGAGGTTAGTTATTGACTGCCCACAAAAAAATGCAAAGAGGCTGATCTTCTTCCTGCTTTGGGACTTCAGTGCAAACAATATTGAGGTCATGGTTTGCAGGGCAGACTGCTTTAAGAGTGCTGTTCCCTTGCTTCCTTCTCCTCAGAGAGTTCAGGGTTGTAGAGAGGATAGCTGGCTGGGAAGGAAGGCTGCTGTTCCACAGCTAATGATGGACCATGGCTGGTGTAGCCATCTGGCGAGAAGGGCAGTATAGCAGTGCCACATGCTTTGGGGCAGACAGGAGAAAGGACAGAGCTCAACTACTCGACAAGGGTTTTCTCTCCTGAGCCTGCTTGTGTATAAAAGCTGTCAGCAGATTTCCAGCCCCCAAGTAGTTTCTCCCACCAGCCTCGTCCTGCCCGTGCCAGAGTGCAGCTTCTGTCTGCTTGGTTCTGCTGCATCCACGTGTCTGCTGTGGCT
The DNA here is from genome assembly GCA_013398175.1 of Climacteris rufus. Taxonomy (NCBI): domain Eukaryota; kingdom Metazoa; phylum Chordata; class Aves; order Passeriformes; family Climacteridae; genus Climacteris; species Climacteris rufus. Next base: position 459,043 of record VZRZ01003083.1, read on the forward strand.
TTCAGCTGCCACCAGCTCAGCCCTGAGGAAGGCTGTAATTGCTTTAGTCTAGGGCAGAAAAAGAATGGAGCCTGCAGTCTCAGGAAGGGCCTGGTGCACCAGGCAGCAGTGGCTCTTCCCCTCTGTGTGAGCATGGCTGAGTACTGATAAGGGCCCTGCCGAGGTAAGTTTGAGCCCTAGGAGAAAATCTGAGGCCTGATTTTCCACCACAATTACAGGCTTATCCTCTTCCATACCCACTCGCCCCTTTCCTCTCTGCCAATCAACCTGTCCTGAAAATCTCCTCTGACTGGATGGTTGCTGCTGCAGACGAATCCTGCTAGCATAAGAGAGCAGGCTGGGTGGCAGCAGGCTGCTGGCAAAACCCCAGGCCTTGCTTCTACTTCCAGGGAAACAGAGGTCTGGGCTGCCCTCAGCCAGCCCTGATGTATACATTTCACACAAACAATCTCACACCTTCCCCTTCCTGTGAGTTGCTTTTGGAGCTGATGCACGTGGCTCTTGTCTGTCTGGTATGAGCAATAGCTGTAGAAAATCCGAGGCTGGGCATCTATGTGTTCTTTTCCTCCTATTTCCCAGATGGGGACTCCAGTTACACCCTTTCTGAGGTTCCTGGAGAGTAGGAGAAGCAGAGAGAGTGAGAAGCCCTTTGCCAAGTGGTCAAACGTTAGTCACAGTTGCTGGAAGTCTTTGCTGTGCTCTCACCGGGACCATTATTTTTATTTTCACAGTTGGGTTTCCATGTGGGTGCCCAGAGAAGGCTGGGGAGTCACATCCCTTCCCAAGATCAGGCCACACGCCAACTTTGTGCACTTTGCCACTGGTTTGGAGCAGCGAGGAGCACTGGGCAGCTGTCCTGTCGCAGGCCACGCCTGCATAGAGCTTGCAACTGAATTGAGCAAGCTAATTTCCAGTGCATGAGAGTGAGGGGAAAGAGCCAGGCTCAAGAACTGGAGTGATCACACCAGAATTAAATGACTGTTTTGCCAGCATACTTTGTCCCCATGGGCAACTATTTTTAAAGTTCTTGCAGAATAACTTCTCCCACAACAGCAATGCTAGAGAGTTTCCCCTCAAGAGAGGGAGAAAAAGGACCTCAAAAAGGACTTGAGCAAATGGGCTTTACAGAAAATGACCTTGCTCTCGGGTGTCACACCCAGCACTGCGCAGCAGGAGCCAGTCAGCAGCTGACAGGCGTCTGGTGTCCTGTGCTGGATGAGGACAGCTCTCCAAGGATCGATGTTCCCATGATAGCCAGTACTTCCATCCTTGCTGGTACAGACTCACAGCATCTTGGTGGGGGTCTGTGTGGTGGAGGGAAGAGCTGACTGGGCACAGGGGCTCAGGGAAGGAGAAGAATTCAGTTTATACTGGGTGTTGCGTGCTTGCTGGGACCATCCACCAGAGACCAATGCTCTGGTGGTCACTGGAACAATAGGAATACTGGGAAAGAGCTTGTGGCTTACAGAAAAAATGGCTGTGGGGTAGGGGCAGCTTAGTGCACTGGTGCAATAGGCCATATGTGTCATGGCATTCGAGGTATGTGATAAATAACCCATTTTCAAGTTTGGTCAGGCTGAGAATTGCATAAACAACACCACCGCCGCAGAAATTACAAAGCCCAAACAATCCTGAATAGTCACAGTTTGACATCTGGGAATGGCACAAGATGCCAGACATTTCATGGCCTGTGGACTAGCTGATGCCATCCATACAACCCCAAAGCTGTATGTTCTTTCCTTGCAGAGCTGGCCTTTATGATCAGCCGTGCTGTATGCACCCTCATGGCAGCAACCAGAGAGGCCCAGCTCATGGGAGATGGATCTGGCAGGAGCTCTGACTGCCTGGAGAGCCCCCTTGCTACTGACCTGCCATTGTTCCCTGTTCTGGCAGCTCAGACACAGCTCATCTAGGTCAACAAAGGCGGCTCAGGAAGACATTCCGTGCGAGCTCCAATGAGATCTGCTCCTCCCAGGGCCCTTCAGCTGGGCTTGCTCCTTTTTCTCATTCCACACACAGTTTAAAAGACTCTGTTTGTAAACACCAGTCTCTGACTCTGCCTCTGGGGCTCTGGGCAGAAGGCCAGGGAGGGATCTAAGAGACAGCAGACAGTTTTAAGAGGCAGTGGCGTCCGATTGCTGTGGTGGAGAGGATACGCCTTGCAGTTAATAGCCACGGTGGCGGGAGTCACCTACAGTACCAGCAGGTCTCAACACTATTTCATGGCTCCCTGAGGCTGAGCTTGGGTTTTACTGAAATGACCTCTTCACATGCCAAGGTAAATTCTGTGTCTCTCAAGCCAGCTCTTCCAGAATCAGTGGGGAGTTAAGCTGCGTTGCCTCAAGTGTGTGTACAAGATCAGGGCCCTGTGATGACAAACACCACAGTGGACATGTGTTTGCATTTGACACAGTGCTGGTTAAATATTTACTCTGTTCAGCCTCTCCTTCCTATAGGTTGCTCCAGAGATCTTGGCCACATACATGGACTGGGACATTCCCATCTAATTGGGCAGTCAGGGGCCTGCTGTGGCGTAGCACCTGCTCACTGAACACAAGACAGATCACCTACAGTCTGAGATGCTGGCAAGGGCGTCTGCCCAAGCCTCCCTTTGCTATAGTCCTTTTGAAAATTGGTTAACAAGTGCCACTGTTTGGCATTGTGACATTGTGGACCTATGACAAAGCTCTGCTGTTGAAGGGAGGCTAGAGCTGGTGAGAGTTAGAGCTGTGCTCACCTCTTCTTATCAGCTGCAGCACTTGGTGGGCAAGGGAGGCAAGGGGACATCTTCACCAAAGCACAAGTCTGAGCCTGTTTATATGTCCAGAATTGATTCTGTCTACACTTTACCAGCAGGCACATTTATGCACAGATTTAGATGAAGCTGTAAAGCTCCTGGAAAGGTGAGAGCCAGTTCTGGGCAGAGTGAGGAGCATTAGGAGCCTGAGTACACACAGATATGTAATACAGAACTACAGCTGAAAAGCAGCCAGTGCTCCAGCCAGGCTGTGCATTGGCTGTAGGGTTGCCCTGTCAGTACCTGAGCTCACACATCACTGCACAGATGAACCCTCTGTGCCCTGCATCCTGAAGGCCTGCATCTGGAACAGCTCATTGTCCCCATGAGGGTACCTCTGCACTGGGCTGCCAGGGCTTCAGACTGTGTGTGACAGCTTGTACCTGGGTCATGTGTTACACCTTGTGCAAAGGACTCCATCGCTCCTGTGGGAGCAATGTGGGAGGTCAGGCCTGGCTGGTGGGGCTGATGGAGGAGGAGAAAAGCCGGTGGCTCCTTTAAGGGAAGAAGCCAACAGGACTGCAGAGAAGGAGCTCTGGAAGCTGTGTTTTTCTCTCAGCGCCTCAGGGGCTGGTTACTAAATTTGGTTACTGGGCTTAAATAATGCAGCGTGGCAGAGCCCAGTGGGTTTGAACATTGTCATATCCACATAATCCTCTCCTAGGTGGCAGAGATCTCTTGTTCTCTGCTGCTGCTATCTGCACAGGAGCTTGAATGTGATGTGAAACATCATCTTAAATAATTATAACTAGCAGAGAAGAGCCAAAGCTGCAAAGTCCCATCTATTTCCACTGTGCTCTGTCTATCTATGTAATTTCTAAGGTGCCAATCACCAAAGCATCCAAGCACTGTCTAATCTGGATCTGAGTTCCCTTGGTGCTCATGGAGGCTTGAATCTTAGCATTTTGTGTGAGCCCATCTCTGGCAAGCATAGGGACAGGGCTGCATACTGTGTGCGAAAAGGCCTCCTATTGTTTCATGATTTACTGACCAAAAGTCCATTTGGGTTGGAGGAGTCAGGACATCATAGTCATGCCTGGCTCAGGAAGCGTTAAATCCTGTTATTTTGGCAGAAGGCAGGGCAGGCTTACCAAAGGAGGGCAGGGAGCCATGGTGTATTGCCTTCCTTCCAGGTCACACAGTGTGGAAGTAGGGGCAGATCTGTACAACCTGAACAGTGTGTGCACCAAGGCTGCATCCAGCTTGGGGGCAAGAAGGCCCTCCGCCATCCCTCACTGCAGATCCAAGCCCCCCCCAATCCCAGCACACCAACAGGGATAAGGGACAAGCACACCACAGGAGCCAGTGATCTGCTTTGCACCATGCAGGAGAAGGGGGAAGAAAACGATGCATCCAGCTGTCCTCTCAGCTGACCTACTGCCCCACACTTCCTAGAGACTTTGTGAAATAGATTAAAACCTGCCAGAAGACCACTCATGGCTAACACATTGAGTGCTAGCAGTGGCAAAGGGACTCACTGTACTGAACATACTCACCTGGAGTGAAATGAGATTAAACCTTTCCTTCATTGCCAGGGAAAGAGTATTTGTTCTTAGTGAAAACCTGCCAGGTTCAGGCAATGTCAGAGCAGTGTAATTACTTTCCATCCACTGGGCTGCTCTTAGGAAAAGGATCTCTCTCAGTCTCTGCCTACAGTCTCCTGATTTGACATGACACTTGACAGCAGGTTTTTATGGCAGAGGATACTTAGCAGTTACTGGGAGAGATTCTTTCCAAATCCTGCTTGTAAGCATCACCTTTCAGTCTTTACAAAAGTACAGGTCCTCTCCACTCTCCCCCATTAATCAGCCATATCCTCCTTATCCCACAACTGCTGGAGTATTTTTAGTGACATTGAATAAATACATGTTAAATTTTTCTCCATTAGTGACATGTCAGAAATTAAAATGGCATTAGCTGTAAAGCCTGCAGCAAAGCCATCTGCATCTAGGGCACATGCACGTGGTTGCCCAAGAGGCCAGGAACAACAGTACCAGCATTGCTTTTCCTTCAATCCATCCATACTCTCTGCACGCCCTGTCTACCCTTCTTCCTCCAGAAATACTAATGGCACCTTCTGCTGCTGTTTACTCACAAACTATGCTCAAGCCTCCCAAACATTATGGGTAGGGGAAGTCTCCAGGTTACAGCATTTCATCCTTTCCAGTCACATTAGACATGTCCTCCCCAGACATATTGGAGATTTCTCAAGTCCCGTTGTAAAAAGCAGATGAATTTTTTTGTCCTTGCTAAGGCCACTGTATAGCAACTCCAAAACTGCTTCTGTAGCTGGGACTTGGCTGGTAGGAATCTAAGTATATCAATAACTTGATTTTCCATCCATATCCATGACTGCCTTCATTCACATGATCTCTACTCTTCCACATACACTGGCTCCTCAGCTAAACTTCATGTCTGACTCTAAGCCATGCCCACTCTGCCAGTCATCCCACTCCTTCATTTCAAACCTTGTTTCTTCCTAGACATCCTTCCTCTCCCCCACTGCCTTTCTTGCTTCAGCCTTCCCCTGCCTTGTTTCCCCTTGTCCTTCTGACTACCTATCCTATCCCCTTCCTTTCCTATTTGCTTTTTCAGTCTGCTCTGCCTCCCACTCTAATCCATCTTCCTCAGTCAGAGATGGACATCTCTGCTGTCTCTGGTGGTTCAGGCAAATGGCTTTCATCTTCTCTGAGTTGCCCAAGGCAGGAGCTTGCTCTCCTTTGCTACTGCTCCTTCAGGTATGTGGTATGGATCAGCTTGGAATCCCAAGCATGAGGAAAAGTGTACACAGAGATGATAGCACGTGTATCTTAACAGGAGAAGATCAGCTCAAAATCTCTGCCACAAAGGAGCAATGGATAATGGATGAGGAGAAGCTCAGGGTGAAAGACGCTAAAATACTACAGCTATCAAACAAGCCAAAATATTTATAGCTGTGATTTGCAGGGTGGCTGATTGTGGAGGGCAGGGAAAAGCCTACTATTGCCTACCATTAAGTAAGAGGGAAATTGCAAAACAAACATCCCCTTTGGATATTTAGTAGCACGCCCAAAAGATTAACATTGATTGTATCTCCTATTAAGAAGCGAGATACTACCTGGCTTTAATTAACAAGGTGGGTTCTCAATCTGCAATTGCCTTTTTGCAAGTATCAGGTGAAACATCAGGGCTGGTGTTCCCTGTGCCATGAAGTTAGACTCTTCTGGTTAGCAGGCTAATCCTGAGGCCCTGCTCTTCAAAGGTATTTAGGTTTCAGGCCTCTGATGTTATTTAGATGCTTATTTCGTTTAAGGCTCCAGGCCTTAGGAGCTAAGAGGATGGCTACAAACTCCAGATTGCCTGGTTCAAGTCTAGTCTATGTAAGTCCTGATGGATAAATGTTAAATATCTCTTAAATATCTGCATGATGTCAAATTTCTCCCTGAGGCTGGGTCATTTTGCAGTTGCCTGATGTATCCTCTGTGTGCCTTTTGTTTCTGAAGGAGGGGGTGATAGCCAACGTCAGAGTCCTGAAAATGGCTTTGACGGACCTGTGTAGAACTCAGGTTGTTTTAGAGTTATTAATTCATTCAGACAAGCAAGCCTGCTGCTTGATGGGTGCTTTGTTTTACTCGGGGGGTGGGGGAGAGAGCACAGGGAGAATTGGTGCCTTTCCCAGACTTGCACAATAGCAGGGCTGGAAATGGGCCCTGTGCAAATTCAATTACTCTGAGTTGCAAGCATTAACTGCTGGGCTGCCCACTTTATTGGAGCTATGGAAGGAGGTGCAGAGAGCAAACTGCCATGCTCTGGATGTGAATACTGTCAGATTTTAGCAGTTCAGTGACCTTTTCTTAACAGTTCCTGAAGTCACAGCTTTCCCAACACTTGGCAGTAGATAAGAGCTGTGCACAGGTGAAGACTTTTGTTTCATGGTGCAAGATGTCTATGGAGACAGGAGCAGGAGAGAGAGATTGTAGAGATTGCTTCCTCCACCAGCCTTGTGCTTAATTACTGCCTGAAGAATGACGCTGAACTCAGATCCTTACTCCAGGCCAAAGGCTTCCCAGAGGGAACATAGATAGCTTAATGATGGAGTAGGCTTTTCCCCCAGACTTGCAACCAGCCCTTTGTTAATGGCAGGATCCTTCCCTCCCTCCCATTTCAGCACCTTTAATCTCTCTGGAGACAAACCAAGCTCCTCAGATCTAGGAAAGCCGAGGGACTAGGTTTCCCTAGTTAATCTTTGAGCCAAGAGAAACAACAGCCCTGATACTCAGACTTTTCTCATCATTTTACACCAAAAGCATTCTGCCATCAACCTGATGAGCCAAGCTTCTGAGGGAAAGCAGGCTGTGTCCTTTTGCCTCGTGCATTAAAGAATAGTGGGCAGTTTGGCTGGAGATTCTTCAAGCAGCATGGGGCCGGATCACACCTCACCTACCTGGAGGCATCAAAAAGCCTGAAGTGCTATCAGCTTTTCTTATGTTTTCTGTGTTGGTCTACTTCTCCCAACCATCCAAGTGTGGTGTCCAGGGCCTCCCACTGGTTCAGTTCTCCATAGCTCACAAATACAGTATAGAGAAGGGCAACTACATGGCCTGTTCTTAAACTGTGAGATCTTCTTACACAAGGAGTCCTGAGGTTCCAGAAGTGCATGGCAGATGTGAAAACTGGAGCAGATTTTACTTCAGGGTGATAAGCAGGGCTGTGAGGATGACTTCTTGTAGAAAAGTTTTAGACAAGGGTAGGGGCTTTGAATCCACCTACATTGTGTGAGCCGTGCTACAGGGATGCAGAGGACTCTGAATCGTGGAGAAAGAACTGAATGTTTTAAAGCCATTAAAAAAGCATGTTAAGGTATTCCCATGTGTGCATTTTTGCTGGAGTTACAGAGAGAAGGGAGATTTCCTGAATGCTTTTCCAGTTTGCACCACTACAGCTACCACATAGAGCTGGATCCCTGCAAGCTCTTTTGTGGGGATACAGTGCAGCTGGCCAGCATCACTTAATGGTTCTCATGCATTAGATCAGTGGGGGTAAAGAGAGCATCTGAGAAGTGACTAAACCCTGTGACTTTTGTCCTCAGAATGGTCAAAACTGGAGAAGTCTTCAGCAAGGTTTTGTACCTTGGTAGGTCTAGAGGGGCAGGCAATGGTGGGGGGAGGTGTGTGTGTGGTGGATGTTGTCTCTTGCTGCTGTTGTGGGCAGAGAAAAAGCAGCACTTGCCTTAAGGGTTCCGGTAAGGCTGCTGGGGAAAGCCTTCATGGGGGAAGATGCTAGTTCAATAAAGGGAGCTGGCATGAACAGAAATGCCTAAAGCTTTTTTATTATATACAAAAACCACCCAATGCCTTGCTCCCTGGGGAAGAGCTCCAAGATAGTTGTCAGTCTGGCTTGCCCCTGCCCTTTAATCTGAACATGCCCAAATGGGCCAGGGGTTTTATTTTTGTATTATTGCATTGTCTTCCTCCCACTCACTTGTGCTTTCCTCTCAGATGCCTGTGGCTGCTTTTGATACATCTCTCCCCTGTTTTAGCCTCTCTGTTGGGCAAACTTTGTGGTTTGCCACCTTTTCTTGCTTCTTTTTCTACATCTTTGATGGTACAAGAAAGCTTCTGGTTGTTTCTCTGTTTGCACTTCACTCTCCATAGGGTTGTGTCTGATGTGCTAAGACAAAAACATGTGAGTCCTTCTGAGTTCTATCTAGCAGGGCATGCTCAGCAAGAGACTGCAAAGCACAATGTAATTAGGCTGTTCATTCCCTATATTTCTCAGCATCATAAAAACAAAGATACTTCATGATAAAGCTATTGGCCGTATTTACTTCATTTTTAGGTGACATGCTTTGTCTGGCAACTTCCAAGAATCTTGCCAGTGTTATTTATATAAATAAATCTCAAGTTACTTCCGTGTGATATGCATTTTCCTCCATTTTGCAGTTTGGGGAGCCAAGGCATTTAAAAACTAATTGGCTTATACAGAACTACAGATTAATCTGTCCTTAAGAAAGAGAACAAGAACTTCATAGTCCTGCCTTCCACGCCTTCATTAATGGAGTGTTCTCCACCTCTAGTTAATAGGCAGTCTGGTTTTCCTTCAGGTCATGATCATAAAAAGATCCAATTGTCACTTTAAACATGTAATTAAAGTGCCTGCCTTTATAATGACCTTCGTGACCAGAATGCACCAGCCACTGTGCAGGTGGGTAAGATGGGGCTATATGGAAAATTATGAGGATCAGAGACATTAAGCAATGTGAACAAGGATTTGGAAAATGAAAGCTCACTCTGAAAATGAAGCTCACCCTCACAGAAATTTTGATTCTTATTGTTCTGAGTCTTAGAAAACATTGTTTCCCCAGGGGTTTTGGGGGTGGTTTTTTTTTGTTTGTTTGTGTGGGGTTTCTTTTTTCATTTTGTTTTGTTTGGTTTGGTTGATGTCATCCCGTCCTGTTGTGTGTGTCCCCCAAATTTCCTAAGGTTTGGTGGGAGAAGGAGACACTCTAGGCAATCTGCACACCTGCTGGCTGCTCACTACAACTGGAGTGGGTTTTATACAGACCAGGTTGGCCAGCTTGGCTGTGTCCTGGAGCTTGAAGAGCACAGATCCACCAAACTTTATGTATTTATTTGTTACTTTATTTATTTATTTGTTACTTTATTTATCGCCTTTCTAGTAGCTTGTGCTGTTGAAATAGGTTTCCACCGCTCTTCAGTAGTGGAAAAGAAACAATTTCAAGTGGCAAAGAAGTCGGGAATAACTGTGATTGTGTTATGTGCCTTTCCTGGAAAAATCCCTTTACGAGATAGGTGGCCTGAAGACACTGGTACATTTGGACTGCAGCTTTTCCAGTAACCCAGCAGGATTTGGTGGGTGGAGGAAGGGGAAGGAACTCAGTGAGCTGTGACAATGGGAAAATCTTGGCAGAGACTTCCACACAGTCTTGCAAGCGGCCTCAATGTCCCAACTGTTACCAGAAGGGATTGGAAAGGGATGAGGAAAGCTCAGAACAGGGTGTGTGAAGGCGGCCACAAGCGCGAACCCTGGATCCGTGCGTTGGGCCGAGGAGGCGGCGGAGGCCACGCTCCCCTTGGGCCCCGTGGCACCGCCCCGCTGTGGTGAGGGGACACCCGGGACACCTGGAGCGGCTCCGTCCCCGCCGCGGGAGCGGGCCCCGGCGGTGCGCG
>VZRZ01003083.1:469098-591287 GCA_013398175.1 Climacteris rufus
ACTTCCTTTTGACTCAGCGGCATCAATCACGGAGTATATCGCTCCGGCTTTTGGCTCAGGTCTCCCGCTGTGAGGATGCGCTCTCCCGCTCACACACGGCTGCGGGGCAGCTTGGAGGCAAGCCCCGGGCTTTGCTGCCCGAGCACCCTGAGCACCACCTGCGGCTGGAAGGGTGCTCTTCCCCGGCCTGTCCATTGTATGTATCTGCTGGTATGGTAATACATCCATTATATATCTGCTGGTTTCAAGCTATTGGCACGGCTCGTCGGCCTGGCAAGTCAGCTCCTGCTGAGCAGGCTTTCCAAGCTCAGACTGCCATGCCAGCATGGAAGATCCACTGCAGAGAGCAACAGGCTTCTGTGAGTGTCCCAGCATTGCACACCCTGGGCAGTCAGGTTGTAAGGTAGTGAGTTTTAGCTCATGCTGATTCAGACACCTCTGGTACAGTGAAACACAGCCTAAATCCGGATATTGTCCAAATTCTTCAGAGGTGTCCTCTGAACCTAAGATGTGCATATATATTGTTTTATAAGAACAAGTACATGATACAATTTAATGGACGAGTTGATATGAATGAAAGGTTTCCTTTTTTACAGCATGGGATTTTGACTTAATAGCTGAAGTTCTTTCCTGTAAAAGTTGAGACCAGCTACTGCTCATGTTGCACTGCCGAAGCAAAATCCTCTGTGTGGACAGAGGATGCCATCCTATCCATGGATAAGTGGAGTGGTCCAAAGGCTAAGCCTGTCAATAAATACCCTATGCCTCCATATGACTTGCCTGGACTAGTTCTAGGGAAAACCAGCTATTATCACCAGGGGAAATCAAAGTGTACTTTGTAATTTGGGACACACTCAAGGTCCTGTATGTGCAACAGGAATGGCCCCACAACTGCTGTGCCAATCTCATCCTCCCTGTGTGTCCTGTTAGACTCTGCACGACGACATCGTGTGACTGACGTCAGACAGACAGGACAGAGCAATGGCTTTCAGCTCTGAAGAGCTGCAACATTGTCTACCATGAGGAGCAGGTAGAGCTGGTGGTTCAGGTTCCCGTCCGTCAAGGTGGACAAGAGGTGCTCAGTCATAGCAGAGTCCTGGGCTTTACATCAGGAATTGCCAAATTATGTACAAGATAGTCATGAAACAGTGTTAGAGATTCACAACCTCAAAAGCCTCAAAAAGCCAAGGCAATCTCCAGACAAACACCTCTAAACATGGACAAATAGACACTCCAGTTGTGAAAATGGATGTGAACATTGCCGCCACATGTTTCCAATTATTCAGAACAAAATTGCAGTCTCTGAGAAGCTGGAAATTCAGATTAACCTGGAAAGGATGCTTGGAGTGAAGACACTTGAAAGGAAGGGCTGCTGATGGCTGGTCAACCAGCAACATAAACACCTATCTGCCACGCTTTTGCCAAGAAATACTTCCTATGCAGACCAAACTTGATACTTGTAAGCATATGGTATGAGTGCAAAATATTCTACACAAATGTATATTACATAGATAGTATATAAGTATATATAGACAATCTATGTCCATACAATAGAATTTTAGGGTTATGTCTGTATCAGTAAATCTGTATCTGGGGCAGTACGACTCCATCGTCTAGAAATTAATAGCTGATTCCATTTAATTTATTCTTGCCATGGTTTTGGCCTGTGCCAGTTAACACTTTTCCAGACAATTCCCAGGCACGACCGAGGGAGTTACTGTGGGCCAGGGGCCGTTCCCAACAACCACTTGGATCCAAGTGCCTTGCTTGAAGGATAAAAGAGTTTAATGTTATTGGTGCAAGCCATTCTGTGCCAGGGCTGTCGGTGCCAGAGAACAGTCCTGGGCACGTTTAATTTACTGGTATAGACACAGTCTATGAGCCCAAGGGATTAGGCATAGTTTTAAGGGTTGCATGCCTGGACTTAGGTAGTTGATTTCTCTCAAGATCCATTTTAGGGAACCTTGGGTTTTTTTGTGGACATGGGCCTTGAGCCTTTAAATCTTCTATCACCTTGGTTAAAAAGCCTTGCCTTCTGGTGTTCATGACCCTTCAGTGTTCTCCCTAAATAGTAAAAATCTGGTGAAAGGTAAAATGTAATTATGCAGTTTTATTATCCCTATCTTTATGACAGTGGCATATAACAATAGTGTGCTCTGTTTAATTAACGCTTTTTATATTTTTAAGGAGAAAGTCACATAAAACATGAGGAAAAAATAAAACCATGCAAACCAGTAATTTTCCAATGCCTGGCTAATTTTCATCAGGCTTTGTAGAAAATAACTTCCTTTGTCTTCAGGTAAAACCTGGAGATTTTAAGATTACACTTATTATGGAGTGGGACTGATTACAGAAATTACAGAGGGACTGATTACATTTTGAAGGGAACACCCCTGCAGGTGTATTCCTTTATACTGATCCTTGTGGTATTACATCTCTTGGGAATGGTGCTATCGAGTTTCCAGTACGTGAATGTACTTGAACTTTGAGCTTTCCTATGTCCTCTGAAGAACAGCACAGAAAGGTACCTCACTGATAGAAGCAAACCTGCATTGGTGTGAAGGAACAAACCTTCTTTGGTCAGGATGCTACTCACAGTGCTCCGAGTCACGTATTTTTCCTGACCCGTCTGTCTGGTCTAATCATAGCTTTCTCCTAACTCTTTCTGCTTAGCCTGACTCTTACATGAGTTTCATTTCTGTCAGTGCAGTCACTGCATTAGTGCAAGGGCACACAGGCGAGGGCTGAGATGAACACTGACATAATGAGTGTCTCTTCTTATCTGTGTGACTCCAGTCAGTCTGGTGGGACTGCTGCTCTCCTGTGCAGTCTGTGACCTGAGTATCCAACCATCCCAACCACAGACTGTGTTGGGACAGCTCTGATACTGGGGTGACAGTGCACTATGGTGATGATAGCAAGGAAGTGGGCAGAAGGACACTGAAATCCCATTTATCTGTGGGTATGATGAGTGTCTGCCACATATAAGCAAATTAGGCTGGCTCTTCAGAAGTCATCCCTTAGGTTTATAAGGCAGAAAAGATGAGGGCTGGGGACTGATGAGATGAACATATGATCCTGAATCTGTCTGTCCTGTTTTTCTTGCCGTTTGCTACACAGGCCTCCCAGGGATAAAGTCACATATGCCTGCTACATGCGTGGCATTGTGATGTGTGAGCAGGTTTATTCTGGAGATTTGATGCGGTGTGTCTGGGCCCATTACCCATCTAGACAGCAGCCAGAATACATCTGAGTAGGTCTGGCTGAGAGAGAGTTTTTTCAAAAACAGGCTCCAGAAAATTACTCATTAATACCTCTAGGAATGCTGGCTGTGGTGTGGAAACTGAGATGGAGACAATTTGTATTCTGCATTGTCTCCTCTGAGTGAAGTCAGGTGTGTGGACCATACTTTGGTTTGCCTTTGAGGGCTAGGAGCCTGGTGTGGGGCTGTAACCTGTGTCAGACACCAGTGTCCACACCTCGTGCACTCGAATAAGGAGAGGTCATCCTCGGGTGGGATTCAAAGGCAGGCCTGATCCTTTCACTCTGGCCTTCTGCGCTAAGGGAGCTTGCAGAGCCTGGGACCAGCAGTCTGGCTGGATGCGTGTGAGACACCCAGACCTCTGGCTACTGACGTGCAATTTCCTGCCTGAGCGTGTGCTCGTCAATATGAAGCAGCTCACTGCTGCTCCGCGGTCATGCCGGCGGTGCCGCCAGCCCAGCCGGGGAACACCGGCCGGCAGCGCTGGGGAAGGCCCGGCGCCCGCATCCCGCGGCCCCTTCCCGGCACAGCGGCTGCACGGGGCGAAGCCGCGGTCTCCTGCGCCCCCTGGGGCCGGCCGGCCGCTACTGCAGGCACAGGAGGACTCGGGAGCGGCGCGGGTGGGCCTTTCCGCCAGGGTGCAAAGAGACGTGAGGGAGTGGTGGATGGTAACACCTCCGTGAAAATATCTCATCCCCACCCTTTATCAGCCCTTTGTATTAGACTATCTTTTCTTACAGCCCCCCCCCCCCTTTTAACCATTTTTAGTGCTAGCGTGACTGCATGCAGAGCTCAGAGTTTCTGATGCCAAATCTCATTTCCTCCCTCCCAAGGCTGTTTTCATCGTTGTTTACACAGCCTAGAGAGCTGTTTCAAGTGGAATTTCTGGTGAATTGCTTGCAAATAACTGTCCTTAGCTGTGAGAAACTGATAAAGATTTCATAATTTGGTCTTGGCCTCTATAAGAGTTGGAGAGGACGTACAGGTGCAACGTGCATTCACAGAGCTTAGAAAGCAAGAAGAAAATAACATACGTGTGATTTATTCTCATTACAAAATCTTCTAAGGCCACTCCTTCCTTGGCCACTCGATCAGTCTGAGCTTTTGAGGCAGAGGCTTGTGAAGACAAGTTATCTTGTTCTGTTCCTCCCAGTGCAGTTTTATTGGTTGCTTATACGCCTTCTGTTTGCTTATGGCTGGTTTGTGGCCACAAATCCTCAGTCATTTGCAGTTCTACGGCTATTTTAAGGGCCGTATATTTTATCTGCAAGCCTTTCTCTGAGGACTCTGCTGTGCTGTCACTCCTGCAGAGGCCTCAGGCAGTACTTGTGCTCCTCTCCCAGCCCTCCCTGCCGTGCTGAGCCACTCAGTAGCACAGGTTCACACGCTGACTTCAGCAGACCCAGAACTGTCTTCCCTTCCCAGTGATGAACTGGAGCCTGGCAGCAGCTGGAAATGAGGTGCAGGGAGGTGGATGGGAGTCCTAATAGGTTCTGTGAAACATCACCGTTGTTGGCTTTGTTTTCTGATCATCTGATGGCTGTCTAGAGGTCTGGCCAGGCTCAAAGTGGGGCACTGTGACCAGGAGTTGCCCAGGATGGCCCAGCCAGGGTGCAGCATGGCTTTTGCTCTCCTCATCTGTGCATTAGGTCCACAGTAAGGCATCAAGTTCAAGCTTGCACCTCCTGGAAATTGTTCCTGGAGTTTCTTTCCATGGTGATACTAACCTGGCTCTTTTTTTCACTTCCCTTAGAAACACTGAAGCTGCTCACAAATACATATCTAGATGGGGTGCCCAACCAGGGGAACTGGGAAACCTCTTTGATGTTGGAAGCTATGTTTTATTTATACACTTGAGATAAGCCCAGAGGCTGTCTGGGGAGCCAGGAAGTTCCAGAAAGGAATTTCTCCCCATCAAACCAGCAACCACAATAATATTTTCTCCCTTCCTCTGCAGAGACTATGTGTGCTCATTTCCTAGCACTTTTGCTTAAGAAGTTTCCCATTTTTGCAGTTTCCCGTTTTCTGCTTTCTCTCTGATTCTACATACTAAGTATATAGTTTTTTATAGTTTTATAGTTTTATTACAATTTGAGGTTTCTTGTCTTTGACCTAAAGACCTCAAGTCTGAAGCAGCTGATGAGTTTGTAGGCTCTTTCTGTGGGGGTGGATTGGATGTTTCTTTCATCCTTGAACTGACTGCTTGTGGCTACATGGCAGGGCTCAGAAGCACTGTGTGATCCCAGCTGAGGACTGTTATTGAGAAGGTGTTTGAAAAGGAAGAGATGTGAGTTGCAGTGAGTGTATTTGAGGGAAAGAAGGTCAGATGAGACAATTCCTATTCTCCAGGGATTAGAAAGAGGAAGCTAACCAAAGCAGAAATAATCACTTCTCTTTGCTTGTGTTTTTCATGAGGCAGGCTGCCTTGCTACCCTGAAGCTTCTGGCTGGTCAAGCTAAACTGTGAGTGCTGTCCCAGAAACCCATTTCTGAGTAGGGGTTGGGGGGTCCCTTCCAGGCCCTTTTGCAGAGGAATGAATGTCTGCAGTACCAGTAGGAGAAGCACAGTGTAAATGGCCTGCTCTCCCTGGTTCTTGGTGTACCAGCCACATGCTGACCTTCCAACTGGCCCAAGCAATTTGCAGGGAGAGAAGGGGCAGCAAGGGAGTTATAACAGAGATGGAGCTGCCCAGCAGCGCTGTTAAGAGGATCATCTCTTCTTCTGATGGCTGTCACATGGCATATGCTGGTACAGTCATTGTTTCTCTATCAAATAGCATCTCTTCAATTTCCATTTCCTTCTTTTTATCTTTTATGGCAGTCAGAGCCTGTGCATGCCAAAATATGTATCCTAGGTAGTTCATGGCTCAGGTCATTGCCTAAAAGGGGCGTCACCCTCAGCCACCTCTGACCAGCCCTTCTTGATTCTCCCTGGATGCTCAAACTGTTTGAAAGAGAGCAGCTGGCTCAGTTCTGGGCCAGTTTGTAGCCTTTAAGGTAACAGTGGGCAGTTCTCACCTTTGGTTGCTTATAGCCTGAGTGAAGGACTCTTTTTTGTCTGGAATATGGGATGTTTCCCAACTGCCTGTCCCACACCCCTGGTATGAAGACCACACAGCCAGAGCTTCGAGAGCCCTTATGTGCACTGCAACTTCACCCCTGCAGCTGGGTCATGGGCTCTTTGTGGTTTGTGTGGTGGTGACTTGGCTTATTTTGGCCTGTGTTAGGGCAAATATTGCACAGAGGCAAAGTCAGAGGTGATCCCTTCTGGAGGAGCCTACAGGCTCAGCAGTTCACACACTGAGAGGAGGAGAAATGCTCTGTGGTACCTGCTAGGAGTGATTCGTGGCTTTTGTCTGTTTTGTCAGTCATACTGTTCTGGGAACAATTCTTATTATTTTTGTGGACTGTCCTCTCCTGCTTTTATGTACATACATTGGACCGTGGTTGATTCAGTTGGTGGATGGCCCTGCTCTGGGGCAACATTCAAGATGTGCCTGGCTTTGGGTACACATCTTCCTCCATGCAAGTGCCAGGCTGAGCTTTCATCCTGCTCCTCCCCTGCTATTCTCTTTTAGTCTTTTCCTTAGCAGACAGATGCTCCTTTCCTGCCTGGCACTGGCTGTATCTCCAGTGTCTGTCTGGGACATCACCCAGTTAGGGTCTTAAGCAAGAGGAGATGGATGGGGTTTTTCCAGCTCCTCCTCTTTTCCCTTGGTGTAATGAGAGGAGATCCCCAATAGATGGCACTTGAACCTCTTCCCTGGCTGTTTTTTTGCCTCTAAGCTCGGGATGTTCGGCTCAGTGTACACACAGATGCAGCATGAGCCTGTTATGGCACAGTGTGTGGAAAAAGGAGACCAAAGAGCAGTTCCGTGTGTAAGAAGGGGCAGACAGATCCCCAGGTTACTTCAAAGAGTGAAAACAGCATCTCTTTCCTTTTAAGAAGGCTTGGCCAGGCCTGCCTCATGAGGCTTTCTGCACCCACACACATTCCTGTTCTTGCACCTGGCAGTGTCTACGGTACACCTTGGGCAGAATAAACTGAAAAATGCATTAGATTGTCCTCCGAGCACAACAGGAAACACAGCCCAGAGGGAATCTGTGCATTAAAGTAATCCTCACTGCATTTTCTTCACCCCTACTCCCTGTCTCCATTATTGCATGGTTTGGCCAGAATTCCCACAAAAGAATGTCTCCAAGGGAAAATAAGATGTGGCACAGCAGACATCCAGGATGTCTTCCCCATTGTAGCAGCAGGAAAGAACATATGGAAGTGAACCAGTACCCTGCCTCAGCTCACAGTCCCCTGCCCTCACCCTGTCACCTCAATACCACGTATTCTTGCAGGGGAAACTTGCCTCCTTTCTACTCCTGGTTTGGCCATGAAGAATTTAAAGAGATCTTCAAGCAATGCTGGAGCAGGCATGTGGGCTTACCCTAAATGTTAAGTGATGCATTTTTCATGCTTTTATCATGTGACCAGAAAAAAGGTTTGAGATTGAGATTTGGTTTGAACCCAGTAGGCAGATAGGGGTGAAAAACCCACAGGAACCAAAACCAAAGCAGAGTGATCACATGAGATGCTTGGGAAGAGAAACCACTGAATTTTGCATAGCTCCAGCAGCGTGATCTTGTAACAGACTAGATTACAGTCTGGGAGCATACGGCCGGGGGCCAGGCAGTACCACTCCTATTCTTGGATCTTCCACAGCTTTCTTCACTGACCTTCAGAAAGTCAAGTAACCTTTCTCTGGCTTAGGTTTTTCCTTTGGGAATAATACTGTTACTTACCCCTGGAAAATATTCTGCTATCTTTGGACAGAAGTTACTCAGTAGTGTTCTGCACTCTGTATGTGGAGGAGCAACACCTCCAGACCTCTCAGGAAGCTTTCTTTCCACTATGTGATGCAGCAGCATGACTTGTCATCTACTGGGAACCCATTTAACGTGTTGAGCCTCATCCCTGGGAGACAGATCACATAAGACAAGGGTTGTAGCAGTAGGTTATTGCTCTGCCTTCTTCAAGGGTTTAATTTCCTCTGGGGGTCTGCTAAATTGCTTGTCACTGGTTGCAGCAGTGTGTCACAATGCAGCAGTGTGCCTCATTCAGAAGAGATGCTGGATGCCGTAGATCAACGGGGACATTGTGATCTGTCAGTCAGTTGCTCCCAAAATTGCAGTTGTGGACCAAAAGAAAGGCCATGGTACTTTACAGTTCAAGGTGGAAGGTTAGCTGGGGAGGAACCTGAGGGTATGAGTTTCTCCTGAGTCTGCTGGAAGATAGACATGTTCATGGATACAGAGGGACAAAACACTGGGAGCAGGTCTTATAACTAGATCTCCAATAGACCTGGGTGTATCCAAAGTTGATGTTCCTGGCTATTCTGGTCCTATTAAATACAAAGCAAGAAAGAAACAGCTGCTCTGCAGGTATCTGCTGAAACACATGTAGGTAAAAGTTGTAGAAGCAGGATTCATAGTATTAATTTCTCTCACATTGCAAGTGCCCTAACAAAGTGTCATCAGCATTTGGCTTTGCTGCTTGCCATGAGAAGGCCTGGCTCTGAAGCAGGTTAGGGGGCCTAGCATGAACCCTCCATCAGGCTGTGGTCCCCGCTGCTGTCCTACGCCTTATGGGGTGGTGTGAGCTCAGGTAAAGGCTGTGATGTGTTACAATTGGGATGGCAAGTTCTGCCCCTCTCTGTTTCAGGGGTCTTTTTCAGCTTCATCTGTTCTGAGACAAACAGCTAGGCCCTGGCATGTGCCTGTCCCAGTGCTTGAACTCTGAATGGGAAAGCAATCATACCCAGTAGTTTAAGGTGACTGTGGTTTATGGGTTGCATCTTACAGATCATTATGAGGACAGCCAGTGTCTAGAGCTGAAATAAGGAATAAATAATGGCTTGGGGAATTTGGCTTTATATGAAGGAAAAAAAAGGAAGAAATTACAAGACAGTCTCAGTTGTTGGACTTTGGGATATACCTTGATTATTGGTTAGGGACTAGGAGTAATTCTTATCTAACATTAAATATAATTTGCATATCTATATGGTGGATTTCTGCTTTCCTTTGGCATTTTACTCCCTTCCGTTGGATACAGGATGCCAGACTAGCAATTTGCTCATATGCACTATTCCGTGTTTTTTTGTATTAATGCCATAAGGAAAACAGAAGTACCTATAGCAATGTGTGGTGGCTTAGAGTAAGGCTGGATTGTGATTTCAATTTGGTGTGAACTGGGGGGAAAATGGGTGAAAACAAGTCCATAGTGTGAATGCAGAACAAGTATAGTTTAACAGCTGAGCCAGTTTCCTACTACAGACATCTTTTAAGAAGGTACTATCTGAAAAGCAGAAATGTTGTTTTTTGGCTCAGACTCCGTGCCTGCTGTACTCCTTCAAGAAAATATACTTTGCTAGCTGGAGCTGATCGAGGCCCTTTCTCCTCCAGCGAAGACGTTGTCTCTTTTCCACAGTCAGCACTTTAGGAGTGCTCTTTCCTTACCTCGTTACAGGCCTGCTGGCTGAGAACTCGGAACTGATACGTTTACCAGCCTCTGCTCCGCTGGAATTTGTACACAAGCAGCGACCTCTGCAGCGCTTCCGAACTTGTCCCAGGAGGAAGGTCGGGACAAAAGGCTGTGCTGGCCCCAAGGTAATGGGCAAATGGGACCTTTCACCTAGACACGGGGAGTTCATCGCTGGCATGGAGTTGGCAGTGGGTGAAAGCCCTTTGTTGTTACTGCTGGCAAACGTGTCGGCGGCTTCTTGTGGGTTCAAAGTGGTTGGAAGCCTATCAGTCAGTCCCTGATAACTTTCCTGACTGTTTTGCCAGGGAGGTGGTGGAGGACTGGCCATTGAAATGGAGCACCTTGCTTGTGCCCGAGGATGGCTGGTGCAACAGGAGCTGGTACTGTCGTGGCCCTGCGCCTGCTTTTTTGTGAGGAAAGGAGGTGGCGAGCTTCCCTGCAGGCCCCTTACAAGCTCCCAGGGGGACTCAGACGGGACACACGAGCTCTCCCACGGATCTGTGTTCTGAATCGGAGGATAGGACAGACAGGTCACGGCATCCCGTTACCATCCCGGAGCGAGCGGGCTGCGAGCTAGGACGTGGTAGCTCACAGACACTGACCAGTCTGCTACATCCCCAGCCGAGCCCGCCCTGGTCGGGGACTCTGGGAACGCCGCTCGGGCAGGGCCGGTGACCCTTTAAGCGGAGTCTCCGCCCCGTTCCGCCCCGTCCCGCCCCTCGGGCCAATGTGCGGCGCGGCAGCCTCGCCGCTCGGTACAAGTTTCCCGTGGCGGCGGTGCGGGAGGGAGCCAGGGGCGGCGGCGCCCGGCGGCAGCAGCGGGGCGGGATGCCCGGTGCCGGATGCCCGGTGCCCGCCTGGCGCTGACTGGGCGGGAGCGCTGCCATGAGCGGAGCCCGGCGCCTCGCCCAGGGAGCTCTGCCGTCCCGCAGTGAGCGCTCTGCGCCGAGTGTCTCCTGTCCCCTGCAGCGCGCTGCCAGCTGGTACCTCCCTCCTCGCTGAAGCGTAACTGGGGAGGGGGTGGGAGGCAAAGGAAGTTTGGTGTTTAATTTTTTTCCTTAGGCTTCGGAGAGGGATTCCCTGTGCTTCCCAGCACGGGGGGCTGTAGGAGCGGGTGCGGTGGCGGAGGGGACGGGAGCCAGCTGGCGGCGGCTGTCCGGAGCCGTGCCCCCGCCGCCGCGTACCTGGGGTGCTGGATGCGAGCCCCGCGGAGCTCCGCCGAGCGTAGCGGCAGCGGCGCGGCAGATGCAGATGCGTGCGTGTGTGTGTGCTTAACCCTTTCTTGGCTCCCCGGATTTGTACCATGCTGAAGATCCTCACCAAAAAGCTCAGGAACCAGAGTTTGAACGAAATTCAACCTTTCCAGCTAAAGGTAAGAGAAGCCGGGTTTGTCTCGGTTGTTTTTTATGCCCTTCAGGTAACTACTGGCGGGGCCTTGAGAAGCTGGAAACTTGCAGTGTTTATTAGGCTGGGTCAGTTTCCTCTTAGCCAGTGTGCTCGGGAGGAACTGGCCTAGGCTGTATTCCTGTTACTTAAAAGTCCTGTTCGTTTGCACTCGGAATTACCCTGTACAATTAAGATAATACAGAAAAGTGTATGAGGACAGATGCATCGGTCTGTTCTTTAGAATTTTTTCCTTTTGATGGGATTCACGTTTAACTATGTAGGCATTTACCTAGATACCTTTGTATGTGTGCCATCTGTAACCTCCCAGCCCTTACCAGGCTAGAACCTCACCGTCCTAGGTACTGTACAAACATGATTTACCTAAAATGCCTTTCAGCTCATTATTTGCATTTCTCTCTCTCCTGGTCCTGAAGGCCAGACTCTGAGCTGAAGTTTGCAGACTGGATCATTGCATTGACCCGTGACTTTCCAGATTCTTCTTGCTTTTGTTTTTAAAGCTTAAAATAAAACTGAGGATCACAGATTCAGGATAAGGACTTGTCTAAGCCCTTCCTGCCAAATACAAAGAGGAATTTTTGAGCCATATACCATGGGATAAAAATGGAGCCGTGATGAGTGAGGAAAAAAAATACCAGGTCCTGATGTTGCAAAATTGTTGTGAACCAAGGGATACCCCCTGAAATCAGCAGAGCTACTCCGGGGTAGCACCAGTACTGTGGGAAGCATAACACCTGGTGCCGAATCGAAGAAGGGATCTGGGAAAAGTAGCAGCCCTCATTGCCTGAGTTGGGGGCTGGGGATCTGTATAACAGACTCTACTAGAGTCTTTTGTATGTGTTACACAGAGGCGCTTTGCCGTGTGGCTGCACTTCTGCGCAGTCACTTTGGACAGCCTGATGGCAACTTTGATGAAACATCAGCACTGTTTCTAACAAAGTTTGCTGTCCTTCTTCCTCCAGGGATTGCACATTCTGTGGTTCTTGGGGGAGGCAGGGTTAGATTTTATTTTTGGAAGTAGAACAAGGGCAATGCTTTAAGTTATAGAGGATTGATTCAGTGCAGAGTATATGCAGAGGCAGTGGGGGATTTTTGTAACACTGTTTCTGGGTCTTGTGGCTGCAATCGCCTCCTTTAGCTTTGTTTGTCTCTTGGAGCCTCAGGTTGTAAAGCTGTGAGAAGCTGTGGAAGGAGCTCTCAGAGGCAGATACAGCCTTCAGGATGCTTGGAGGCATTCAGGAAAATGTGCAGGAGTGGGCATCTGCAGCCATTTTGTTCATATTAGTGCCCAGGTTTTGTGCTTCAGACAGGTGGACTACATTTTTGCATGCTCAGTGGAGAAAGTTAAGCTTGCACTGTACCTTGCAAGGCTAATGCATAGCCCGTCAGAGGTGTCTTTGCAGCCTTGCAGTGGGAAGTGGTACAATGACTGGTACACATGTGTATGGGCAGAAAGCCAGACCTGCAGACTGTGGGTTTAAATATGTTTTGTAGGCCTTTGGGGACCATGTGCAGCTGCCTGGTCTTGGTTGAGCCTTGTAGCAGCATACTAATTGCTTAATGGAGTGTGCAGTGCTCTGTCTGAGGTGTTGGACCAGAGTTCCTTGCAGGTATGGACCCAAGGTAGTTGTCATAGGTGTCAAGCAGTGTGGAAGCTTCCTGTGGCTGTGCACGGACCCTGTGTCAAGGCCAAGTGTCCTGGACCATTTTGCTCTACTGCCCTCAGATGATATGGAGCTGCCAGGCACTGACCAGACTTCTGCCTTCTTGGCTTTGGTCTGTACATATTCTGGCTCGTAATGTATATGCATTATTTAAAAGGTCCACTGTGCTGTCATTGAAACCTAGTGAAAAGTTAGTTAAGTGTGAGCAGAGAATTGGGTTGGTAGTCCTGTAAGTGGAGAACAAGCATCAAGTTTGGATGTAGTAAGAATTGATCTGCATTCACCACCCAAACCAGGAGTTTTCTGAGCTTTACTAACAGTGTGCTTAGCTGCTCTTCTCCTTCATTGCCCACTTGCTTTTTTACTTTACTGACTTTTGTGGAAAGTTCCCACATTCAAGGGAAAGCAAGCTGCTGTCGTGCTTCTAGCTTAGAACTGTACCACAACTAGGCAAAGTCCCAGGAAACTGTCCTTGGGTAAATTGTCAACTCATTTTGACAAGTTTGGAAGGTTTAACCAACCTTGGACTGACATCCAAGCTTTGGGAATCTTTACAGGATGAAATTTCTGCCCACTGTGAAGGTTTCATTTTTGTATGATGTGTCCCAAATTGGTTTCGTGTGGCTGTGGTCGGTCCTCCTAGTCTTTCCCCACTTGAAGAAGCTGAGAGGATGCCATTGCCTCCTGTAAGGGAAACCAGGAAATATGCAAGCCTTGGGTGTTGATGAAATGGATTTTTCTTTTTCCCTACTAAAGCAGGTCTTTAGGCAGTTACTGCTAGGGCTGCTCAGAGGACTTTGGCTCAAGAGATGTGCTGACGTTTCTTAAGAAGTGTCTCTTTATCACCCTTTCACCAGAAGTCACCACAGTGGGATGGGAGGGATTGGCTGACTGACACTTCACCTGGTGCTGGGTTAGTGTGCTCAGCCAGCAGTTTCTGATAAGGGTGGCTGGGCTGTCAACTGTGATAATTAGGGTTCAAATTTGAGCCCCTCACCTTGGAAGACTGCTGACCTTGCTGTCTTCACAGAATCCCAGAATGGGTCAGATTGGAAGGGACCACAGAGGATCATCTTTACCAAGCTCCCTGCTCAAGCAGAGTCATCCTAGAGCACATGGCACAGGATTGTGTCCAGGGAGTTCTTGACTATCTCCAGTGATGGAGACTCCGTGGCTTCTCTGGGCTTGGTCACCTGCACAGTAAAGAAGCTCTTCCTCATGTTCAGATGGAACTTCCTGTGCATCAGTTTCTGCCCGTTGCCCCTTGTCTATTGCTTGGCACCATAGACCAGAGCCTGGCTCCACTCTCTTGACACTCCCTCTTTAGGTATTTATAGACATTGATGAGGTCTCCTGTCAGTCATCTCTTTTTGAGGCTGAACAGGCCCAGCTCCCTAAGCCTTTCCTCATAACAGAGATGCTCCAGTCCCTCAATGATCTTTGTTGCCCTCCACTGGACCCACTTCAGGAGCTCTATGTCCCTCATGTTCCTCTTGTACTGAGGAGCCCAGAACCGGACACAGCACTCCATGTGTGACCTGTCCAGGGCTGAGTAGAGGGCCAGGATCACCTTTGTTGACATGCTGGCAATGCTCTTCCTAATGCATCCCAGGCTCCCACTGGCCTCTTTGGCCNAGGCTCCCGCTGGCCTCTTTGGCCACAGGACACACTGCTAACTCATGGACAGCTTGGTGTTGTCTACCAGGACCTTCTCTGCAGAGCTGCTTTCCAGCAGCTGAGCCTCCAAGCTGTGCTGGTCCATGGGGCTATTATTTCCCTGGTGCAGCACCTTGCATTTCCCTTTGAATTTCAGATGGTTCCTATTTGCCCATCTCTCCACCCTGTTGTGGTCCCTTTGAAGGGCTGCACAGCACTCTGGGGTATCAGCCACTGCTCCCAGCTTTGTGTTGTCAGTGAACTTGCTGAGGAGATGTCTGCCCCTTCATCCAAGTCGTTGATGAATAAGTTAAACAATGATGGGCCCAGTATTGAACCTTGGGGGATACCAGTAGTCACAGGCCTCCAAACAGACCCTCTGCCATTGATTATGATCCTCAGCCAGTTCTTAATCCATTTCACTGTCCACACTTCCTGAGTTTGCCTGTGAGGATATTGTGAGAGACAGTTTTGAAAGCCTTGCTGGTGTCAGTGTAAACAGTACTCACTGCTCTCCCGTCATCCAACCAGATAGTTGTTTCACTGTAGAAGGCAATTGGGTTTGTCAGGCATGATTTACCTTTAGTGAATGCATGCTGACTACTCCTTGTCATCCATGTAGATAGACATGGCCTACAGAATGAGGTGCTCCATCACCTTTCCAGGGGTTGACTTGAGGCAGACTGGCTGGTAGTTCCCCAAATCCTAATTCTTGCCTTTTTTTTTTGAAGATGGGTAACATTTGCTTTTGCTTTCTTCCAGTTCTGAGGCACCTCTCCTGATTGCCATGACCTTTCAAAGATGATCCTGAATAGCGTAGCTATGGTATTTGCCAGCTCTCTCAACATTTGTGGATGTATCACACCAGGGCGTGTGTACTTGTGGATGTCAGGTTTTCCTAGGTGTCTTCCCACTGGACACTTGTGCCCCAGTACCAGGGGCAGTGTGTCTGCTCCTGAGCTCTTATAGTTCATGGCACAGCCTGTTGGCTTAAGAGCTTCAGCTCTTCAATCTTCAGCATCTGGGGCTAAATCCAAGAAAGGGTGGGGAATTGCCAGGTGCCTCAGTCTGTTGGTCTACCTTTTGCTTTAGTGGTCTGGTGTTATTTGCTAAAGGTTAGGCAAGATTTGGGAACCCTTTTGGCTGCTTTTGACCCAAAAGCTGATCTGACTTTACAGGTTAGGGATCATCTTTGCTAACAGCTGGCAGCTGGGTCTGTTCCAGAGCAGCCATTGTGGGATGGGAGAAAAGTGAGAGCAGAGCAGTGCCCCACCATAGTGAAATTATTCAAACCAGGAAAGTGAGAGGGGCCTTTAACTCAAAGCATGATTTTTTTTTTTTGTTAGTTGTCCAGAATTACAGTCTAGTACATTTTTTTATTATTTTCTTTCATGGTTATGGACTGGTAGCCCTAAGAAGCACTTTCTAAACTCTAAGTCAGTCTGATCAAGAAGTTTTTAAAATGCCGATCTTGAGCTTGCATGTAGGTTTGTGGTAGAGTACTGATACTGAGCCCTTAGAAGTATTCTCTAACCAACTCTCTGAGCTTTCTACAAATCAGATGTCTTGTTCATCCCCACAACTTGGGGTAGGGATTTCTCACACAAATGTGTTTCTTCCAAGTTGCCCTTTAACTCGTGACCTTGACTATTTATGTAGTGGCTAAAGTGTGGGTGTCTTTTTTTGTGCTTTTCTTGCAAGCAAGCTCCTTCGGGCAGGGAGCATTTGGCTGGAACAAGTCTGTGCATTGCCAGTCAAACTAAGCCCTTAATTAGTGGCCCTAGGTGTTATCAGAATGAAACAGTTGGATTGTGGTGTGTTAAAAAATTAACTGGCTGGAACATGCAGCTGAAGAAAAGTGAGCCCTTTAAAGGTGACAATTTCATTCCAACATTGCTGTTGACTTGAACAACTTTGGAGGTGATAACAGTTGATGTTCTAATCCACAAAAGTTGTTAAATTACTTATGTACTTGGCATATTCATTTTGGTCCTGGGCAGAGATAATTCAGACGTTTGTCGCTTCCTTAGTGTTGATTGATGATATGAAGTCATATGTGAATGTTCTGGTGACAGAACTGCATTTCTCTGCTACATAATTTTGGCCTTGCACTTGCTTAAAGGGAATTGTGTGCTAGGCACTGACAAAGCCACTGTGTCAGCTCTCTTCATGCACCCTTGCAGCTTATAGATGTGCATACACAGCACGGGGAACCAGCAGATCATCTCAGTTATTTTCTGCTGTCACTTGTATCTGAAATCAGCTATGAGGCTCTGGTCTGGCTGGCCAGCCCTGATGGGCAACTGAGAATCATCTTGATCCTTCCTATATGAAGTGGATTCAGTTGGCCATGCAAAGGGAACCTCAAGCATGCAGGCAGTGACTGCTGAGTCACTGTCCCTGTGATAGCTAGTTACTCTGCAAAGCCAGGAGTGTCATTTGTGGAGTAGCATTGTTATTGATGCACAGTGGGTGTGCTTTCAAAGATCTGTGTAAATGCTCATGCTTACTATGAACAAGGACACACTAATTCCTGTCTTTCTTTGGGCTGATTGCTTGTCATGTGTCACAGGTCTTCAGCTTGGCGGAGGGAAAATGTAGCTTTGTCTGTCTGCTGTGGTGTATGTGGGTTTTCTTTCCTTTGTGGGTTTTTCAGGGGATCCCACCAAACAGGTTCATTCCTCTAGAGCTGGAGGACTCTATTTTACATTTAAACTTTGCTTTTCTTCCTGTTACATCAGCTGGTTACATTAGATGCTTCTGGTTTGTTGTAATCTCACTCAGTAAAGACACAAACACTTGCATGAATCTAAGTTTGCAAGTACAATTTTGACTGTTGGAGTATCTATGAATATGCCTAAAGTAGGCTTTTGATAATTTGGACTAAAAATACATATGTTAGTGGGTTAGAAATGCTGTGGTAGATACTTAGCCAAGGCAAAGAATAGAACAGGCAATCCTACCCACTTTAGGCCTTAGGTTTTTGAGGCTTCTGCCTGAGGCGTGGTGAAATAATAGATTTGCAATTCTTTCTACTTGGCTTCGAAGGTCTGAATCTTTAAGGGTTGTCATCTTTCCCATGCAGACATTTAGCACTGATAATCTCCTGTAATGACTTAATTCCGGAGAGTGGTACCTCAGCCAAATTGCAGATACTGCAGATACAGTATGATGGGGCATTCATTGACATTGGGGTAGTTCATGGAGACATCCTTTCAGCTGGCCTTTATGACTGATAGGAAACTGTGGACAAGCTTAAAAAAAGTCCACCTCCCAGTTTCACAAAGAAATCTCATTACTTTTCCTTGTATTTCCAAATTCTTGATCTTCATTTGAAAAACTGGATTCTGAAAATGCAGTACTATGTATTTAACTTCAGGATTTCAGTGAGAAATGATTAATCTAATTTGTTTTGCTGGATCGTGCTGTTCTTCATTTCCTGCTGTCATGCACTGCCCTACAACTCCTGAATTTGTTGTGCTGTTTGGGATGCTAAATGTTTTCCTGAGCATGAAAAGAGCTCATAATTGAGGTGAAAGTAGAAAGCAGAACCAGGTCATTATTTATTTTAACAATGGCTTTTGAAAAAAAGTAGTTAAAAGGAAGTCTTGTATCTGCTTAGGACATCTGTGTGGAGTGGTGGATGGGGAGGCCACTGCTCTGCAGTCATGTGCCAGTGTGGCCAGCTTTCCTGGCTGTTCCTGGAGCATGCTTGGGGTCACAGAAGTGTTGTTGGGATGCCTCAGTATGGGAACCAAGGGCTGTATTCCCTTTTCAGTGGAAAATAACACTCCCACACACATTATAGGCACCGCCAACCCCTCCTACCCTTATGCCTTTATCTGTAGCCCCTGCTCTCCTGTTGAGTGGGATTCAGGTTGCCGGGTGACCCAGCTCTTCCTAGCAACCAGCATCACAGGTATGTGCGTGCTCGGGCCGTGTTCTGCCGCAGGAACTGTTGTACGTGGCCGTGGGCAGAGCCTGTTTGTCCTCCTGCCATCGGTGACCAGCAGTCAGCCAGCTAAGCTGTTTCTGAATAGGCACCAGCACCACCCACAAGTACTCCGCGTGAACACCCAGGCAAGGATTTAGAGAAAAGCCAATTAGTTGTGACCTTTATCTGCACTGAAAGCATTCCCTGTGCAGCATGAACTCTGCTGTAACCCAGGCCTAAAAGTCAATATAAAGGACATATGGCCCAATGTGACCTATGTGGAGCTGTGTCCGTGCCAGTCTGGGCACAGGGCTGTCCAGGCTGTGGGGATGAAGCAAACAGGTGAAGCACAGTTGAAAGAAGGTTTCTTCTGGACTGCAGTGGTCACTCTTTGGGGGTGGGCAGCTCTGGGTGTCTCTAGGTATTTCTTGCCTCTGGTGCTATGTTCTTGCTTTTGTGCCCATTATAACTTCCTGTCTGCCATGGTCTGGTCTGTTTGGACATAGACCTGGCCTCCATATGTACCTCAGTCTCGATGTCACACTGAATTGTTCAGTTGTTGTAGGACAGGCATTTTGAGGCTGGGTCATCTTGGGAGCTGGCTGAGGCAGAGGGAGCAGATCTTACATGGTGAGAAATCCTTTTTTTTTTTTCCTCCTCTGTAATCACTGCAGCACACCAAGTGCTCAGCCAGGTGAGCTTCTGCTGTTATCCCTTTGAGACAGCTCTAGCAGAATGGGCATGTGACAATAGAGTACCCTTGTGAAGGTACATCATGTGAAGAGCTCACATGGTTGGCTCTCTAGTCCGTCTTTGATGGCTTCATGGAGGGTGAAATGCTGTGGATGCTTATGGAAGATTCCTGTTGGACCTGGATGTAAGAAAGTATCTTGCTTGGAAGATTTGCACTGAACCTGCCACATAGCTGCATGTGCAGTAATCCAAATCTTGGTTCTTTCTAGTTGTTCTGCGTTAGCACAGCAGAATGCCATCTGAGGGGTGGCAGGAGCTCAAAGCCCAAAGATGATTCTGTGAGTGCTTTGCAAAGCAGTTGTGTGGACCAGTCTTTGTTTCCAGCCCTCTCCTCCCTCTGCCCCCAGGCAGCTCATCATCCAGGCTCAGACCTGCTGCAGAACTACTTCAGTTTGCCAAGGCCTGAGCCGTGGTGCTGGGCACAGACCAATGCCTGTGCTCCACTGGCATGGACCTTTTAGATCAGTGTTGTGAGCAAGGAGATGTGGTGGAACCTGGGGAGGTATCCCTTTGGCCTGGTAGACTGTGAAGCTGTGGGTTGCTTCCTCAAACGGCAGGACTGGGTTGGTTGGTCTTGTACCCAACAAAAACACCTGAGAAAATCCCTGTGCAGCTTTGCCTGGAATCAGCTCCCCATCCTAGTTCCAGAATCAGCCTGTATGAGAAGACGTGTATGAGTTCAGGGCTTGAAACACTTTCTGAGGAGAAAAAGAAAACCAATGCCTGAGCTTAGGTCTCCAGAGGAGGTTTTTATTAGTAATGTCTCCCGTTTCATGGGTAGGCTCACCTGAGGTTTGTTGCCTGACTTCAAGGTACATGGTCTTTGGCTGAATTTAGATTTGACAGGATGGGAGATGTCCAAATACCTCAATATTAATAAATGTCCACAATGAGAACAGGCAGACATTGATTTCTGATATTTAAAGGGACCAAACTATTGTCTGACCTTGAGTAGCTGATTAATTGATTTGTCTGGGCTACAAACCTGGTTTTGAGCCATGGTTTTCAAGGCAGTCACACAATTTAAGTTGCTGGTAGCATAAAGATCTATCCCTTCACACTTGTTTTGTTCAGCAATCTGTCTCATCTTACTCCTCTCTAACGGGGTCACATTGTTTCCATGATGCCTGCTGGTTTTTATTTAACTGATGTCCTTACTTCTTGGCATGACAGGCACAATCTGCCAAGCTCTATATGGGCATAAGAGGAGAATAAAATTTCCTTTGGTTGAATGGGGAATTTCCCATCTTGAGGAAAGGTGCCAGACAGGCAGCTAGGTTCTCCAGTTTGCTGCGAGTGTGTCTGGATGTAAGCTGAAAAAATATAAAATAATCCTTCCATATCCTGTCACCCAGTTACTATACACAGTTGTCTGCAACTAGACTGTTCTTGTGTGTCTTTCTTTTTTTCTTTATAATTTTTTCTTTATTCCTATGAGTTGGTTATTCCAAGGAAATAAAGTTCTATAGCCAAGGGCTAATTAAGAGGAGAGAACTGTGGTATTTAGTGTGACCTGAAATAATTTAGAGGCTTGAAAAGTCAGCAGCTTCCATGTATATATTTTTGCTCTCAGAGAACTCTTTTTTGTTTGGCTTGGACAGAACCAATAATTCTTGGGAAACCCCTCAGTGGTATTTTGCAGAAGGCTGCAGTGCAATGCTGCTTTTCCCATCTTGCCCCTCAAGTGGTATGGGAGTTGCTGATACAGTATGTGGTGTTTGGGCACTGTCTCAGTAGCACTCTGTGCTGAGGTGAGTTGGACCTGAAAGAACACTCTCGAGCTTTGTTCTGTGAACCCCCTTACATTGTGACACTGCAAGTAAATGCATGGTGCTCTGTGTCCTGCTTCCAGGAATGGGGTTTAGGAGCACCTGTCCTGTGTTAGACCTACAGTTTCACCCAGTATCCAATCTCCTGCATTAGTAGCCCAATAAGCTTCTTGCACCTAAACCTGTTCATTTTACACCACCAAATCTGGGCAGGGTCTCTACATCCAGAACATCCTATGGCAAAATATTTCACACCTTAACTACATGTTGCTGAAGGATCACCTGTTGTTTGTTTAGGACCTTCCTCATACTAATTTAATTTTGTGCCTTCTGTGTTATATATTGGAGAAGAGTGAATATACAAATTCTGTCTTTGTGCCACACATCTCTAGCCCATTCCTCTATGTGTGGGATAACCTGACAATCCATTTGTCAGATTTTCCCAATTAGAAACCACTTGGAATCACACAGTGTTTACCAGGAAATGATCTAGTGCAGTGAGGGCCATTACAAGTTATTACATGTTCCTGACTCTTACTTTGAAGATGCCTGGCCAGATGGATCAAAGATCTGGTCTGAAAGGATTATCCTGTTACTGGCTTGCTCTCTGATAAAATATAAGAAGTTTGGTGTCAATCCATAGAGATGAAACAGCTCTCATCTGCTTGCACTCATAGGGGTTAGTGTGGGATTTTGAGGAGGAGAAGCCTGAAATCTCATGTGCTCCAAATGTACTTTCCAGCCTGACTGTAAGGCATTGTTCCTTGTGTTTGCAAATCTGGGTAATGTAGTTCTTTATGGCTGAGTAGAGGTGAGTGTTGAGTGAGGTCTCCCAACACAAGCAGCTTCTCCTCACCTAAGAAGTATCTCAGGGCAAAGGCAGTTGCCCTCTTGAGTCTTTTGAGTGGAGAATGGAAAAACTGCTACCAGATGTGTTGTTTATGCCAGCTGCTGTCAGCCGTACTTCCCTGGTTGAGGGGACTCATGGAATGCTGAGGAGTTGCAGTAAACTGCCAGAGAAACCTAAACTGTGCAAAGAAACCTTTTCCCACCACAGCACTATAATAACTGAGCTAGGCCAGTGGGGGTGGGGTATGAGTCAGGAGGGACTTAAATCCCAGTGACCAAGGCAGGAATGGTTGGCACTGGTGTGAGCAGCCATCTCCCATCCTCCCTCTTTCAGTAAATGCACTGCAGATAAGATCAGCTATTATGGGTGCTTCTCCAGTTCTAGGTGTCCCTCCTACTGTCTTCGTCTTGCTTCTGAGAGGGTTGTCAGCCTGTGATAAATAGTGCTGCTTTTAATCTGAGCTGAGCTGAGCTCCAGCAGCAAATGGGCTGTAAATTACATATGGAGCTAAGTAACTGTATCTTAATGCAGGGTGGATGAGGCCCTGTAATGAAGGTTTTAATCCTTCAGGCTCCTTTTTGTCTTTCTGGACTGCTATGCTTTGTGGTGTCAACACTGCTGAACAACACTGCTCCTGCCGGGTGTGAGCAAGGCGAATGCCAGGGCTGCAAGCTGTGAGCTGTCAGGGAAGTTGACCTCCTTTGGAAGGGGATCTCTTTGCAGCACAGCTGTTTGTGGGTCGCTGCTTCTTTCTGATAGTTGTTTTCCAACACTTTGCCACCTTTTTCTTTGCTAATTCTCTCCTGAGCTCTGCTGTCTCCCCACACAGGATAAGAAAGTTAACAGGGGAAGGCCAGCCTCCAGGAGGATCCTAGAAACTTGGGTACAGATTAGACATAACTCTATTTATTGCATCAGCAAAGCTATGAGTAGAGTAAAAGAGCTGGTGAGAAACTTTGTGTGGGTCCATCACATGCAGGTGACGGCCAGCTGAGGCCAGGCTGTGCTGGGTGTCTGTATGGAGCAGAAACAGTGTGGGAGGTGGGTAGGAGACTTGTGGGACACATCCTGGGAAGTAGCACATCTGTGAGCTTTACTTGCAGGTAGAAGTGGAGTTGGGGAAGTGTATGGTTTCTATCACTTATAGTAAGAGCTATAAAGCTTAATGAGCCTCTTAAGCTAACAACACTGGGGTAGTTTGAGAATTTTGTAAGAGTTCTTGCTACCGGAGAGAGTGATACATATCACAGCATGGAGCTGCGCCATTCCCCTGGCTCCCATACTGCAGAAGTGGTTTTACTTTGGGACACAGTGGTCTGGAAGTCAAGGAGGAAATGGAAGGATTAAAGAGTCTATTTCAGTGGTAACACCTTTGTTACCGGACCCCATCCACCTGCTGAATGAGGGCTGCAGTGACTTTGTTCTATCTATATTTTTAACATGTGAAATTTATAACCTGTGAAATCATGGCCCCAAACATGACTGCAGCTATGTTTAATCAGAGGAGTTCTTGTTCTCGTAGTGGCTTTGAGGATAAATAAACTGAATGGGGTTCTCTCAGATTTGGAGTATTTTGGGTGCTAAGGAACAGAGTCTGGGTGTTTTTTTGCCTAGGAGGCCTTTTAAAGACTAATTTTTTTAATTGACAGCATTCCTGTTATGTCTTTTGTTGTCACATAAATTTGATGCTTGATAGGAGGAGTGGGTGCCTCTATGTGGGTGCCCATACCATTGGTAGAACTGAGTCTGTTCTTGTCCCTTTGCAAGTACTTATTTCTGTTTTGAGTGGAATTTAAAAGGGTGATCTTGGTTTTACTCTTGTAGCAGTATTTGCCCAGAGTTTTTGAAAACAGATCCAGGGTGGATGGGAGTCTCAATTGTAGGCATCAGCTGCATTCATTCCCTGGAATTGGGGAACATGGGGTATCTAGTTTCTGATGACTGTGGCATCCATGTGTTCATGCACCGTAGGCTCACTGGTGCTGTATACCATACTGTAATGGTGTAATGTGGTGGGGTTTTTTGTTTGGTTGGTTTGTTTCTTTGATTGGTTTCTTATTTTGCAAAACCCCCTCGTGTTTTTAGTCTTCTCCTCCAAAATCATGTCGGCTTAGCCCTGGTAAGAGCAGGGGAACATTTCGACAAAGGGGTTTGCACACTCTGACTGCTGCAAAGAAAACTGATGTGGGGCAGATGAGAAGGTGCAGAGAGTCAGCTGTGATCTGTGGGTTTGACCAGTCTCTTTGTACTCTTTCCCAGGGCTGAAGCTAGCCCCACTGTGCTTGTCTGCGTAGTCCTCTGATTTACTGCACATGCAGATGAGGATCCCCAAGACTAGGATGGTGTATCTTTGCGGTAGTTCTAGTCAGGTATGGCCATAGGAGTAAATTCTTCCCAGGTGCTGTAGACAGTGTGGTCAAAACACACATATGTAGTTGTGAAATTACAGGTGGATGAAGGAGTGGATTTAAAACAGTGAGAGGACCATGCATGTGCCTCCTCATACCCACACACCATTCATATCCTCGCTGTTCTGTGTAAGTCTTATGCCTTCCTTACAAGATCCAGGTAATCCAATTTAAGCCTGTGCTTCTGGAAATGCAGCTCAGTCATTGCTCCTCAGAACAGAAGGTTGGTTTCCATGTTCTTTGGTTGATGATTCCCACCACTTGCACCCTGAGTGCTGGTCACCATGTTTGCTAGTGTCTTAAGCACTGAACAAAAATGATACCTGTACCATTAAAACATTGCATATTTGGCTACCTGGAGTGACTCTCTGCTTCCCTCAAACCTATGAAACCACTGACAGTTAAGTATGCTCTAGGTCCATGCAGAAGATGACGTCTGTGGCATTTCTACAACAGGAATTTTGCTGTCTTTGGAATTGGTCAGGCCTGGAAGACAAGGGCCTTGAGGAGTGCTGTGTCCCACTGGCCCCTCCCTGCTTTCATTGACTCAGACAGCTGCTTTGTCAAGCAGGACCATGTTCAAGGGTTATGAACCCGGAGTTTGAACTGTAGCCACCTGCAAGGCAGTGAGGAATAGAGGCAGATTTACTGTGAAAATTAAAAATGAAAATAATAACAGGGGGAAAAATATTTTAGAAAAACTTTTCCAAACCAGGACTGTTCTGGCTGGGAGTATAGCTGTTGAAGGACACCAGCTGTAAACCCCAGATCTAGCTTGGGCAGTCATATCTCACTTGTGGATGTTTGAAGATTGAACTGAACTTACTCTAACTCTGCAACTTTTCTTGAGGAGAGAACAAGCCTGTTGTACTAGCATAATTTTTCCCTGTAATGCTGAAGATCTCTCAAACAAAATTAAAGGAGATCTTGGGAAAGGAGTTACATGTTAATTTGAAGGTCTGTTTGACTCATTCCTTCCTTCTTTCTCATGTTGTTCCATGGCTCAAAAGTGTCTTTCAGTGTCTCATCATCCACCTTGTCTTCCAGCTCTCTATAACTCAGAGTTTCTTATAATTAGAAGGATGGCACCTCCCTCATTCAAGATCAGGCAGTGTCCCATGGCAACTGCACCAGTTGTTGACCTGGAAAAATAACACTAGGGAAATTTAGTGAAATGTTTTTGCTAAAGCTAAGCAGTGTGAATGGAGAAGAGCCAGCAGCAGAGTCCTGTGCTGTAGGTTGCCCATGTCTGTAGCAGCTGCTCTGTAGGAAGTGTGGCTGTGGGGAGGTAAGTGAGCACTGGTTTAATTTCTCCAAACTGAAGACTGAAGAAATGGAAATCAGTTCCCCTTAGAGCTACCAGTAGTCATTGGTGAGCTCATCCATTGCTTTCTGGTTTTATGCCAGGAACTGGTGTGTGAGACCAACTCAGCAAAATCTCTTTCCAGGGCTCATGGAAGGGACTTTACTTAGTTGCAGAGATTCCCTGGAGTGGTTGGCCTCAAGTGAACAAGGCTGTATCACAAACAGCCTTATATGTGCAGCACAGGCATTACGGGCCTCTGCCAGGGAAACTTCCTCCCTCCCTTCCAGAGGGAGATTGGGAATTATGCCCTTCAGCCTATGTGCATTCTTCATTCAAGCTGGGAACAAGGGATTGCCTGTGGTCAGTTGTATCTTTCTATTATCTCTTCCTCACAAATACACCTCCACTGCACCAAACCACTGTTGGTATTTTTTTAGGACAATGCAGCCTTTAAGTGGAGCCTGTTGGGAGAGTTTTATTCTGCTTTAGAAGTGAGACTCCTTCTCCTTTGTAAGCTCACAAATGATTCTTAATGCCATTATTTTTGACTGTATAATAGCAGGATAATGTCTCTTCTGTAAGCCAAACCAGGAGGAACTCCACTTTTACATAGTGGAACTCTTTTACTGTCTGATGTATTTCAGGGCTTTAGACTTCAAGGGTGATGTGACCCTTTTAGAACTTTGGCAATGATAGCTGCAGTTAGCTATCATTACTCATTTGACAAGCACAGTTCTCATCATAGTGTGATGAGAGAGACACACATTTTTCTCTAGTCTCTAGTTTTTTTCTTGTATCTGCTAGTTTGTCTTTCATGTTAAAACTCCCTCAAAGGTATAAGCTTTACACTCATTTTTCCTTAAATACTAGCTGGTTATTTTACACAAAGCTGTATTTCCTTACTGGAGATGGATGAAAAATCAAATACATGAGGAGGTTAGTTCATGTTTCCATCTGGCATGGAAGGAGTCCTCATCCTGACATAAGGCTCATCAAGTGCTGGAGCTGGAAGACCCAGGTGTAAGACTAAGATCTTCATCAACAGGAGGCTGCTTTGTGATGCACTTCCCAAAGAAAGACTGAAGGATGGGCACCTGTTCTTTGTTTTTGGGCTTGTTTTGTGTCCTAGTTTGTAAACATTCACACATCTCTGTGAATGGAAGATTTCATTTTATTCCCTTTAATTTGGCATGTTAAGGCACAGAGTGTGTTGGGCATAGTCCTAGCAACCTGTTTGAGTTGTTCCAGCTTGAGCAAGAGCTTGGACTACTGTGATACCAAGAGGTGTCTTTCAGTCTAAACACTTCTGCAATTGGTGTGCTGAGAATGAAACCATGATCTGGTGGGACTTTTGACATGGAGATCAAGTTTTCTACTACAGCAGTGCCACAGTTCTGAATTTCTGAAGAAAACAGGGCTGCACTGCCTTAGACAAAGTAAATATGTGGCTAATATGAAAGGGACTGTGCAAGGGATGCTGGAGGCCTGAACACAGCACTATTGTGTTTAGTGAAATGTTTTTGAATATTTAGGGAAGGATTACTGTTAAAGCCTGGGAAGAGTCAAGGGAGAGAGTATTTATCCCCAACTAGTCAGAGCATTGGTATTCTATTCCATATATCTATATTCTTTCAAAAGTCTTGTTAACCATACAGACAGACAATCCTTTTTTTTGATCTTCTATTAATCTTTGCCTCTGTGGTGTATTGTGGCAAGCAGTTTCAGGTATAGAATTTCAACTCTGCAAGATTAATGGTTAGCCTGCTATGAATGATGGTTCTCTGTTGGGGAACATGAAAGCAAGTCTCTTGTTTGAAAGAGATTTTTCTTGCAGGTGCTCTGAAGAAAGCCTCTAGCAAAGTGTTTGGGGCAACTCAATAAGGGATTGGTTTTTGGTTGTCTCTGGGACTGGGGAGGACTTAGCAGAGGAGAGTTACCCATATGAGACCAGCGGCTAGCAAAATTGCACTTGCACAAGGAAGAGTGAATACTTTGGAAGCCCAGGACCAGTAGACACAAAGACCTTCAAATGTCAATCATTGACTCAAATCCAACTCCTATCTTAAGCATCTCAAGCCAGTGACATTGTGCAGTAGCTGTTTGACCTGCATGTGCTAGATGTCATTGCCTCTTTTTTTGGAAGCAGTGCCATGCCATGTATTGACATTTACATTGTATGAAAACTGAAGCTGCTAGGTTTCCCACGCAGAGCTGCTAAACCTCACTGAAAACCCTGCCGTGTTCAAATGAAAGGTTTTTATGTGGGAATGAGCCACAGACCAAGGTCAATACCTCTCGACTTAGAATAGGAGCCTTAGCTTTTGTAACAGAGACAGGACCTCTGTCTGTCTGTACAGCAGCTAGCACAATGGCACCTCAGTGTCAGCTGTCCCCTCTGTGAACTGCCATGGGACAAACAAGGTATTATACCTGCTCTGGGGACAACTAGAAGTCTCTGTGTTTGGAGTGTTCCTCAGTGCCAGCTGCCTTTATTAAATGATGCTTGTGTGTGAACACATACAAGAAAATTGTAGTTGTAGCAGGACAAAAAACACCCTGTGTTTACTTCAGGAGTATCAGTAGTGTGGATAAATCTGAAATTTGACTTGTCTGATTCATCATTTGACAGCTGGGAAAGTAGTTCAAAGACTAGCAAGGAAGGAAAATACTTTTTGATTTCTCAAAGGGCAATATAAATACAGAAAGGCAAAAAGTAGCTTTAAAGAAGGAGGAGAAAAAAGGTGTCACCATGCTTTTTGGGGAACAAAACCCTCAAACACAATCCTGGAGGGTGGTGACAAAATAGGTATGTTGACTTAAGAGCTGTCAAACTCAGTATCAATCAGAATTTCTCTACTAATATTGTTTCTCTGCATCAGCGGTGTGTATCTTTCATAGATACCTAGTTAAATGTAGCTGCTCTTTTTTGTCTCTGGGTCCTGAAACTCTGCAAAGATATCTCCCCAGGGTGGTGGGGTAAAACAGGTCCATATCAGTGTAATGGTTGCATGCTGCCTCATTTTCCATAAAAGTCAAGCACAGGACATCAAGCACACTTAAAGTGGAAACACAGCATGTAACCTTTTGAAACATGTTGCCAGTGGATTCTGTTGTGAGCAAGTAGCTTGGCAGCTAAGAATGATGGCAATGTTTGTTATTCCGAATAAAGACGTGTAAGGAATAGTGACATTCATCTTGCAGTGATCATGTTATTCCAGAACTCTTTCTTCTAAAGGTTTCTTTTATGTATTGTATTTTCCTTTGACTCATTTGGTTTTGGCTGTTGCCAGAGACACATACTAAGCTGCGTAGCTCAGAGGTTTGATCTAATAACTTCCAGGTAGGCTCTCTACAGCTGAACAAAAGTCAGAACAAGGTAGGTAGGGTTTCCTCTGGGTAGGAAACTCAGAGGCAGTATGATCTATCTGACCTACAAAAGCTTGGTTTCAGATCTCTCAACGCTTTCAGGAGGCAGCTCCCAGATTTGTTCAGTGTTAGACATGTTTTGAGTGTCTAAGTGGTTTGAAGTCTATTGGCTGAGGCAGAGCAAGTGTTCCTGAAAAGTCCTGATATTGACAAAATACGTGAATTGTTGTTACTCTTGGAGCCTATAAGGGTGTTCAGTGGTACTGTAAGATTATATCCTGGAGAGGACAGCATAATGGTATTGTCTCTGTTTCTGTGAAATCATGTTTCTTTTGTTTCTATAAAATTCTTCGGGGTTGTTCTGTAGGAGAACAGGGTGAGTTCTGTGGTGGCTTGTGTGTGAACTTCAAGGGGGAAGTGTGGGTACATACACAGGATGGCTTAAGTTAACATGCCACTTCCATTTGTGGGTGCCTTGCAAGATGATAGAGCTGTTGACAGGATGTGTCTTTATCTCGGCAGTGGAGATTTTGGAGATTCAGTTACCCACGTGATGTGGATGTGGTAGGCCATGAGCTACGTGTCTGGGGAGCGAAAGGCAGGATAGGTTCATTGTACTTGGGGAAGAGTTGGCAGTGCAGTATGGTGGAAGTAGTAGTAGGCCATCTGTTCTGTGTTGCTGAAAGTAAGAGGATACAATAGGAGATTGAGGTTGGGAGATGAGGATGTGTACACAGGGAGATGCTATGGCTGTTTTTGTGTGGTTAGGTGGGGTGGATGCCTACAGGATATGAGAGGGGGAGGGTGGGGGAAGTGGCTTGGGCAGCAGCAGGGCAATGTTCAGTGTTCATGGTGAAGCCTTTTCTTTCTCCTTGTCTCCTAGATTTCTTATCCCCCAAGTGATGAGGACAGCGATGACTCTGAGGGAGAGAACCAGGAACTTGCTCAGATCGACAGAGGTAAAGGGATGAAGATAGGATCTTGGGATACTACAGCTGAAGTAAATTTTGCTTTTCACTTGTGCTCTTGCAAATGCCTCCTTCTCAGTCCCCAGTGTACCACAACCAGATGCATCAAATCAGTCACCTTGAAGCCTTTGGGGCCTCACAAGGAGAGGCTGGTGTTATCAGATGCTGCAGTAGCATTTTTATTACTAGAAATAGACATTGTAAATTATGTGTTAAAGTCCCAGTGCTGCAGACATAGGACAGAGATGGTCCACAATTGTGCCAGCAGCAGAGCTGGGACTAAAAATTTATCTTCTATTCCATGCTTTTGTGCTTGTGTCATCTTTGTTCTAGGTTTCTTTGTCTTTGCTATTTTGAGTTTTGACCTTCAGTTTCTTTGTTCCCTGGACTCATTATTAGATTGTCTCTGTCCCTTCCTCCTATACTGTTGATATTGGGCAGCCCTTTCCTTGCATTTAGTAAGGGACTTTGATAGAGAAGATACAGGTGCTCTGCTGTTGTTTTGGACTTGGTATGAAGTAGCTTAGAGCTGTAGGTGAAATCTGTAGTAAATGCATCTCTTGAGTTATGCTAAGTCTGCCATTAGTGCGTGCCCTGTGCCCAGGTTAAAGTGGATTCTTATGCAGAGGCACTGAAAGTTAAATTCCTGACCCACAGGACATGTCCTTTTAAAATTCAAGTCCCTGCTCCATGTGCTTAGCGTAGAAAGAGCTCAGCAGAAGAGAGAAAGCATGCTTAGCTTATGGCTGAAGGCAGGCTCTCTTGTGTGACAAGTGTTGTAAGAGAGGACTTTTATCTCCAGAAACCAGATCTCACTGTTTCAGCCACAAAGGTGATGCTTAGAATAATGTAACTTACTTGCCTCTTCTGCCCTGAGAACTGGTTGATAGAAGTTAATGTTTTCAGCTAGAGGCAAGTGCCCAGCAACACGTTTGTAAGCTCATATCTTCTCCACCTAGAGGAGGTGAGGTGGGTGACAGGTCCATGTTCTTTTTCTGGAATGAGACTTCCAAGTGAAGTTTGAAAGGAGACATCTAGCAGTCTGGTCTGAACAAAGGTATGGAAACTTCCAAAGGGATGCATTCAGC
The DNA here is from genome assembly GCA_013398175.1 of Climacteris rufus. Lineage (NCBI taxonomy): Eukaryota > Metazoa > Chordata > Aves > Passeriformes > Climacteridae > Climacteris > Climacteris rufus. The sequence continues at coordinate 500,058 of VZRZ01003083.1, forward strand.
TGGGGGGTGTTTCATCTGGGGAAGAAAAGGTGGGGAAGCAGCTCAGAAGTTTTCCTGGGAGGAGATAAAAACAACAGGTCATGAGAAAACAGGCCCAGTTTATTAGGCCGTGGGGCACAGATCTGCTCTGCCACTCCTGTATCTCCTCCTCCCACTAGAGAGAAGACGGAATTGTAGCCTGACTCCTCTGGCCACCAACCAGCTCCAGAACCAGGAGAACCAATGCTGCAAGGTTCGGGCCCTCTTCCATGCAAGCCTTGACCGCCACAGCTCAGAAGAGGAGCTGGAGCGCATCAACCGCGAGTTTGCCGCAGAGAAGCGGAAGTGGTCCCAGGTCAGCCGGCTCGCCTGCTGCAGCGACGGCAACAACACCTCCTCCAGTGACGAAGAAGTGAAGAACTTGTGTGCGATGTCCTTCCGGCCCGTGGCAGAGCAGGGTGATGGCCTGCACGCCACAAGCCCCGTGCTGTTCAGTGCCTCCCCTCCCAAGAGACTCCAGCCCCTGGTGCGGAGCCCGGCCTCCAGACCTTTAATCTTCACAAGTGTTGGGGCAGGCCTTGAGCAAGTCATGCCTTGTAAGAGACATCGACAAGGATATGGGGATAAGGTCAGCAGGCCCAGCCTTGACCTGGAAAAAATGCAGCAGGTAAGACAGAACTTCACCTCAGGAAAGCAGCATCACTTGACAAAGAAGCATGGTAAGCAAAGACAAAAGGCTTATTGAGCCAAGGCTCAGTAAATTCATAGGATTGCTGCTTGTGGTCATACCTTCAGGGTACTTCTGCTGTCTGTCTAAGATAAACTAGGATAGGTGTAGATACCTCTCTTGAGACATAAAGGCACTGCTACTTGAGTGGCTCCTGCTACAGTTGGGCTGTTCTCTTGCTACCTAATGAGGAAGGCAACACTCGTACAGTCCAGTTCATTACATGGTACAGGAACAAAATCACTGGAGTTTGCTTTCATCAAGTTACTGCTGCTGCCATGATCTGACCTTTACCACTTACTCCAAAATAAATTAATTGCTTAGGGATGTATATAAAAAGCCTTTGGTGAAAGTGGTTGTAGACTTGATGATGGTAGGTATTTCCACACTTGCTGACCTCCTTGGGCACGGGTCTCTTTATGCCTCCTTGGAGTTTTACAGCAGTGTAAATCAGTGCTTTTTACCTTCTTAATGCTTTACAAATACAAACTGTTTACAGTTTGCTCTAGATGCAGTTACTCTTGATTTTGGAGGACTCTAGTTGGGCCTGGGACTGAGGTGTGCAAATGCTAGAAGTTTGCCTTGTCTCTGCAGAGCGTGAGAAATGGGGCATGCCTGGTACTAATGGGGCAGGCTGCCCTGTGCAGTTCCCATCTGGCACCTCTCTTTCCAAAGGCCTTGCCTTAGAGTTAGTATTTCAGCTCTCTTCATTATTTGTTTTTCTTTTTGCTCTGATGTAGTGTCAGTTTGAAAGAGTATCTGCAGACATCTGCTGGCCCTGGTACATTGCAGTAAGTTAAAAACAATTATTTTCAGTTCTGAACATCCTCTCATTAGGGAAGAATTTCACTGCCTCTTATTGGCTGGATGTACTGGTTTTAACCTTGCTAACAACTCTCCTTTTAAGCCTGCAAGATGGACCCACTAAAAGAAAGGACTGTGTATTTATTTTCTAAGATCTCTGAAAGTGAGACTTTTCCATTTCCCCGTTACATTGCTGCTTTTTCTCAGTCCTGCTGGCAGCATACATCCCATGAATACATAATGCAGACTTGTGTTTTCAGTACAGTTTTCTTTGCCCCCTTTTCACCCTTCTAGCCAAGTTTCTGCTCACAGAACATTCAAAAGGACCAGTCTTGCATTTCACATCACCCAAATCTTCTACTGATACTGACAGACTTTAATTAGTCTCACATCCTTATAAGAGGAGAAGAAAGCTGGTCAGCCTGTGCCCAGCCTTCTGTTTTTTCAGACTGCACGTGAGTAAATGGGGAAATTTTTCTGATTTCTCTGATTTGGATCCCAGGCATAGCATCTGCCTGCTGTGCCTTAAGTTCCTTTCAGCACTGTGTTTGGGAGTGTATTTGTGAAGGTTAGGGGCTAATTTAAATAAGCTTTCCAAACTGTTATGTTTATTTCATGGGAAACCTTGTGAGAATAATTGGCTTCCTTGTCCATTTGCTCTCTTCACTTTTGGATTAATTGTGGCAAAGATTTTTGCAAAAGAAATTGAAATCTGGAGTGGAGGTGGTGGTGTATTTTTTAAATAACATTTTTGCTGTAGATGTCATTAACCTTTCAGATTGTGGAATCCATGTTATAAAGAAAGGATAGTCAGCTGGTGGTTTTAATTTGAAAGAAAGTGTACCAAGGGCACAACATGACACAAAACACCCATGCAAAGTGAGATGCAGCCTGACATGGTATTTGGTCATTTGTATTATTTTTATAATTTTAGTTCGTTAACTTTGATCCAGTAACATCTTGAAGCTTTATGATGAGTCTTTGTTTGCTACCTATACTTACTTCTCCTATGAAAATCATTCAGGACTTCCATTCCCCACTTATAAAATGGGACCAGGGCGTTTCTTTTTGTGGTCTGTTTCCATTTTCCAACAGAAATGGCTCTTATTAACTGCCTGGGCAGTGCATGGCATCATGTGTTTCTTAGTCACGTAAACAATGCATATAAGGAATGTTAATATTAAACAGGCTACTCTAAGGCTTCATCTGGGCTCTGAACATCAAGCTCTTCTTGCTTTGCGATTCTTACCCCTCCTATCATGTGCTTGCCCATGAGAATGCAGCTGAAAAGTTTATCAGATAGACTTTTTTGTTCATGGCAGATGGGGCTTTCACTCTTATCCCAGAGCCTTACTTCCCATTCCTGCAGCTCTGTGCAGCTGACAGATGACAGAGTATCAGGCAAGATGAATTTGTGCCTGAAGCAAATGTGTTATGAGATAAGAAGGCACTTTGGGGTTGTGAGGTGGTATGGGTAACTCAAGGGTGGATAAAGAGATGCCAAGTGCTTTGCATCAAATTTTGTCTGTTGGATGGTGATGGAACATTGGTCCAGAGAGTTGTGGACTGGAGTGGCTCTGTGGTGGGATGTTTAAGCAGCTTTTGCAGGTAGGCCGTGGGTCAGTGGCATATAGTGTCCAAATGTCTTACCTGTATTACAATGATTTGGTGCTTTCTGGTAACAAGGAGGAGCAAATTTGGGAGACAAATGGGTTGGGGGCAATCTGAGAGCTTTTAAGGGATTAGGGAATTGCTGTGCTTTCATGGCCTGTGAATAAATGGAAATCTCCATCAGCCATGCCTTTCAATTCAGCTTCCTGCAGCAGGGAAGTCTGTACCAGGAGCAGGTTTTAAAAGTCCTGTTTTGGTTAGGTGCCAAGCTATGCCTTTCCAGCTTCACAGGGTACAGTAATTCAGCCCTTTTGTGTCCCAGACATGAGTTTGGACAGTTGGTGGGTGCATTTCCCGCCCTGGCTGGTCAGCTGGCCACCCAGTGTCTCCCTGTTGAGGCAGAGTGAGGATATTTCAACGCACGCTTTTCTTCACTTCTCCAAAGGGTTAGAAAACGAGCTCAGAAGGCTTCTATTCTTTCCTTTAATTGGGCAGAAATACCCTGGCTTGTGCAGACACCCGCATTGTTGCAGTGAATGCCCTCTCCCAGCACCCCTTGGTCATGGTCCTTGGACAGTCATGTCCTTGCATGCAGGCCCTGCTGCCAACCACTTGCTGTTTAATGAAGCCTGTTGCCACCCTGCATGGCTGCTGCCATTTTAGCACATCTGGCTTTTTTGGCAATGCTGAGAGCACAAGGTAAAGGAGAACAAGGACATCCTTTGGCTTGAGATGAAGGCACCAGGTTCACCTGAGGTATAAGGAAGTCCAGGGTGTCACAAAGACTTCTTGGAGCTGCTGAGCACATTCCCAGGGGACTAATTGGTCTTGGCATGTTATGTAAACAGATAGAGAGGAAGTAAAGGATTCTCCTGTGCTGTTCTGTGGGACTGCCAGGAGCACCTCTGAAATCTACTTACAGAAGCTTGGGAAGTCAGAGTGTAGTATTTGCAGGGAGACAGATTGCTTGGAGGAGAGCAGCAAGCAGTCCAAATCTTGACACTGAAAGTGGTCTGGATATAGTGCCTGATTTGGACTTAGCGGAGTAATATCAAGACCATATTTCCTTCTGCTGGATGTTTGAATGCTGGCGTTTTGGTTGGACTGGGCATTGGTGGGATGATCAGCATGGAAAGCTTCCTTTGAGTTGATACTGGTTGCACAAAGGCTACAGAACAGCAGTCACACATGACCAAGGACCAGTGCATGACCCCCGGTATGCTGGGGTCTGGGCTTTGGGCTGCTAACGGTTCCAGGGTGAGATTTCCATATCCTTAGCACAGCTGGGCTTTGCCCTTGGCTGTCTCGCCAGGACTTGACAAATAGCTTCCATATAGCTTCCACGTGTGAGCTCATGAGTCCTTTTCACCTCTTGGCCTCCCATTTGAATCCAGGCCTTCTCAGTTCCTGAGAATTGTTACCATCTGTTTGCCCATCTGAGCTTCTCTCTGTGGTGAGAGGGTGCTGGAAAATCTACTGCTGGTGCTGTTTCATCACGGTCTCTGCCTTGGGCCTCACTCTCCAGAGTGACTGAGTGGAGTTCAGGGGCCTGTACTGAGCATAATGGCTTACACCATTTCTTAAGGGGCCCAGCCCCAGAACTTGTCTCTCAGGTGTGGGAAGCTGGGCCATAGCAGTTCTTTGTCCCTGGGCTTGTTGAAGCAACTTAATAAAAAAATGTTGCAGAAACGGATTGCATCAGAATGATAAATTCTGCTTCTGGTAACTGCCTGCAATTTTGCTTTTCTTTTTCACCAGAAATATGCTACAGCAACTGTTCTTCCAGCACAAAAGCCCCTGTCTATCTCAATTCTGACAGTGTTTGGCATTGAAATGCGAGCAAAAAAATGGTATGCATGGCTACTGTGAGGCAGTCCTAGCATGGGAAAGTTTGGGCCTGAACATGACCAATGAGATTGTCTGGTCTACCTGCAAGGATATAGTTCCATGGTGGAAGGGTCTGGGACTCGAGACACGTGCCGTATGAGGGAGAGATGGGGCATGGTAGAGGTGTCTTGTTCTTTGCATCCTTGGAGGAGCTGAAGAGATGTTCTCCGGTTTGATCTCTCTTACAAGACTCTGGCTGAGTGCCAGCCAGCTGATGACTGGTTTGCTGATATTGGACATTGGTTGTGTGACAGTGGTGGAGAGAGGGAGGGTGGGGAGAAAGTGTGCTTTCTGGGAGGTGGAGAGAGGCTCAATAGCAGGGGAAGGCATGAGGAACCCCACCCAGCCCCAAGGAGACGATTATGACTCTGCCAGGCAGCAGATACCTCTGTCTCTGGCGTATAAGTGTTCCCAGGATAGTTATCTAATTCATGCAAAAACATTAGGAAATGCCTGTGTGGAGCTACAGCTCGAAGAATCGGAACATGAGAGCAGTAAACCACTCAGAACTTGGCCTAGCTGCTTCCTAGAAAGCATAATAATTTCCTCTTCTTTCCTGAAGGAGGCAAGTATGTTGACTATGTCTTCTTTTCACTGATGGTAAGGTTCATTTGTTATCAGCTTGTAAATGCCGAAGGCAAGGCAGGCAGGATAATCTAGCCATGTTCCTAAGCTTTCAGCTTCAATCAGCATTCCAGAGGCTAGAGCATTCTCACAGCATGGTTGAGGTTGCAAGGGACTTCTGGAAGTTCTCATCGAACCCTTCTACTTAGGCAGGGTCTTCTGGAGCTCATATAGCCTGTATGTCAACAGCTTCTCTGTGAGGATCTGTGTTCTCTGTATGTTGTTGAAATACAGAATTAATTTTAGTGCAAGTCTCTTCCAGTTCTGCCCTTCTCAATGGCATCTGTTGATACTGTGTTCACCTTTCAGGTGTGCTAGTACCAGACTTTCATTCTGATCACACTACTCTCTTTGAATCTCTTCCACTGTTGTGTCAGCCCTGGCACAGAATGTGTTGTCAATTCTTAGAGCCAAGTGCTCCTGTTCTCCCTTAATGTTTTCCTTCCTTGTTTTGTCTGAGTGCATTTTTGTTCTGGTTTTGTAACGTGCAAAGGAGCAACAGTTCAAGGGGGAGATGGATAAGTGAGCTGTCTGGAAAGTTACTGGTCTCTTTTTCCCAGGATATGTGGGTGTGCAATTTTGCTGCCTTTTTTGGGAGCTTGCATGTTGGTGAATATAGCCATTTGAACTACCAAGGGAGTGTGAGCCAGTAGCTAGAATATCTGCTGAAACATCTGAAATGTGGCTGTTTGAGGTGCTGCTGTGAATCATGAAAGTGAATAGGGATTAGGTTGGTCAGGGTCATTTGGAGCACATCAGAGAGTTTGGTTGAGCAGGAGGAAAATGAGGGAAGGAGTTAGATGTGGCTGAAGTTTGGGAGAGTACATATTGTAGGCAGTAGAGATCTGTGGAATAGGAAGGTTAAGAATGGTGGAGACAGTGCTAGAGAGAGTATTTTTATTGTATTAAGATTCCCAAAGGAATAATAATAGCAGCTGGCACCAGTGGAGAAAATTATGAGGCTGAGGTTAAAGCCAAGGGCTTATCATTTAGGTTGGCAGGCTTGCTGGCTACCTTCCCAACCCTGCTGTCTTTCTTTTTTTTTCCTCAAAGCTCTAAAGCCTGGTAAGAAGGTATTAAACTACAGCTGAGTCTTTGGCTGCAGACCAAAGAGAGGAGATCAAATGAGCATATGGGCACCACTGGCATGTGGCTGTAGGATGTGCCTCGGGGAGAAGTCCCGAGTGATGCTGGTGATACTGTGTAGGACTTGAACTCTTGGTCTGACTCTGAGGGTTAGGTAGGCCTGGGAGGAGCAAATCAGGAGGGGGATAAAGTACTCCCATGTGAAAGTGGCTGCCAGAAACTCCGCATGTGAATGGATGAGGTTGGGGTTTTGACCTCTAGCATTTTGCTCTTCAAGCACCACATAAATGATTCCTACTGAACTAGTGGAAGAAAACCCCAGTCTCCCTTATCTACTGGCCATGCTTTATGGTGGGCTGCCAGCTGGCCACAGAAGATATCACTCAGCAAAACAGAGAGCTCCTAACTACAGCAACAACACAACTGCTTAAAATGTGATTGGAGGTGGGGTGAGTGGCAGCCACAGAGTGGATGCTGGGTTTGATCCCTAAGGGTGGCCATCCTGCAGCATACCCCTGTTCTCTCTCATGTGTTGACTTTTGCAGGTCCTTTTCCAAGAGCATTTTCTGAAAGTTATTTTTTTCTTGTTTTGACACAGTGCAGTGCAGGATAATGCTGGCCTGTTCATTCCCCATCCCTGAGTTCAGCCCAAGTAGTCTCAAGGGCCTGGCAGATTAAGAAGTTTTGCTGCAACCTGTTTATATTTTTCAAAAAAATCAGCTTGGAGATGTTGCTTGGAAGTGAAGGTCAGGACCTTCTCTACAGTGCTCTCCTCTTTTGCAGTAGAGCTGGATTGTCCTCACCTCCCCCAGTTTTGGTGTGTCTGGGCTAGAAAGGCTGCCTGGGTCGGGTGCCAGCGTGGCTGTTGAGTTGTCCAGATACCTCTCCCTGCCCACTCCTCCCTCAGCATGTGGCTCATTGTGATACAAATATCTTGTCCTTGTCTGGGGATAAAAGGAGTCTGCAGGCAGCTCCACCATATGCTGTCAAGGCCCAAGTTGTATTTGGTCTGCAGATGAACAGATCTCTCTTCAGGTGTAAAACATTGCATCTTTTGGTTATGGTAGCAACCTCTGAAGAGGAGAAAGCCTTGCAGTTCAGTTATTTGGAGGATCAGTGAAATACTTGAGGAGACTAGAGAGAGTGAATGGCTATTTAGTATCAATCTGGTTATTCCTCATGTAGTCCAGAGGGCATCTTATGGTGGTGTCAGTTTTCTGCTTGCTTTCCTGACTTTGTTATTATAGGTTAAAAAACTGCAATAAGCAGTAGAGAGAGATTAGGCTTTTTTCCCCCCTTTGTTCCTACACTACCACCACTAAGCTTTCCCTTAGAATTCAGCAGCCATAAGATAACGGGCTGCTACTGCTTAAAAATCATACACTAATAGACTTGTGCAAAGCACTATACAGAAAAGATGGTAGCAAGGAATGGAAAACAAGAGCTTGTTTTTCCTTTGCTTTTCACTGGCATTGTTTAGCTCTGTACCTGTGAAGCAGGACAAGTTCCCTGCCCAGCATGGCTTGGTGCTGGTGTCGGAGAGGTAACACGGGTATGCTGTGCATCCTGCAGTCTCTCCTGGGGGACTGCCTGTGAATGAGAAGGAAGGAGGGAGGTAGGAGTGTGGGTTTGGTAACAGCAGAAACAGGGCAGTCATGTGATGGTGCAGATTAACTATTAATGCTGGGTGTTTGTGCTCCAGTTTGTCACCACAGACGGAGAGCAAGCAGTGTGTCCAGGGCATGTCTGAGACTGGAAAACACAGCAGCCATTACTGCTCAATAGGCAGAAGCTGGCTGAGCTTTTAAGGCCAAGCCTGTGACTAGAGTAAACACTCTAGGAAATGCTGTTTTTGAGACAAGCTTTGGCGTGGTAGAATAGCCAGCCTGGCTGTCAACAACACAGCTGTCCTTGGCGTGGGCTGGGGTTTAGCTCTGATTTTCTGCCTTCACTCTGAATAGCCTCTCCATTGTTGGCTCATATGAGAACTGCACTGCTGGGCTCTGCTTGTGCTTTCTTTCAGCCTGTTGATGTCAATGGGAGTTTTGGGCATTGGTCCACAGCTCATCTCACAGGAGGTGGAACTCAACAGAGGCATCTACTTCTCATGTTGATGGAGACTGAGTTGAACCAGAGCAGATTTGCTTGCAAACTCCCTGCCCTTCTCCAGACCTGTGACCCCAGATACGCTTCTTGTTGAGCTGCAATTGGTTTTGAGGAAATGATGACCCATACGTGAGAGACAAACCCTCCCTCTTCAAGCCAAAAAAAAAAAGTAATAACATTTTTTTCTAAATTAAAGGTTTCAAAAACATAGGTGTTGTTTGGCCACAGGTAAATTGAAAAAAGCACAAATTAAGATACTTAAGAGAAACCCAATGAAACTTGCTGGTTTTCCTAATTGAAAACCATCTTTTTGGTTTCCTGTTGGACTTCCAATTACTTATGCAAAGCAATTTTTGTAGGAATGAATTTTCAAAACTGAGCTTCCTCTAGAGTGTTAGGAACTTAATGTAAATGAAGTCTGTGGTCATGTCTATGCTAGGATAAACTATATTTTTGATTTGAAAATATGCATGTGTTTTAAAATCCTGGCATATCCTTGCAAGCTGTAATTTCACCTTCATGTATTTGATTATGGAAAAAACAGGTTGATTAGCTGTACAAAGGATAAAACCCTAAAATTCTTTTTAAGTAACTTTGCATTGTTATTCTAAGAATGCTCTCTTTGACAGCATAAACAAAATAAATCTTGGGTCTACCTGTGGAGGCTTTAGAAGCTCCCTATCTTGTCTGTCACTTCAGAGGCTCTGCCATGATGTTATGTGGGCATATTATGATTAAGAAAGAAGGAATAGTTTAAAAAACAGTCTTCCAAATTTCAAAGCTAGTGGATCTGTGCAGTCCCTAGTATAGGGAGAAATATCCTCAAAACAGAGCTAGACAGATGACTGGTTTTCTCAGTTCTGTAAACCTGTTCCTGGTTACATTTCAGATGATGTGGTTGCAGTTGGGGGAACCACCACAGTTCAGGGAATGTCCTGAGCTTGGTCAGGAAAGTTTGTTACTGCTACTGTTTGCTGTATGTGCAGGAAAGACAGACAAACCTCATACAAGAACGTGGTGTACCTGACTGGATGATAAGACTGTACATTGAGCATGCTTTAATGTAAGATTTAATCTAAGCTGCAGTTCTTTGTTGAGAGCTCTGGTGGAAATAGCAGTGAGTTCATGATACATCCCGACTGTAGTACTGAATTTGGTGTGCTATCAAATCAAGCTCTTAACTAATTTTCAACTTAATATAATTTCTTGTCATCCTCTGAATAACACAACCAACTCTATTAGTTTCTAATTATTATTAGTGGAATGAATGTAATGATGGGCACTGGAAGTGGTGGTCTTGGAAAATATTTTCTGAGCAGAAAGATTTATAGTACAACTATTTCAGTATTCTTATGTGTTTTCTTCTGTAATACACCAATGTTCTGTTCAAGCCTGACTGCTGCAAGAAGTGTGAAAGGCAGTTTTGCTCTGCTAATTCTTCCTGTTTGCATTTTACAGACTCCTGCTACGGGCAGTTATGCTAAACAGCCTATGGACTCTCTCTAGAGCTGAGTGAAATTGTAAACCACAAGAAGCTGAAAAAAATCAGATTGCTATCTCATGATGGGGCTGTTGGTAGGGTCAGAAGTAGAAAGCAGCTGTAACTACTGCTGCAACTGTGAGACTTGACTGTGTTGCTCAGTCTGCTGTGTAAAACTCTGTACTGAGTTGAGACACTGGTTCATTTGCTTTCCAGATGCAAGCATCCAAATCATTCAAACACCCTCAAAAGTGTTCATATAAATGTGATGTAAACTCTTGCTTTTATTATCAACCTTTCTCCGCACAGAGAATCCTAGTGAATTTGGCCTTGAGATATTCTGGTCTCTTTTTCATGAGTTAATCTGAACTTGCCCTTCTGCAGAGTGGTGAGTGAAGGAACCCTCTTGGTCCTAGGGCAGGTATGTTTTGTGAGATGGGCCAAAATCCTGAACTGAAAGAAGGAAACACTGAAAAGATCTGCATATTGAAATTGATGCATGGTGTTAGGAACACTGGCATGTGTTACACAAGCTGTCATATTGATCTTGAGTTGAAGGTTTATTTTCAGCTATTGGGAAAGTGGATCTTGATGCAGACAATGGAGTGGCATACATGAGGTCAGGAGTTATCCAACTAGTTCTTCATGGACAGCTTTGGGCACAGCTCTCAGGGCTGCTGTGCCCTGCTAACATCTGTTTAGAAGGGCAGTGGTCTGCTTCTGGCTCTGAGCTGGTACCTCACTGCTCTCACGCAGGGGAGTTCCAAAAACTTGGCAGGAGTAATGTGTATCCTGTGCTGGTTCCCACAGACACGTAGAGATGCTGAAGCTCACTCAGCACATTGAAGTATCCAGGGAAAAGCACTGCTTGTTGAATTGTTTGCATTGTTTCTCACATTGGGGATGGTTCCCTGGATCAGCTTTATGCCATCTCAAGCCATATGCAGCTGTGAGGATGTTAATGAAGGGATGCAAAATGGTATCAGAATCTACAAGTGCTGATCACCAGTGGTGAAGGGAACCCTGTGCCTACTTAAGAGGAAAGACAGTGTACCAGGAAGAAGATACTGCCTCCTCTGAAGTATTTGCAAGCTGTTCACATAGGTACAGGCCTAGGCCAGCCCTTTCAGAGTTAAGTCAAACCCCATCACAAGTTCTGGGTTACAACACTCAAAACACCACCTGAGGCCCTGTGTGTTGCAGTGTTGGGCTGCAAGGCAGGTGTGGGCAGGCACTGCTGCATGTGGGCATGGCAGAGCATTCTCCCATGTTAGTTATGTTCTGCATAAATGGATTAGCTCCCTGGAGTAAAAACCCTTTATCCTATTAGCTGGCTAGCTGCTTCAGCATGTTCCCTTGTCACTAACATGTAAGTGAGGTTCAGTGGGGCCGGGGAGCAGTAGGTGATTGAGTGGGGAATGTGGATACAGTTGGGTTACATTATCATTTCTCTGTGGCGTTTAGTGTTATACTACTTCCACTTCATGGACGTCTATTTGTAGGCAAAAAATGGTCTCTCAGGTTTGTTCATTATCTTCTGGTATCTAATTTCTGATATAATGTTTGTTTATTTTCATGTGCGCATGCGAACACACGAGATTCCCCAAATAGGCATAGTTATGTGAAAGGAGAAGATACTCACATATGCTGCAGGGCAGGGCAGTGCAGTGCAGACACAATACACGTGTGTGTCTTGGAAGGAGAAGAAGAGGAACTCTGTTGCCCTGTGTTCAGACCCCAAGCAAGCCCCATAGCTTGGGATGTTTTGTCTTTGTTTGGGACAGGCTTGTTTTGGCTCTGCAGAGCTGTTTGTGTAGTCAGTCTGCATTTGGCTTTTTCAAAGTTTCCCCATTGTCTACAAATCCAGATTCTCATCTGAAGACATGGCCTTGTGTTTTCTGCTTTAAGTTCCATTTGTGAGTGCTCCCATCAGCAGATGAACTCAAGGCAGGGGTTCCCACAGGGTAATGTCCTTTGCACTCAACTGGAGAGCATGGGAGGCAACTCAGAGCTGCTTTTTGAGGTTTTTGTTGTGAAGATCCAGGCCACTGAGGAGTCCTTTCCTCATTTAGTATAATGAGTATACCTCATGTTGCCCTGTTTTTGAAAAGCTGCACTAATGGCAATCCTCTGGTTAAAAATCTGATGAAAAGGTGCATATTCCAGGTTCTCCTCAGAAAAAACCCACTGATCTCCACTGGATGTTTTCTGTGATGGATTAGGTTGATATGGTGTGGGTTTTATACCTCCTTTTATATCTTCTTTACTTACCTGAAAAGTCTCTTTCAGTCTCAGAGACTGAGAAGTCTCTAACTATACTTCAGGGAAGAGTTTTGGGCTGACAAACAGGTATTCAAGTCCAAAAATTTTTACTTTTAAACATAAATACTTCATATGAACATCTAAAACACTCGTGTTGGGTCATAACTTGAAGAAATTGGGTTAAAAATCTAAACTTGAAACCATTTTGAGCTGGTTGTTTTCACGTTTTTTTCCTTTTGCCATCCACATGTACAGCTGTCCTTTCATGGGGCAAACCTGTGTGAGCATGCAGTCTCTTCTGGGAGCCTGGTGTTCCACACGCTTGGCTGTTCACTTTGTGGCTGGTGTGTACAAGGCTGTGTGGCTTACACAGAGCATTTGGAATGTCTCATAGTTTTTTCAGTTACTCAAGGATAGTGTAAAGGCACACACTGTTGCCCTCTGTCCCCTAGGTTTGAACCAGCCATCTGTGGATTCTCTTCCTCTTCGTGTCCCTGTAATGTCACAGCTGACAAGAGTCTGTACATTTCAGTGATTTTATTATTTTTCTTCTTTCCCAGGGTGTACAGCTGTGTGGCTTTCAGAGCTTTCTCTGTATCTCCTTGCTTAAAGGGAACTGTGTTCACTCTATTGCCTGACTTGTGCTGATTTCTTAACCCCTTCTTGCTGCACTTGGGGACAACATTTAAACAGCAAATGGTGGAAGAGTCTGGTGCTGCTTGTTTCAAGCCCCTGGCACTGCCATCTCCCATGTGCTGCAGCAGCAAGGCTGAGGGGAATGGGATAAAGCTGCAGGAGGCAGCGTGCCTTCTGCCCTAGCTCTGCCTCAGGCAGAAGTCTGTGGGGAGGGAGGGCTTCGGAGTCATGGCCGAGCCAAGGCTTCAGTTATAAGTGAGGCAGACTATAGAGACATCAGATGATATGTTAGACTAGACTGGACATTCCCTGTGGACTACTTTGAAGCCAAGGCCAGGAACGAAGGGAGGAAACAGTCATGTTGGCAGGCCTGAATTGAAAGTTTGTAAGCTTTTTCTCAGGAGCTGCTATCATGCCTGCCAGCTGTGAAACAAGACGCCCCTGTCCCTTTGCACCCCTCTTCCTTCACACACTCAGTGAGCAGGAGGGCTAAGGCCAGCATTTGAACTTTGGTAGCTTTGGCATGTGCAGATGAGTGATAGAAAATTAATGAATCCTGCCCTTTCTTTAGATTTTTGTTACTTCACAGGTGCTGGAGTTTTTGGTCAGGTCTGTTTCCTGCACAAATGGAGCTTTGCATTTTTTCCAGGCCTCAAAGAAAACTCAGTGAGGGATTTGGGGTTGGCATGGAGTGAATAGATGAACCATCTGATGTACCCTGCAGATCAGCAGACTCAGACTCTGCCAGACCAGCAGGGAAAGTGGCTGCTGAGCCAGAGATGCTCCATAGAGAGTGTTCACTTCCTCCACCCCCAAATTCAAATCAGAGGGCTAATGGTAAAAGTGCCAGGGCAAATCTGGCCCATTTTATCTGTTTCTAAAGGGACAGGGCTTCTCTACAGATCCAGAGTATATCTGGAAACTGTATGCCATGAAAGGAGACAGAGGAGCAGTAGAAAACCACTTACCTACAGAAAGGCAGAGAGTCTTTTTGCTTAGACCACAACCGTGTGACTGTGTAGCTGTGTTTGCATTAGCTGTGGCCATAGTGTGATATGCGGGGAGAACTTCAAAAAGCAGCCTGTAATTTGAATAATTTAATCTGTTCTCCGGGCCTTGGGAATAGTGGGAATTCAGATGCTCTGCCAGGTGGCAGATCTTGCTGGACAGACTTTGGCTCACTTTCTTTTGTAGCAGGCTTCTCCAGGCCTGCAGCCTGGTGCCACTCTGCAGTGATCACCTGCACGTAACCTTTCTGGACTGGGGTGTAAATGGCCTATGCTTATTTAGAGAGCAGTCACTGGTGAGATTGACTTGCTGTTCTGTCAGTTAAGACTCACCTGTGGTTCAGGGCCCTTTAGTATTTGCTGTGGGCTCTCACCCATTTCTCTTCAGCGGTGATAGCTGAGTCCCTCCTGGTAGTGCACAAAATGAGGTGATTAGTGACACCATGTTGGAAGAGATTTTGGTGAACATGGGAGGTATTTTGTTTTGGTTTTCATGGTCCACTGTTTGCTGTGTGTGTGATCCTGGGCAAGTCTCTGCAGGACATCTTTTTTTGCAAGACCTTGTCTGGCTTTTTTTTTTTTTTTTTTTTAGTTTGAAGTTGTTGTCAGCGATTACTCTAGTAATCAGCATTTCCTCTGTGGCCACGTCCAGATGCACTGAGCTGTCGGTGTTTGCACTATATAGAGGTTGTGGATTTGTGTCCCTTGCTGGCAGAGGTGCTGCCTGGATAACTGGGGCTCCCATCTTGGTGGAGATGGGAGCCCTTTATGCCAATGTTAAGAGACAAAATGTGTTGATATTTTGAAGGAACTTCAGATGGACTGAGGATAAATATGGCAAAAAAAGCATTAATGACTAATTCAACTTAATTTGAACTAGAAATCACTTTAAAAAGAGTTCAGAGGTTTTTCAGGATAATCACAGTATCACCACAGTGTTTGTGTGCTGGGGTTTTTGTGGGAGGGGTCTGTTGGCCAAACCATTTGAGTGAACCTGTATTTTCAAGGGCTGTTTAACTCCTGGTGGAGAAGTCTGCAGACTGTGACTAATGATAATTGTAATTTAAAGCTATAGCTGAACTATAGCCTTCCTGTTGCTGTGCTGCTTCAGGGGCTGGTCAGGGAGCTTATGTCTGTGTCTGGCACATGGATGCACTGGATAGTGGCCTTGCACCCCTGGGCCCAGACAGCATGTGTTCCCCTGGCACAGAGCATCTCTGCTAATCCAAATGCAGAGTACCCTCAGCTGACTGCTAGGAAGGCTTTGCCCCCTGGTTTCTCTGCCAATTTAACTCGTGTGTGCCTGGGAGCCTGAGCCTGGATGAGGGTTAGTGTCAGCTGGTGTTGCTTCAGCTTAAAAGCAGTAAGGAGGAGCCTGTGAACTACTCCTTTTTTTAAATTTTTTTTTTTTTTTGGTACTGCAGGACTAAGAGGTGATGACCTCTGCTTAGTGCCAAGGAATTAAAAAACCCAGTCCAAAATCAACCTACGAAATAGCTTTTTTTTTTTTTTTTTTTTTTTTATCCTCCTAAACCAAACGGGAGGGCAGAGCTGGCTTTGCTCTTTGCAGAGAACCCATCACCATTTGTGAAAGGACAGGAGCCATGGCCCCACTCTCTCATGCCCTGCCATATGGGCATGAAGCACTGCTCTCCTAAGTGGAAGATTTCTCCAAAGCAGAGGGCACTGGGCTGTGCTGTTTAAGCCTGAAGGTGCATGGTCCTGTTGGGTCGGGAAGACACTGAAAGCTTTTAGCCTTGCTACTGAGCTCTGGCTGCGGCCTTGCTGGAGTTTCACATCTGGCCTGTGGAACCAACTGCCTTTGGGGGTAGCTGATCCCCTTCCTTTAACTCAGCCTGTGCTGGAAAAAGGGCCTTGCTGAAATCCTCCACTTCATCAGTAGCCAGAGGCTGCTGCTGGTTGCCTGCATTGTCTCCCCGCTCCGGTGGGTAGCAGCTGTGGGCCTCCTGCCCCAGCAGCCCCTGGGCTGTCACGGTGCTGCACGGTGGGATGGAGGTGGGACTCGGTCAAGCAGAAGCCTGCAGCTGCAGTGTGCTGCACAATGGCCACTTTGTGCAGCGCCCTGGCCTCATCTGCCCACCATGCTGCACCCACACCCCTGCCCTGCAGCTTAACCCTCTGCACGCTCACCCCGACTGAGCAGCAGACAGGCTTTGGTCAGCAGCTGGCTGGTGGGGAAGGCTGTTCCTCCTGGCCCAAACCTGTCTCTGAGGGCTGTTAGGAGAGGAAATCAGGCAGGCTCCTTGCTCTGAAATGCCCTCCCAGGAGAGAAGGGCCATAGAGCTGTGCTTCCCTGGCTGGCTCACTGTGTGTAATGGGATTGGCATCGGGCTGGAGCTCTCACGTGGGCATTGCCTCTGCACCAGCATCCACTTCACCTCCTTGTCCCAAGATGTGTCTTACTGAGGTCCCTTTAGTCCTGTGTGTACTGGGCCACGGAGCTGCCTTCCTGCCTTGCTGCAAAGCAGTTTTCTCTCTGTGCATATTGCATCACTGGGCATGATTGCTCTCTTTTCATCAGCCCTCTGCTGTGACTTAGAGTGCAATTTCTACTCAGACTGTAATGTTTCTTCTTTCAGTTCTTTTTTTTTTTTTTTTAACGAAGCAAGCAACATCATCAGTCTGTTTCTCTATTTTCAAGCCTGGTCTGCCTTCTTGTTCCTGGAAGACTCCGGACAACTGGGAAACTGGCTGGTAGGGTTAACAGCATGGAAGTAGAACAGGGGTTACAGAGCTGAGGAAGCTTTTTCTGAAAACTTGGACTGTTTAAACTTTGTACCCTGTCAAGAGCGTTAAGATATCGACAAGAAACAGAAACTTTAAAGTGCACCAGCCCTGTCATGAAGGGTCATCAGCAAAACTAAAGAAAGGCAAACTTCTGGCCTCTTCATGTTCTTCTGAAAGTCTGGTCTTTGAGTCAAGTTACATCACTGTTACTGAATACAGATTTTCCTTTTTTTTTTAAAGTTCTGAAATCTTTCATTAAGCAATTGAAAATCCTTGCAAAATTCTTAAATTGTAACAAGCTGATTGTTTATCAGTATGTAGCATTTGATGAAGTGTGTCATTAAATGATGAGTTATGTTGAACTGAGAGATCTGATGCTCTCTTGCATGAAATATGCTAAACTGGTCTGAAAGAAGCAGCAATAGTTAAACTGCATCCAAGTCTGGACAGGCTTGAGGTTTAAAACTATGACCAGATAATAAAATAAAATAAATAATAGGAACTAAATTTTCCCCTCCCAAAACACTAATGGACAAAAGAGCTACTTTGTCCTGTGGAGGTAGTGAATATGAAACTATTCTAAAACCAGAAATGTATGTATAAAAAGCAGATATAAAATGAAAAGTGTTTATTAATACATAATAATACAAAATACTTTGCATTGTATGTTGGCTTGAGAGATTGTTCAAACTATTAAACATTTGAAAATTAAGCTGTGATGCCTGTCTTTAAACTGTGCTTTGCCAGAGTTTTAAATATTTTGTTTTGATCTGCTGCAGCAGTGTGACACAAATTCGTTCCTCTTGGGGGGTATTGTTATTCTAGAGTGATCTTGCATTAAGAATGCCTGTATTTTGATTGTTGATATACAGTACAGTCATCTGGATGATGCAGTTTGTACAGAATAGTGTTATGGTAACTTTTGTGCATGAGCAAATGCCGGCATTCACCATTCCCATCTGGGTTAGTTCAGAACTGCTCGAGTCAGCCTTAGAGGGCTTGGAGCACTGCTGCTTAAGCAATCAGACACCTCCTGAAGCAAGGCTGGACTTGAGATCTGTGCTCCAAGAGAAGCAGGGATGGCTCATCTCTGCTCTAATGATGGTATTTTGACGTGGCAGTGATGTGCAGCAAAGCCGCACACATGGCAGATCAGGGATTCATTACCATGTGTCACTTGGTGAATATGTGATCCTCTCAGTTATTTCCAGTCCATGTAACTTCCTTTTGAATCCAGGCTGACGGAGTCTCTGGATTATGAGCAGGAAGTGAGGTTGGTGGGCCAGTTCTTGGGCTGAACTGATTCTGCTGTCTTCTGGAGGGTTAACCCTAAAGTATTTCAATTCAGCCTTACTTTTAGAGCGAGGCATAACTCTCATGTCTTCAAAAAGACTTTAGCATTTTCTTAGTCATGTCATTTCCTCCTTTTAAGTAGAAGTCACAGTAGATAGCAAAATAAACTTCCCTTCACGCAAATAATAGTGCTTCCAAGCTGTATGTTTCAACTCTGATGCCAACAGTTCAATCAGAGACCAGCAGGAAAGACTTTTTAATTGAAGTAGGGATGCTGCCTCTTTTTCTTCCATTTCATTTTCTGCAGGTGGAAGAAAGTTTTGGAAACCATACCCTAGGGTTTATTCTCAGCTCTGCTACTAATATTCTCCATGACCTTTGACAAATCTCTGCTCTGCTCTTTTCTTTGTCATTACTCCCAGAAAATAGCTTCAGGAAATAAAACTGCACTTTCACATTGGTCTAGTAGTTAGGAATGATCCTGGGGTTACTAAACTGAATATGTCACCTTTTACAGGCTGTTTCCTCTGCTTTAGGTTACTGCAAGTCATGTAGCCAAATAAATGTTGCTTCAGCTCTGCCTTGTATCTATGTAAATAGGAGTTAATGAGTTGCTGCATCTCGTGGTTGGCTTGTGACGTGGAGGTCTCCAGAGGGAGGATGAGGAGAGGCTGCTGTGGAAAGTCCCTGGCTGTTGCTAGGCAACACTGCATTTTAGCTTCCCTGTCCCAAAGTCTGCACTCATGTTTGGCAAGGAAAGAGAAAACTGAGGGATGGAAAACCATTCAAAGGTGGCTTGACTCTACATTTTGTAAAGCATGGCTTTACAGTTCTGGGTGCAGGAAGCGTGTGGCTGCAAGTGAGGTGGAAGCAATTTGATTAAATAGAATAATAACATTTGATAACTGGCCTTTCATGTATTCATTCTCAGCTACAGGATCATGTGGCTGGCTTGCTCCCTCTCCCTCTCTGTGTTTTGTATCTTACTATGATCTGGACCTGGAAGCTGTAAGAATGCAGAACAAGTGGTCTTGCTCTGCTTTCAGAACCTAGCAGTTCCAGGGAGCTTCTTGTTTGAAGGTTGATGTTTATGCTCCAGTTTAACAGCCTGTGGATGAGGGGATGTCATGTTTTAATTTTTCTACTAAGTCCATCAAGAGGAACACTGGGAACAAAGAGAAAACACAAGAGGAGCAAATATTGTTATGCTCTTGCTGTAGAATTCAATCTCTGTAAACTGTAGCAATAGTGCAAATAGTGGTAAGATTCTCATATAATTAAAGCTTAATCACAACAGCACCACTAAAAGAGCACTTCTGTTTTCTACTAGAAGTGTAGGACTTGGTATACAGCTGAGGACTTGAATTTCTCTCAGAAGAGTCTGGCTGGTTGTCCATCTGCCTACAGGCTTGTTCAGACTTCAGTCAGGCTTGGTTGTCTTCTTGTACTTTCTCTCTCTCTATTGGTCCTCTTTATATGTTTTAATAGAAGGCCAGGATGGGTAAATATCTTTATGCCTCTGCTGTTTTGTAGTTGGGAAGTAATGTCTGCTTGTTGCACTCTGATGAAGTCATTGGGGGACCTGTGGATGTGACCATGCTAGGCATTGCATCCCACTGGACTGTCCTGGAAGCTCCCTGGTCAACAGAGTTCTGTTTTTCCCCTTTCAGCAGAGGATTCAGTGGTGCTACTGAAGCAATGTAGAATTTTGTGTCACAGCCTCACTTCATCCTTGGGGGTTCAGCCAAATACCACTGTAAATTTACGGTGGCCTGAAGAAGCTGAGGGTCTCACCCAAAGTCACACAGCTTGTAGTAAAGTGGGATGCAGCAGGGTATGTAAAAGCATTCTTCCCCTAAAGGCTGGGGCTCAAAATCAGGTGTCTTGATTTTCACTTTCATTGCTCAACCTGACTGTCGCGCACATTTTATCCCACCAGTGGGCTTGTGGCTTGAGCTGTCTAGCTTGCCTTTCCTCATCCACCCCAGAGAGCATTTCACAGCAGCTGGAAGAAAAGCTTAAGGAGAGACCAAAACTTTGCAAGACTTCACAGCTCCTCGCTTTGCCCTTCCTTGCACCCTGGGTTTTGTCAGCCCTACCAAGGTCTCCTTCCTTCTCTGTGTTTTTCACTGTGTGGTTGTGGGGGCCTTAAGAAAGGCAGTGACCTCACAGTAAATATCAGCCTTACAATAGCTGCCTTGCAGCCTGGCTGGGAGCAGAGTCCTATGATGTTTTATAGGAATTCCCAGAGAATTTCTTATTTAGTTGGACAGCCTTGGGCTGGGCTAGTTCAGTTCAGCAGTTCCCTTTATCATCTTCTACCTGGCTTGTGCAAAGACCTGTTGGGTCCTTTTAGGTTATAAACCTTGGTGCTGTGCTGCCAGGTTGGGCCTGGGGACAAAACAATCAAGCATGGTTACCGTTGAGCCCTTTGAATAATGGAGACAACATTAGGATTCACCTGCTGAAGGATTAACAGAAAAAGCTCAAAATCCTTGCCGCACCTCCCTTCTTCCCCATGCGTGCTTGGACAGTGAAATACGCTGTCCTTGACCCCCAAACTACTCTTGCGAAAGTTTCAGAGTGGGGTGTGAGCGCGCTGGGTTCTGCATTTTACATCAAAGGGGCTGATGCGCGTAGAAATGCTGGGTGGGTCTCCAACTCCCTCTCCAAGTTTTGGGCAGTAATGGGGATTGGGACTGTAAAGATGTGCTTAGGGGATGTAGAGTGACAGAGGGTGGTGGAGGAATGGGACTTCTTCCCACTTCCCAGCAGTAATTTCTACTGGAAATGTACTAAATACTTTCACCTCAGCACTGTCTTCAGTTTTGGGTGGTGCTCTTTCTTCTGGATTTTTTTGGAAGGTGTTTGTATGTCTTGAATTTTTTAAGCTTTTTGAGTTTCCAGGCTTCCCTGAACTGTGTTACTTTTATCTTGTCTTGTACTATAGAAAGCAGAAAGACAACAAAGAGAGAGAAAGCAGAAGAGTGTCACTATTTACCATGCATATGGGTAAAGTGGTGGGATGTCTTTCTACAGGTCTTCTTGTTAACAGCTCCATCTGAAAAACACTTCAGTTGCTTTGTTAAAGCATGTGAGTGTGGGGAGTATTTTCCCATACTTCACATAGCTTTCCAACTGGTGAAGTGTTAAAAAACAGGAGCTAGGAAAATCTTTTGTTTCTTTCAAAGGCTGATGGAGAAGTTTCTTCCGGACATGCCTCCCTCCCCAGGTTTTCAGTATGAAAAATGTAATTGAAGTTGATTTCTTTTTTTTTGTTTTAGTGGAAGAACTGTTCTCTTGACGCCTTGTTTTTCCACTTGGGAGTTGTTTTTTGACAATTTTTGAGGGGAAAGGATAATTTTATTCACTTGCCAACTTTCAAAACTGCCTCAGAACTGGGATAGAACTTCAACTCATCCGTTTATTTCCGTAGTTTCACAGAATAATTGCTGGTTCAAGTATATCCTGTTTGCTAAGTTGTGTGGTTCATGTTATGATAACTATAATGACTTTTACAATATATGCAAAGAGATTTAGGACTGCAGGCAGGTGCTCTTACCTTGGTTTTTTTTTTTAAATTCTAAATAAATAAGCATAATGAAAATGTCTGTTAAATAATGGGAACATCCACATTTACATGAAATAGATGGTTTTTTTCCTTTGTAAAGGAAGATAAATTCACCTGCTTCAGGGCAAAGTCTAACCACTAATTGATGGAAATTAAGAAAAAACTTTCTTTCAGGCAGTTGTTCATCTCTTTCTCTGTGAAATTTCTTGTATGTTCTTTCAAAGCCCAGGGTATCAACCACTGCCAAAGGACTCTGTGCAGGCTGCATGAGACAGTCTCAGATTAGGTTGATAACTTGCTGGCCACCTTTGGTAATTCTTAGTCTTTCATATCTCGCTCATTCATCCATCTTGTTTTAATGAAACATTGATGAAAAGAGGCTCTCTACAATATCCCTCTTTCTGTTCCTGCATGCTATTTCTACTAATCCCTGGATTCTACTTCTCTTTCAGAAGATGCTGCTCAAGAAGAATTGTGGAGCGAAGACTAGAGTAATTAAAATTCGTGTAAGTTGCCCTTTTGTGGTGCAGTTTCTTCATCTTTCCATGTATACCTCATGTGGTGATTCTTGTTGAACATCTGTGTCCAGCAGATGATTTCTGGAGATTTTCTGTGGCTTGATCAGCTGCATAACAAAAATTGCTAGTGTGGGGTATAGAATGTAGTTGCAGTTTAGGTTAGATGCTGACAAGGCTAATAATACATTGTCTTTTCCATTTTGGAGACTGTGGTTTCAAAGTTTCCTTGGAGTAAATGTCTATATCTGATGCTATGAGCTTATATAGCATAGCTGCCCTGTAGGGTGTCATTTGGATCTTCCTTGACCCACGGGTGTTGGGCAGGGGTGAGAGGTACTGGTAGATAGCTGTGAAAAAGGGACCGGATCTGCAGGTGTACTGGTGTTTGGTATTTGGGATATGAGACTAGGTGATGGCAGATAAGAGCTACATTGCTTGGATGGCTTTTTAGCTGGGATGACACTGCAATATATGGACATCTCTCATGCTTGACAGCCCACATGCCTGTCAGGGCTAGGTTTGCTCAGGTGTCATTCTCATAGTTTTTGCTGCCTGCACCTCTGAGACTTTTGTATATAGCAGCCTATTCCCTGACTCTTCAGCCAATCCCTGTCTCCTTTGTGGCTACTTTGGCTTTCTTTTGGCTGTATGGTGCTGTGGGAGATGTATCCTGGGCTGAATAAAAAAGAAATGTGACAAGTAGGTCGAGGGACATGATTCTTTCCCTCTGCTCTGGTGAGACTCCACCTGGAGTGCTGTGTCCATCTCTGTGGCCCCCAACACAAGAAAGACAGACTTTTTGAAATGAGTCCAGAGGAGGGCCACTAAGATGCTCAGAGGGCTGAAGCCCCTCTCCTGTGAAGACAGGCTGAGAAGTTTGAGATTGTTCAGCCTAGAGAATATAAAGTTCCTGGGAGACCTTATAGCAGCCTTCCAGTACCTAAAGGGGGCTGCAAGAGAGTAAGAGGACTTTTCACAAGGGTGTGTACTGATAGGACAAGGGGGAATGGCTTAAAACTGAAGGAAGGTAGATTTAGATTAGATTTTAGGAAGAAATTATTTACAGGGAGAGTGATGATGCACTGGAAGAGGTTGTCCAGAGAAGTTGTGGCTGCCCCATCCCTGGAATTGCTCAAGGCCAGGTTGGATGGAGCTCTGAGGAACTTAGTCTAGTGGAAGGTGTCCCTGTATATGGCAGGGGGGCTGGAACTAGATGATCTTTAAGGTCCTTTCCAACCCAAACCATTCAGTGATTCTGTTTGTTTGTGACCTTGCATGTTGCCACCAAAGCAGGTAGGCCTCAGTCCACTTAGCCCCATATGATCCTGCGTGTTTGTGATACACAGGTAAAAACAGGCTAGAGTGAAGAGAACAATTTTCCTTTGTGATAAAGTTGCTATTTTCACTGTAGTATTTTTTATAGCCTTGCAAGAGGGATGGATGACAGACCAGGATTCCTTCAGGATCCTTGCCCAGCAGGCAATAGGAGCGATGCCTTTGTGTACCTAGAAGTGCTGCAGTTGATAAGCATGCTCTTGGGTGCCCTTGCCCATCACTGCTCTGGAAGTGAATTTGGTATCAGAGAGGAGGAGGAACAAGTAGAGCTGGCTAGAGCCTTGTGCAGAGCTGGGTGGTATTTTTCTGACTTCTCATATGCCTTCTGCCAGGGCACTTCAGTCATGGCTACCAGTCACCTGGTACTTCTGATTGCACAGTTAATCCTGATCTCTTATGTTCTCTCACGTGCTCCTGCCTGGATTGTTTTCAGTGTAGCTGTGTCCTCCTGTGCCCCACAAGCTGTCCCCAAATTGCATCTGTCCTCTCAACATACCAGCTGTCAAATCCTGCTGCAGTGTTATAGCACAACTTATTTATCACCTTCCTTTAAGCCTGCTCCATGGTCTTTCGCTGTTTTTTTCCTGGGTGTCCCTGGACACCAGCTGTTTCCAGTGGTGCTTGGTGGTGGTTCTCCAGTCCCTTAGGTTTCAGTGATGCCTCAGTGGGGTGGTTTCCTGACACCATAAGCTCATTATTGTGGCTTACTCTTGTGCCCCTGGAGAATCTGAAAGGAGAATGATTCCTTTGCTCCTTAAGCCCATGTCAGCTTGCACTAAAATAAACAACAGAAACTGAGAGCACACTTTTCTGACAGATGGCACAAAATCCACTCCTCTGTGGCCAGCCTTGCCAAGCTGGGACAGTGCATCTCCACCTGAGGCACTCATGGTTTCCATTATAATGGCATATGATACTTCACAGTCTCTTGCTGGTCTGTTGTGTTGGCAGAGCTGTTAAGTAAAGGTGCATTTTTGCTTCCATTTTTCAAGTGGTGGTCAATGTCCACTTTTGTGTACCCAGCTGAGAAAGGAGGCAGCAGGTCCCTGGCAGAATACTTTGATGAGGTGCCTCAACTCTGGAAGCAGGTGAGAGAGGTCATTACTTCTGAAAGACAGTGCTGTGCTCTCATCATATAAAGGGAAACCTCAGTCCAGCCAGCAGGACATGCTTGGCATGGTATTCCTTCTCAGTGTTGCCCAGCAGCAGAACAAGAGCTAACAGGCACGAGTTGAACTGTAAGATATTCAGGCTGCCCAGAGAAATTGTGGAATCTCTATCCATGGAGATAGTCAAAGTGTGCCAGGATGCAGTCTTGGGCAATAAGCTCCTGCTGACTCTGCTCAGAGGAGGGGGTTTGAACTCAGTTTTCTCTAGAGGTGTCTGCCAACCTCGGCCCTTCTGTGATTTCTGGCTCTTGCCCAACATTCAGTAATGGAGTCAGAGCACACTAGGGACATAAGTTCTCTTGGAAGGGCTACTCTGGGGCCCTTCTGAATGTGGCCTTTTGCAAAGAGCAATAGCAGGAGCCGAGGTGAGAGGCTTGGCTCTGTGTTGCTGAGGGTCTGGTGACACAGGTTCAGTGTTGGAACTTGGCCATTGTGGTGAAGGTAGAAGAAATGAAGACAGATCTCCTAGTGATGGGTTGATGAGCTGTTACAGGAGGAACCAGGCAGCTGTCTGCATGTCTGAACAGGAAATACCACCATGTGAACCGGTTCGCTTGTGTGCTGAAGCCCTGAGAAGCACTGAGGCACAAGTGTTCCTGTTTCAGCACAGGCAGAGTCTCTTTCTGAACTGAGATGGTCACTGATATCGAGACAGCATACTGGATGAAGATGCAGTGAGTGACCTGATCTGAGGAGCAGGCAGGATATCTAATGGCTTATGTCAGGGATTTGAAGCAGGATCCTTGCTTTCTCCTTCCAGTTTTCTGGCTGCTGAATAACTTGAAGGAGAAAGAATTGTGCTTATTCCTTCCTGTGTGAGGACAGTGATGACAGTGACCTTCTAATACCATCAGTGAAGTATTTTCATCCTATTCTTGCTGAGATCAGTATCTCATGTACTTGTGAGATGATGCCTGCTTTTAAAAATACCCTCCTCCTGGCTGGTGCTTTGGTTGCCTTGACATTCTGGGGCTTTTCTGTCATGTCAGGGTGCAAGGTGTTGTGGTCTCATGCATCATCACAGCTATGCCTTCCTCTTCTTCTGGAAGAGTCTCCCATGGGAAGGTGAGATGGAAGGGCAGTGTCTTTGCCCTCTGCCAGGGAAACACAGCTACAGCCCTTGGAAATGTTTGTGGATCTTGGGAGTCTTTCTTAAGCAAGTGACTGGACTGGGTTCTGCTGCTAGTTTAACATTAGGGTGTCACCTTGCTCTTGTTTCCTGTGCTTAAGTTTCTCATGGGTGAGCTCAGGTGGTGATCAGCTGCAGCCTTTCCACTCACTCAGTGCTTCTTAAGTGGGATGATGGGATAGTGATGTGACTAGCCTAAGTACCTAGACAGATTAAGGCAGAGATATTAATAACCTTTTCCAATGTGCAGCAGCTCAGTCAATTTGAAATGTTTTCAGGAATAGCAGCTGTGAGAGATCACAGCCTACAGTGAAGAGCAAATAATATTAACAAAAAAAAAATCTTGCTTTTGTTCCCACCAGTAAAGCATAATGGAACAGAAGAATCAGCTCCTGCAGGCAGATGAGCAGAGATAAATTAGAAGTGACAGCATGTATATGAAGTATGGATTTGTACATAACAGGTACATGTAGCATAGCATGTGTCAGTGAAAGGTATGAGGCAAGCATTGGTCTCCATGGGTATTGCACAGTGAGATGGGCAATGTGAGTGTGCTGACCTTGTCACCAGTGCCCCAAAGTGTCAGCTAGTGTCATGTCTGTAACTGGAATCAAGGCATGGGAAGTGGGAGAGGGGCACACGTGTGTGTGTTTTAGTGTCCAGAGTGTGTTTGTGTGGTGAGGTGGGTGTTGCATGGAGATTCTTCCATAGCACTGGAAGGAGGATGGCTGTGTGAATATGTGCTCCTGGGATGTATCTGCTGGGATGTAACCTGGACCAGGCTTGATCAGCTGTAGCCAGCTCTGAATGCAGAGACCTGTCTTCTAGAGTGTCTGTAATTTCACAAGTCTTCAGTTTTCCAGGCCCTCTTGGGATGAGGATTAAAAGTCTGTCATTTATGCCTGTTCATGATCTCCCTTCACAAACTTCTACATGCAGTCTCTGAATGGGATTAGTGGAGCTGAGCTTATCTTAACAGCAGTAGGTGGGTAGAAGACACCCAGGGGCTTACCTGTTGTGTCTCAAGAGATCTTGCTGGGACTGGCAGAACGGAAGGAAAGATTTCAAGGCCAATCTGATAACCTCTCTGATCAGAGAGATGTTTTCTGCTATGTAAAAATAAGAATTTTAAATTGGAACATGAACCTCTTGTGCTCTTGCCTTGATCTTATCAATGATGAGAACACCCTCTGCTTGGACAGGGGCCAGATCCCTCGAATGACTTCCCTGTCTCTTATCTCTTACTCTGCATCCTAAAAGGCCACTGCAGAAACATGCTGGCTTTTCTTCTCCTAAAACAAGGGACCTTTTCAACTTGGAGCTGAGCAGGACATGCTGGCCAGAGCCTTCTGGGCAGATGCCTGAGCTATTCACAAATGCAAGGCATACTAGGTGACAGAGTGGTATTGGTGCAAACCTCTGGTTATGGCTGCACAGCACAAAGATTTTTAAAAAAACAGAAGGCTCAGTGTGTGTGTGTGTATATATATGTATGTATGTATAAAAATAAACAGAAGTGTTGCCCCTTCCATCACAGGCTCCCAAGGAGCTGTGCAAGCATTTAGCTCTGGATGCATATAAATATGCAGATAAATACCATGACTGCAATTTCAGATTGAATTACACTGAGAAACCAGCAGAAAGTGTGGCTTGCCTGAAGAGAGGCAGGGTGAGGAGAACTTCAAGCAATGTTCCTAGAGCTGTGTCCTTATTCTTACCATATCATGAGTATAAACAGCTCTGGCATCTCAGGCAGCAGAAATCCTGAACTGCAGCTTGCTAACAGTTTGCCAAATCCTCCAAGTTGTTTTTAGTATATGTCTGAGTATTTAAACCTGAACCTGACCTTAGAATATACCAGAGAGACTTGCTTTCCTAGCCAGTCAACATCCCTGGATTACTTGCTGGTCAGAAGCCCCTCACAGGGATTTTAGCATTCCAGTTCCCAAGGTGGTCTCTTGTCTCCAGTTGATGGGCATGCCTCTGCTGAGCAAACTGGATGGTCCTCTGCTAAGTTGGAGCAAGAATATCCCTTTGCGTATCCCATGCTCCTCCCAACCCAGCCACTCAATTGCCTGCTGAAGATGATAGTTGGTTCTGGAGAACTCCAGCCCTTGTTCTGAATAATTCCTGACAAAAGACTTTGTCTAGAGTTTTCTCAGTGTGGGTAAGGATCCAGTGTAACCAAGGAGGGAATGCCTTTGTCTGTTAAAAACTATTCCAAATATCTGACTTTTACTGGATTTCATGGCAAGGGCTAACCAGCCTTTAGCCTGCCCATAGCAGGTAGAAGTGGGACTGTTATGCCTATTCTGTTTCCTTAAAAAAAAAAACTTTTATTGCTTCCTGCTTTTCATAAATTCCTGCCATGTATGACCTGTTGAGTCATGTAAGTGCCTGCAGAATAGACTTTGTAGAATAACCAAGAGCTCTGTACTCCACACAGCACCATGAAAGTAGTGAGTGGCTGGTGAGTGAGGAGGCTGACATCCTATTTTCAGCACTGTTCTTGCTTTGTGGTCTGATGTGGGTTGTGGGTCTGGTTTAAGAATGGGGTGGTGGGAGTGGTAGAAAGGAGGTGTGCAGCCCAGTTGCTCCTTTGAGACAGCCCTGTGTGTCAGTGGTGGCTATGGCTAGTGGCACTGTGGTTCGAGGGGCTGGAAAGTGGCAAGGCATGTTTCACAGAAAGATGGTCAGATTTAATGACTTTTGGGTTATACCTGGGTGATGGAGCAGAGACAGAGAGAAGTAGGGGATGGCACAGGGTCACAGAGAGCCACTATTTTCTGTAAGAGCTTCAAGTCCAAGATGGCTGATGAGGCACATCTGCTCACTGCATCCAGGCCTGCTGCAGTTGTTCCCTGCTCCCTTTTGTTCGCGTGGCTGTGGGAACCTGGCACCTGTTGCCTCTCCCAGTCCCTAGAGCTGTAATCCTCTTTTCCCACACACCTCTCCCATAATACACCCATTTCCTACACTTGACTTCCACAGCTGGGGCGGTTTGTCCAGAGGCAAGCACACTATGTCAGCATGTGTTCGCAGCCTGCTCCTGCCAGGCTAATTAATACTCACTTTGCAGTTTTAATTTGTGTACCCTTCAAGTTGAAAACAGCGTGCTGCTCTGTGCCAGCCTGCCTGGCCAGAGGGAATCTGCTTGCCCTGTCCTCAAGCAAACTGGAAGCTGCCCACGCCCAAGTGCACACCATGTGCCAGCTCTGTGGGAAGCATGGTACCTGGGGTTCCTGGCCCCAAGGGACGAGGACTGTGAGGCAGCTGGGGAGGGTGTTCCTGCTACACAGCAAGAGCTGAAATGGGGAAGGTGGGGAGGAAAGAGAAGATGAGGTAGTGTCATTTCTGTACAGACTAAAACTAACAAGGACTCTATTGAGATGCACTTGAGAGATTCAGAGCCAGGTTGTGCCTTGCCTCTGTCTATGTTTATTTGGATCTACTCTTGTGCCTGCCTCTCCTTCTGCTCAGGCACATGCAGACCTTTTGGTATTTGCAGGAACAGCTGCAGATATGCAGGAAGCACAGGCAAGTTCTTATCAGAAGGAAAAGTGGGTGCAAGACGCAGCTCACTGGTAGGGAAATATGGATTCATTCACTTGTTCCTAAGACATTTGTTTTGCCTTCAGAGCATGACCTTCCCTGGGACCCTGGAGTGGTGAATTCCCCAGCTTGGCCAGGGAGCACCGACAGCCTGCCCCTCTGAATGATCCATGTGTCACTTTTATTTGTGCAGTCTCTTTTCCTTCAGGTTGTCAGGCAGGCAAAATCAAAGCTTGCAGTCAGCTTTCTCAAAGACAAATCTAAAGATGTGTGAAAGAGAGGAGAAGAAAGGCTAGTCATGCTGGTGCCAGCAACAACGCATAGCTGAAACTAGCCTATTTCTTCTGCTTTTGGGCAACAAGCATCTGCTAGGCCCTTTGAAGTACCTTCCAAAAAGGTTCAGTGTTGTCTGTCTGGTGGCACCTCTGTAAGTCTGGTAGCTGCCACCTGACAACTCTGCATGCACATTTGCGAATATTTATTTTTTTAAAAAATTTATTAACCTTTCTAAGAGGAACAGTAATGTGCTTGTAAACTCTTGAACTGATCTTTGCAGTGTGGTGGTATAGAAGGAAGTAGGTGTTAGGCAGCCTTATGTTGGTGGTGGAGGACAGGTCTTTCAGTCTTTTTGGGGAGGGTAATGAAAAATATAGGAAAACAGTGGCAAAATTGCAAAGTTTTGGGTTCCTTGTCAGAACAGCATTTGGACATGACCTTTTCTTTTCTTGGAAGAGAAAAGAAAAGAATAGTCTTAAAATGAAGTTCTGTCATGGTCTGTCTCTTAACTATTCCTTGAAATAAAATTCCATATGAACCTGAGGGTGGAGGACAGACTTTCGAGTTTGAAAAGTTACTCTTTGAGGTGCTCCGTGTCTGTGACTGCAATAAATTATCAGAGGCCCTATTGGAGTTAATGAAGAAACAGTTAAATATGAATTGTTGCTCCACTGGAGGAGCTGGTCCTGCTTGCCAGTGACTATTTCTTGAAAACTGCCTGAAGCAAGACTGTAATTGAAAAGAACTCGCCTCTAATCAGAAGGTTGAAACACCTAGAAGTTAATTAGTTCATTCTGGCAGCCTAGCTGTGATGTACTGTTGCAGCTTAACCCCACTGCGAAGCTGCTAACTTGGAACCTCCATGGGATGGGGGAGAGAATTGGGAGGTTAAATGTGAGATGGATTGTGGGTGGAGATAAAGACAGTTTAGTAGCGAAAGCAAAAACTGTGCATGCAAGCAAAGCAAAACAAAGAATTCGTTCACCACTTCCCATGGGCAGGCAGGTGTTCAGCCATCCCCTGGAAAGCAGGGCTCCATCATGTGTGATAGTTACTTGGGAAGACATAACACCGGTTTATGCTGTCATATGGTATGGAATAGTCCTTTGTCCAGTTTGGGTCAGATGCCTTGGCTGTTTCCTTCCCAGCTTCTCGTGCCCTTCCATCCTTCTCACTGTCAGGACATGAGAATCTGAGAAGTCCGTAACTTAGTATAACAGTGCTTAACATACTGATACTTTTAGTTATTGCTGTCAGCATTATTCTCATCCTAAATCTAAACCACAGGATACACTAGCTACTAGGAAGAAAATTAATTTTATCCCAGCAGAAACCAGGACATGTTGTATTATGCACTGGAGAAACTTGAGGCAGACATGATGGGAAGTGGCCTGGTCAGAACCATGTTTGGAATTACATATGTAACTAGGAGCATGTGGGTCCCCTTGCCTTGCTTACAGCTGATGGTTTGCACACATCAAAGTTGAAGTGTGAAGAAGTTTATTTTCTAACACTTAGCAGGGGTGAGAGGAAGAAGGACAAAGTGGAATTAAGTTAGTGTACCTGTAAGTGTTTCACTGTGGAGTCTGACAGGATTTAGTTTCTCTGTGCCTTGCCTGAATGTCAGTGCTACCTCTGGCTCTGTCCGCCCTTGGGCGAGGTGGCTGTCTCACAAACAGGCAACATCTCAGGCAGGCATCTGTCTTTGCCAAGGCTGTTCTGGGGATTTATTCCTTTCCACACAGGGTGATGGTGGGAATCGGATGTGCCTTTACAACTTGCAATTACATGGTGCCTTTCATCCCAAAGGACTTTTAACAAGTGAGTCTACAGACTGCAAAGGGATCATTCACCCACCACTGGAAGGCAGCATCCTTTAAAGAGCTCAGCAGCATTTCCCAACAACTGGGGTCCAACAGTAGGAAAGAAGGGACTCCTGTGTTGGAGTGGCCTTGAGTAGGGATGGGTTAGCAGAATGCACATGCTGATGTGGTTTTGAATCCTGCCAGGATACTAGAGCTCTTATGAAAGAGAACTAAAGAGTTTTAAGCAGGGCTTAATTTTCCATCACCCCTAGCACACCACTCCCTTCAAAGATGATGTGTTGGGTAACTGTTTCCCCTCTCCTGTGGGGATTGTCATTCCCACAGCTGAAATCTCACTTGGACCTGTGCTCACTTTGGCTTTGTCCAAAGAGGAGAACTGCAATTCTATGGAATCATGAGACCAAAATTATATTACAATCTGCATTTGGGATATTTTCCCAGACTTCATAGAAGTAAGGGACTTGTTTCTAGGAGGAATGTGGCTTCATCTCAATAGATTTATCTTTACATGTTTCTGTTCTTCCTATGTACTCTTTCCTTGCTGAAATGTACAATTGTGTTACAGCTGGGTTTATGGAACAGTTATGCATTTCTCTGTGTTCTGAGAGCCTCTAATATGATTGAAATCCTGCCTTTCTTCTGTGGTGGTTAATCTTCCTGGTCTTCTTTGAGGCACCTCCGTCCAGTCACTATCTTCAGGTGTGCTTCTTTGTTAATGTGCTTCAGATTTGTTTCAAACCTGGATGCTTATTTGCCCCCTGTATTTAAAAGTTATAATGCTGTTGGTGACAGCAGTACATGTTTGCAAGAGTGTACATATAGGTCCACGTACATGGGTGAAAAGCTGTCCTTGACCAAGGTCACCTGTGCATAGTTGCTTGAAATGTTGGTAAAACAAGTTTACCTCCCTCAGGAGCTCATCTAACTCAAGCAAGGTGTGCAATGGGGCAGCGTGCGTGTCTGCAGGTGCTGGAACTACCTTGTGCTCTGAGCAGTTGTACGAGCAAGCGATGAGTTGTGGTGCCTTGGACCATCCCCTGGATGCTGTGCAGTTTCAGCCCTGCGTGGCTTGAGTTACTTGTATGAATGAGCAGGCAAAATTCGTACGAGTGGAACAGCTCTCCTTGTTATTTCCGAGCCAGGAGGAGGTCTGTGTGTGCACAGAGAGATGTGGACGAGTGACCAGGGAAGTGCATGTGGACTGGGGAGAACCTGAGGTGTGTGAGAGCAGGTGAGTGTGTGCAAGTGAGCACGTCTGTGTGACAGAGCGTGTGTCCGAACCTTCTGCCGGCAGCCAAGCAAATTTGACTTGGGCCATTCTCCAGCTGTGTAAATACATTGCTTAGCAAATTGAGGGCTCTGG
The DNA here is from genome assembly GCA_013398175.1 of Climacteris rufus. Taxonomy (NCBI): domain Eukaryota; kingdom Metazoa; phylum Chordata; class Aves; order Passeriformes; family Climacteridae; genus Climacteris; species Climacteris rufus. The sequence goes on from VZRZ01003083.1 coordinate 533,047, forward strand.
TTAATGATTTCCATTAGCACAGGGCCCATATTAGGCTCCGTTTTGTGTGCGGTACCCAGCTGTCCGAATGCCATTAGAGTGAACACATGAGCCTCTAATGTCGAGTGCATATTGTTTGTGCTCTGAGGAGCCTCTGCAGGAACTGGCCTGGGGTTGCTCATCAGAGACTGTCAGGCAGGTTTATGGCAAACTCCCTGGGGACCTGCTGCAGCAGCAACAATTCTTTACACCTTCCATAGTCAAAGCAAAGTCCCAGGCATTACAGGCTGAGGCTGGGTGCCCAAGGAGAAGGGCAGGCTTGTCAGGACACTTGCCCAGACGGTAGGGAGGGAGCTGACCCAAGTGACAGGGTGGCAGGAGCGTGTTCCCCTCTCTGGCAGCCAGCTCTATCCGCTTTCTTCCTGGAAATGCAAGTACAGAGCTTTGCTTTGTCCTACTCATCAGATCCAGACCACCACATGCTGTGATCCCAAATGGTGTCTTGGACTAAGCCAGATCAGGCCTGGTCATCCCTAGAGCTGGATATGAGCTTGAATCTAAAAATGCTCCTCTGCAAGAAGGTAGTTGAGGGATTTGGAGATTTCTTACCTCCAGCAAGGTCTGTAGCAGAGGTGCTGCCCTGTCAGTCATGGAGTAGGTGCATGAGGGTAATGTATTGCTCGGGGTTATAAAGGAGTGCAGATTGGTCAGGGTGGTGCCATGGATGAGGGCAGTTGTGTTACTGCTTTTCCTGTTACTGCCTGCAGTTCGGCACACACCCCTTCTCACTCTGCCCTTGTCTGCTGTTGTTGAAAGCCATATTGTGGCTGCTTGAGAGGAGCCATGATGAAGAGGCAGAATTGGGTGCATTTTGAGCCTTACCTACAGCTGCCTGACCACCTGTGAATCTCTGCATCCTCCTTTGTCTTCTCACATCCCTGACTTTCACCTCAAGCCTCGTTCTGTGCCTATCTGCCTTGCAGTACCCTGGGAAGGGTTTCTACCCCACACATTGGCCCCAGAAGAAGGCCCAGAGAGAAACCACAGGGCAACTTCTGGTGAGTTTTGTAGGTGACTTTTGTCAGTGACTTTTGTCTGTCCTTTAGACCCATCTTTCCCCAGCCTCTTTATGTGCTGTCTGCCAGAAATGAACTGATTCAGCTGCCTTCCCTAATCCTGTCTGGCATTTCAAAATGGAGGGGACTGCCAGGTTCTTTGTTCCCGTTCCCTCTTGGCACTGGCAAGGGACCTTCTCTGCTCTGGAGAAGGACAAATGTGCTGATTTATTCTGCCCCTTAGCTTTGAATAGGGGTTGCTATGTTACCCTCCAGCTCTGAGGCCTGCCAGAGCATACACCATATATAACCCCACAGCAGGTGGCTATTGAGTAAAGGCCCTTAAATCTGCCTCCCTTGTTTCTTATGCTGCTGGCCGAGGTGTCGGGGGATGTAGCAGGGCATGATTTGCTGGCTGAAACTTGAGGCACAGATGATGCCAAGCACCATGTTGGCATTATCCATTCTCAAGTGCCCATTTTAATTTGCAGAAGAGATATCAACTAGGCAGGAACATGCTGCCCACACTGGCTTTTAGAGGTCCTTTCTGACATGAAGGCTTCTGTCCCATGTGTGGGCCAAGCTGTGACCAAGAGCCTGGAGATAGAGGCTTCCAAATCTTGCTGCAGTTCTGCAGCACCTGGGGCCTAGCTTGAACACTTCCTTAGCTCACTCTGATTTGCTATGTCTATTTGGGTGAGACAAGCCATTTGAGCAGCTTTTTGGGAAAACTTGTGTGTGCTTGTCATGTGATGACAAATTAAAACCTGGGCAGGGTAGAGATGGAGGCATGAAAACAGCACCTTGCCTTGCTGTTATTTGGTTTCAGCTGTCTGATAGACCTGAACTTGAATTGCCAAAGTAAAGCTCTGTCTTAAATGAGACAGTAGAGTTGGTAGTTTTTCCTAAAAAACCTCATTCTTTGAGGAACAGTCCCTTAGTGCAGCCTGAGCAAAGGAACCTATGGTTCTTGTTAGGAAAGGCCTAGAAAAGGCAGCAGGGAGTCACACAACAACAGAGCGCAGACTGAATCACATAGGATGTTAAGGGTTGGAAGGGACCTTAAAGGGACCTCTAATACAATCCCACCTGCCAGGATGGGGCATCCACAGCCTTTCTGGGCAACCTGTTCCAGTATCTCACCACCTTCACAGTAAATAATTTCTTCCTAATATCTAGACTAAATGTCACCTCTTTCAATTTGTACCCACTGCTCCTTTTCCTGTCGCTACAGGTCCTGAGGAAGAGTCCCTCTCTGGCTTCCCTGTAGGCCTCCTTCAGATACTCCAAGGTTCCTGTGAGGTCTCCATGCAACCTTTTCCCCTCCAGGCTGAACAGCCTCTTTGTAGCGGAGGTGCTCCAGTCCTCTTATGAACTTCATGGCCCTCCTCTGGACTTGCTTGAACAATTCCATGTCCTTCTTATGTTGGGGACTCCAGAGCTGGATGCAGCACTCCAGGTGGGGTCTCAGCAGAGCAGAATAGAGGAGGAGAATCACTTCCTTTGGCCTGCTGGCCACACTGCTTTCGATGCAGCCCAGGATACAATTGGCTTTCTGGGCTGTGAGTGCACATTGGTGGCTGATGTTGAGTTTTTTTATCAGCTACCACCCCAAGTCCTTTTCTCCAAGGCTGCTCTCAGTCACTTCTCTGCCCAACCTGTACGTCTTTGGGTTTTTTCTAACCAATTTCTCATTGTTTTTTTTCTAACCTCTGTAAAAACAATGGTAAAGCTCTTCCCAACAGTGATTCAAGTGAGATGAGAGTAGGAGACAGTTGCATAAGTTTCTGAGGTGCTGAACTTCCCACTTACTCCTTGGGAATGAACTCAGCAGAATCCTGATTAAACACTCACCTGGCCCACGGAATAGTGAGACTTCCTCTCTTGACCAGAAAGTGTCTGTGAAGTAGCTCCTCCACTAGTACGTGCGTAAGGAAAGAAACAAAGTTCCTGAAAAGTAAATGGAAAGCTCTTCACATTTAATCCACATTTCCATGTCTGGGATCCTCAGGTTCCAGCACAGCCCAGTGGAGAACAGCATTTCTGTCCTGTCATGCAGTGCGGGGAATGTGCGGGTATTTCTGGCCTCCTTACTCTGGACCTGCTCTGACCATGCTCTGAACACCAGGAGCAAAAGGGGAGAGAATGGTCTTCAGTGGCTGTGGTAGAAACTAGTCTGTAAGGCCTTCAGGTGGGATCTTTTCCTCCAAGCATCTCTCAACCATTCCTCATCAAACTGTGGAGTCTGGAACCAAAACTCTTCAGAGTTTCAGCATGCTTGGGACTTTAGAGATTAAGAAAGGGTGATTTGTAAATCCATACTGGAGAGTCATTGAAAAATGGGACTGAAGAATGAGTCTTCACAGCTGACTTGGTTTGTCTCCCTGCTCTAAAAGTGTAACAGATCTTACTTCGAGGCCAAGTGAATTTAGCTTTTTCATGTGATACCTTTTGGTAGTGATGTTGTTCTGACCCTGGGTGCAAATGCATCATGGATATCCTGTTTCACTTAGTGGCTACAGGTGCCATGAGCCCTACTCATTTGAATACTAGGGACCTCAGTCATGGAGGAGCGGGGCATGTCTGCTTTTTTGTTGGAAGAGTAGGAGCAAGGATGTGAGCAAAGTGCTTCCACTGTTGTAGTGCCACTTGCTGCGAGTACTAGCAAGGAGGTGTAATTGTGTCAGAGAGGGGTATGACAAAGCACTCGAGGCAAGAACTTCAGTGTTTGCAGTTATATGAGCACTGACTTCATGCCTCTTTTTATTCCCCTGCAGAGCATCAATGGAGGCCGCCCGCCGCCCCACCTGATGTATGATCCATCCACTTTTGCCTTCCGTTCCCTCAGCACCTTGAAGCCGCTGAGCCCAATAGCTCCAGTGGAAGAACCATCGTGTGCCTACTGAAGGAGTTTCTCCAAAAAACCTCAGGAACTATCAACCAGCCTCCTGCCTGGCAGGGAGAAGGGGGAGGTGGTGACACCTAAGGGGAGGGATGGGAGAAGAAGGGGCCCATGACACATCTTTGCAGTGCAGCCGCTCTGGCAGGAGGAAGCGAATGGCTTTGCAGCAATGCCTGTTTCCATACCATTGCTGTATCCAGGCAGTGGCAAAGGGAGGGGGCTTTGTCTTTCAGGGCAAAACAAACCAGTCAGGTCCACAAACTGCAAGAACAGCCACCAGGGCAGTGTCAAACATGAGGATGGTGGTAATTGAAGATACCCATGAAGGGTTCAGGGGTTAGTATATCCTGCGTGGCAGCAGGGATGAGTGATCAGCATGTGAAACCAAATCCTGTCAGTTTCCCAAGAATACCTGGGTCTTCAGTGCTTTGCTGTCGACCTAACGCTTCGGCTCAGGATGGGAAAAAGAGGCTATACAGAGCTGCTTGCAAAACAAGAAGATCGCTCTCTGAGATTGTTATGTTTGCATTTACATCAAGGTCTCTTAAGTGGAAAAGCCTAGCACAGGGAGGTGTGTGGAGGGGTGACTGGCACATCTAGCTGTGCATTCCAGATGGTCTTCTTGCAGTTCAGTGATACTGTCCAAAAAGAGACTGAAAGGGGAGACATGAGCTTCCCGTATGTAGATCAGGGGTTAGAATAAAAATCTAGAATGAAATGTCTGTGTTGAGCCATCCAGGAAAACACAGCACCCTCCTTCAGTCCTCTCAGCATCATCCAAGAGAACGGGGGAGTGACTGTATGCTCATGGATCTCCTCTGTGCTGAGGCAGTCTGTGTTCTGGGATGTGCAACACCTCTCCATTGCATTTTCCCAATACATGTTGGTGGAGGTAACTGGTCCCACCAGACACAACACAATTTCATGTCTTCAGCAAGCTTTCCAGTCCCTTTCTTTATGCTGGCTGTTAAATTTAGGTAGACTCTTCTGGTATCAGTGGAACAACATTCCCAGATGAAGCAAGGAGTGGGAAAAAGCAGTCTATTTTGTGGCTGTTGGTAGAAGAAACAAGAGGGGAGTTTGGGTGAAAGTGGGGGACATTTCGTCATAGACAGTTCTGAGGCTGTTTGGACTATGTTAGGCCTTGCTACCACTGGTATTTCACTGGGCTCTACCTCAAGCCACGTGTGTGTTTTGTGCCACAAGGCAAGAGTTAAGAGAACAAGCTTTCACCTCTCCTGTTGAGGCAGAGGAACAAGGCCTTTCCTCTTGCTGCACCTGATGGAGAGAGTAACCTCCACTACCATGAGCCTGTATCTGGGTGCAAAGGGAAGCAAGTAGTTTACTATCTGTCTAGATCAAGAGGAGCAACTGTGAGTAATACTAAATTTTAGTTTTTTTAAATCTCCTTCAGGATGGAGGTCGTTGATGCTGCTCTTTGGTTGAGACTAATGGTCAGTCCAGCTGCCAGTAGGAGGCTACCCGATGAACTGGTCTGGGCCCTTCACTGTGACCCTTGTGAAAGTCCAAAGTCTGTTGGCTTGAGGACCTGAATCCCCCACCCCACCCTCCTCTCTCCCTAACTGCTGTCACTCAGGCTCTGCAGCTGGGCAAGGTAGTGAGGGGATGTCAGTCCTGATGCTGTCCCAGCTCTGCCAGCTCGTCGGCTCCATACTGTTACAGCTGGGCCACCCCCTGCACCAGCACCAGCTCCAAGAGGTTGCTTGTGTTTACTGGTGCGGGACCTCTGGCAGATCATCATGGTTCCCTGCAAGTCCCTGTTTCCAAGAGAACCTGATTCCTCTGCTGATGCCTCCTGCCCCTGTAGAAACTCTGCTTATTTTGTTTTGATGGCACACCTCAGCTTTTTAACTGCTGCCAGATCAAGCTGACCAGTGCGGGACAGGAACCATTGCTCTTTTGGACCAAATCCCTGTGCTCAGGAGATGAAACAGCCATAGCCTGGTACCTGTGTAAGAGGCACATTCCCTGTGCAGATGGCTGGGGTGGCAGCCCCTGCACAGCCCTGCAGCCTCAGGCTTTGCTCAGCAAGAGCTGCCATGGTGCTGGGACTCAGCACTGTGTTCCTGCCAGCCTGCAGGTGTGGCAGGCTGCCTAGCCCTGGGTGGGAGCAGGGAACAGGGATATCCTGCCGATATTGTTGCCTTGAACTACTTTTGTAACTTTTCTCTGTCTTTTCTTTTTCAATCAGAAGGAAAAATAATTAAAAAAAAACAAACACACAATGAAATAAAGTGTAACAGCTGCTGTATTCACACCTCTGGTGGATCTCCTGTGTTTGCTATCTTCTGGGTGTTTGTGGGCAGGGGTGTAGGAGGGGATGGAAAAAAGTGAGCCATGACACACTGCAGCCAGTCACAATCACTCTGTAATATAAGGAGGTCGTGTCTGCAAGAGAATGGCTTTGAAAAGGAAGAACTTTTCCAAATGAATGCCTGGTTCTTTGTGTGTGCAGCTGTTCCATTTGAGGTATGGTATGTTGTTCCTCACTGGTGCTTCCCTCACCAAGATGGTGCTTTAGCTTTTGAGTGGCTTGCCCATTGCTTGGGGGTCTCCATCCCCCAAAGCAGTAGGTTGGGTGACCACCCAGCTGGTCTTTAGCTTATAATTTTAGCTTCAGGAAGTCTTACATTTCTGTCTGCAAGATTCTCTGCAGCCCTTTTGTTTACAGCCGGAGCACTTGTCTTCCTCCACAGTTTAGCTACAGTTCACCCCTTCCTCTGGATCTTATTCTAAAAACTCAATCTTGAGTACTTGTCATGTGCATTCCCCACTCCTTGCTATCTTCTTGAGCTGATTCCTGTCTCTCCCCCACTCCTAACTCTATCTTCATCAGCATCTCACAAGGCTATTACCTATGTCCCTTTTTCCAAGGCCTCCTGAGACATATTAGCATAAATTCCCTTAGCAGTCCTACTTAGATTGAGTCCCAGGAGGCCTTTTCCACTCTTCCCTCCAAGCTCTGATCTCCTCTAGGCTTCTTGCCATCTCTCTTATCTTGAAATCCTCCCCTGTCAGCTGCAGCTTGTTAATTGGCCTTGGCCAATTTTGCAGGGGTTGTACAGTGACTTGCTGGCTCCCCTGAGCCCTTTGCTTTTGTACCTCCCTTACAGAACTGCCTTTCTCTGGGATGTTTCTTCCAGCACAGCCTGATCACTGAGTGCACCCACCTTTGGGGCCCTGGATGCCATTCAAACCAGGGTGGTGGCTTTGACTCTGTGATCATCTGTAGGCTTCTACCGGGTCAAGCTTGTTCATAAGTCTATTTTAGAAATGCATAGAGAGGGATGCGTTGACCTTGTATCCATCAGGCTGCTGACATGGACACCTAGTGCTCTGAAGCCAGGGTATATGGCAGGCGGCTTTGCAGTGCACAACCAGCTCAGTGACCAGGGTGGGCTGAGGATAGAGGTGCTGCTGCTGCCCCCAGGGCTGTTGTTTGGGCCCCCAGCCTGTGTTTGGATTTAGTTCAGTCGTGCCCACCCATCACCTCTCCCTGCAAGCTGGGCCTCTGGGTTAACGACAAAACAGGGCAACTTTTTGTGGTAAAACATGACAATAAGCCTGGATACAGCAATGATGCTGAAGCTCAAAGAAAGCAGGTTAGTGGTATTCATGTAGATCTGACAGGGTACTTTTCACCTGTAGTTACCAGTGTTACTGACAAAGGAGGGTGAGAATGTTGGCCTGCTTTGGATGCCAGACCCTGGCATGGGGAAGTCTTTGCCAAGCCTCCTGCAGAACTATCGGCAGAAACCAGGGAAATGAGAGCTGAGCTCTGGTCTCCGGAGCACTGTTGCTTGCTGTAGCTGCTGCCCCCTGTTGCTGCCTCTGGCATACATCAGTGCAGGGCTGTTCACCGCTGTGGCTTCCTAACCACCTTGTGCAAACACTGCCTCGTCTGCTGGAGAAGACAGGGACACTGGCTGAGGTGTGAGCTAAGCACTTTGTGAGCATGGTCAGCTTGGCGTAGGTCCCGTAGGACCTTTGCTTTGCTGGAGCTCCTGGTTCCAGTGTTAGCCTTCCCACCAGGTTTGGGCCCTGGCTCAGTGGGGGAGACTGTAACTTCTGAGACCTTTCTCTGCCCTGAGCCATCTTGCTTGGAGACATGCAGGTGTTTCCCTTCAGAGCAGAAAACACCCTATGAAGAGAGCAGGGCTGTTGTGCCAAAGTGCAGCTCAGCTGTGTTAACCATCTGCAGGAGGGTGAATGGGGACAAGCGGCTGTTTGAAGAGCTTGGCTACAGCTTCTCTACGGTTTAAGCGGGACCATTTAGGCTAATACTGTTCTCCAATTAAAATAAATTAATTAGGTTAATGCTATGGCCTTTTAAAAATACTGGAGAGGAACCAAGATCACAGCAGTGGCAAAGTGGATTGTTACATGTGTACCCTGAGCCTCGGTGAGTCCCTCTGCAGTCTGCACCCAGGATCATCTCTTTTTGTGTTGTACAAACATTTTCTTATATATATATATGTGTGTGTGTGTGTGTGTGTGTGTGTGTATAAATCTGTATGTACACACGTGCATGTATGTGTTATCTATATTTCTGACTCTGTGTATTTCATTTGTGCAGAAATCTCTATGCTCTTACAGTCTCCCACAATGAGGGTGCCCTGTGTTCTCCTGGGTCAGTCTTTGACAGGGCTCCATGTGTAGCCCATCTGTGGCACACTCACCATCTCTGTGCTGCAAAGGGCAGTGGTACTTGGAAAACCCACCCACCACCCCCATTTCCAGCTGCATGCTGACTGTTGACCCATCTGCCTCCCTACTGGATTGACTAGGAAAATGGGAAAAATTGTCAGTGCTGCTGGGGCCAGGGTTCTCACCCCACGCTCAATGGAGACCACTGAAATATGGCTTGGCACAGGAACAACTGAGAAGCAGAATTTCCAGCTGGACAGACCATCTCCTTCGAACAACTTTCGTCTTTGCCTTACTCTTCCCAAAGCTGCATAGCATGTTGAGGCAAGGTGTGGGGGTGGGAGAATGCATTCAAGAGTGTGTGTCAAGTTGGTATTGAATGGAGTATGTGCTGATACAGCCTGGGTGTATAGACATACAGTGCATTTCCAGTGGCATTTGTGTGCTTCTGGCGTTTGTATTTATGCCATATTAGATACCTTTTAAATGGAAGGGAGTCTCAGAAGAATACAGGTAAAGGGGCATGCATGCATGCAGGTGTGTCTGTGGAAGGATGGATGCTGGTGCATGTGCATCTGGAGCATAGGCAGAAGAGCTTGTGCTGGGGAGGGGCATGAATGAGGCTATGTGTTCACAGGTGTCTGTAGGCAGTGATGCATGGAGGACATACAGATGGGTTATATATGCTGAGGCAAGGGTGGTGAGTATTTGCTGTTTCTGCAGTCTTATCCATTAGTGGTAATAGCTGGCAGACTTTTGCAGTGCATCACACCAGTAATGACTGGAAAAGTGAAAAAAAAAAAGCCTGATCTGTGCCCTTGAGGCACTTGGGAGCTTTCACCATGGAATTAAAAAGAAGCAGACACCTGGACACCAGTGACTCAAAACAAAGCCACCTTAATACAAGTTAAAGTGTGATTGTATTCTGTTCCTTCTCAGACAAGAACTTCAGGGACATAAAATAAAAGTAGCAGGTGGCAGGTTCAAAGCAAACAACTGGAGGCAGATCTGCACAGAGTGCGGGGTTGCACTGTGGAACCCTATGCCACAGGACTCTGTGGCTGCTTGGGATTTATACGGCTACAGACTTGAAAAGAAAAAAAGAACAAAAAAGAAAAATACTCCCTAGGAAACAGCATGCACAAATGCCACCTCTGATTGAGGAGGGTGGTAAGGTTGGGGGCATTTTCTGGGGTAGGTGATTATGCCAGTCCCAACTCCTCCCCTTCCACAGTGGCAGGGTCTGCTGCTGTCAGGGTTCAAGGTGGGCCAGTAGCTCCAAACTGGCACCAGAAACCAACCCTGCCATGCCAGCACTGCTTTGGATGCATGTTCCTCGCCTTTAAACTTCCAAGAATTCCTTGATGTGGAGGCCTCAGTGGTGACTTGGCCCTCATGTATTTGATGTTGAGGCCGGGGGTGGCCCCATTCACCTGCTGAGCTGATATTCCAGGAGTAGCTTGAAATCTGGGCTGCTTGCTGATCTACCTGCATGGCTGCAAATGGGCATCCTACAGACCCTCTCTGCCCTCAGTATGTGGGTGCTGAGGCCCTGCTAGGAGAACCTGGGTCATCAGGGCTGTCTGGCATCTGTCATGTCCCTTGGCCCAGCCAGGCTTAGCCTGAATCATTCGTGGTTGCTGTGTGCAGAGGTTGGTCACAAAGGCATAGCTCAGGCTCAGGTTTCTGTAGTGTGTGAGGTCCGTACTGGGCGGCAGAATGGTGTTTGTGTGTCACAGGAACAAAGTGAGTTAGGTTTGAGCTCTGCTGCAGGCTTGTGATGGGTATATTACACATGTAATTATCTTTTGAAATTTAGGAACGTGTTAGGAAGGCAAGGACAAGCATCCTCCAGTGATTGGGAACCCTCACATGGTAAACCTCAACCCAGCAAGCCAAAGAGAATGCAGCTAAAGCAGCAAGGCTCTCCAGAAGTAACATCAGTGATGAGGAGGACATTTAAACATGTTGGTATCTCACCATTTCCTGAGCTAGATTTCAGTGGGCTTATTCAAGTAAGGGGTGAGGAAACAGATGCTTTGAGAGGTTGCTCTGGCTATAGCTGCACGCCAGCCTGGCAGGACCTGACCACATGTTTTCAGTTAACCCGGGGCAGGATGTGCAGACAGCTCCGGACACACGGGGAGCCCAGAGATCTGTTTGCTTTTGTGGCTGCTCACATCAGTGCCTGGTGTAATAATAGCTTGGTCTGTTAGCGGGTTGGCCAGCATTGATTGCATGTTCCTATCTGACACGATCACAGCAGAGTAGCTCTGAGGCTGGATGAGTGGAGGAACTGAAAGTGTCATGGGAGCTGGGTGCTGAGCAGGGAGGCGAATGAAGACAACAAAGCCCCATTGAAAGAAAAGTGGTTGTCATCTGCAATGGGAGAAAAGTTGCTTTCCACCAAAGGATCCCCTAGGAGCAATGTCTAACTTGCCCTGGCATGTCCCTTGCCCACTCCAAGGCAGGCTGGTCAGCATCTGTCCTCAGTCTAGAGCGGCCTGGGAGTGTGCTGGCAGGCTACAGCTGTGGGTGTCACGGGCCTTTGCTCCCAGCTGAGGGATGGTGAGTTTTGCTGGTGTGAGGCCTGTCCTGGTGTGCCTATGGCTCTCCTGTTTGTGCTGCTCCTGGAAGTGTTTGAAGCATCTTTGCCAAGTTTTTCCAAAATGGGTTGCCAGAGTGTTCTGCTCTGGGTGGTTTCTTTGCCAGTGGGTGACATTTGGCAATATGCTGGCAAGGGTCTTACCCAAGGGCAGGCTGCTCAGCAAACATGGCCTTGGCAGTGTGACCAAGCCAAACACATCAGGGCCAAACCTCAATCATATACAGCTCTTGTGAATCCTGAAAGCCTTTTCAGATCTTCACCACAGAGCCTCCACAGGCCCTGTTTTGAAGAGAGATGTTTTGTCCTTTCCTGGCTTTAAACAGTTACCCAAAATAAACCCTCTGCTATTTACCAGCATTGTTGTCTTTCTGGTGTTGAATGCTGATAAATAATCAGACCCATTATATTATATTCATGTCTGCCCTGGTAGCAAATAATTACTACAATTACTACCAAATCAAAATGCTTCTGTTTCTCCTGGTGTCATTAGCGTGTCCCAAACATTTTGTTCTTGTGGTTTAAGGTGCAGTAATAACATGGTCCAAGTGCAACACCTGGTTGAGTGGAGCTTCCCAGCACAGCAAGCTTCCCAGCTATGATTGCCTCTGAGATGCTGCTAATTTTCAATCACAGTGTCAGATCCTCCTCTACCACAGGGAGAGCAACTGCTTAGCCTGTGATTTACCCAATTTATTCTGGTAATAACCGTGCTGGCTGTGCAGCCATCTGTCTGCTTTACATGTTCCTCCTGCCCCCCACTCTCCACCCACCACACACCACACAGACTCAGACGTGTGTCTGGCCTTGTGGCAGCAAAGCAAAGGCACCACTTTGCCCAAGCCATGGAGCAGGTCTCTGTGCACCGACAACAAATGTTCCTCCCTCCGCTTAACCAGAAGCAGCAAGAGATTCATCCCCTCTCTGCTGACCTCTGGGTTCCAGGGCTGCCAGCAGTGGGGCCTGCTGCAGATATTTCCACCAGGCAAGGCAGGATAGGGCAGGGTAGCTTATCAAGGTTTTGACTGCACCCTGGCCCAAGTGAGGGGAGCTACAGCCACTTGGCAAGGGGGAAATTGAGGCAGGGAGCAGCTAAGGCAAGGATCCAACACAAAGATAGTGGAAAGATACACATTAGCCTGAAACAGTCCACGGATATGAAACCCATTTTGGTCACATGGCTCTGTCTGTGAAGAAAAACATTGTATTGACTGGATCACTATAAAGCCTCTAATTGAAGAGTAGAGTCCTCTCTGCCCTGTGTAAATGTTGCTCAAACAGACGTGCACACAGCTCCTCTGAAGCAGGTGTTAGATAGGGTACAGCCCTAGATCAACAGTCATTCAGGATCAGTATTGCTTGAAACCCCTGGGTAAAATCAAATATAAATAGAGCAGAGAGCATTTGAAGCAATTAGGGTCTTGGGGGAGATTCATTCCCCGTAACGAAGCCAAGGAAAGGGGAGACAATGCATCATGTCTGTAATGCAGCGAGGACATGCAGAAGCTGGATTACTCAGAAAACTTAGACCAGCACGTATGGTTCCTATTAAATCACCTGACCTTTCCTTCTCCAGTGGCATTTCTGGGGCTTTCATTACTGTGGTGCTCTACAAACTGTAGCCTTGTGATTGCCCCTGGGAGACAGCACAATTTTTGAGGTAAATAGAATTTTATTTGTGCACACCAAAATACTGAATTTTCCAGCTATTTTTGAATCCCACTGGTACAGCACAGAGGAAAGATCCTCCCTTTGGAGCTCAAATGCAGAACAGAGTAAGCAAATGGTCTGGGTCCTTAGAGAAATTGTTAGTTGCATGAAGACTTTCAGCTGTGGCTGAAATGAAAAGGGAAGCAGGTGACAGAAGGGTCTGCATTAGCCAGGGTGCTTGAGGTAGATAGTGCTGCTTGTTTAACCACCCAAATGGGTCCCAGGTGACGGGGATCATCTGAAGCACCAGTTAAAAGAAGAACATGTCCTATAATTTGTGGCTGTGGAAATCCAATCTCTTTGTGTCTTGGCCCATAGGCAGTGCTGTCTAAACACCATGAACAAGGTATTTAGAGAGGCTTCACACTTCCCATTGTTCCTTCAGTGATCTTTGTCCATATGCCAAAGGCTGTGACAACTGTTCTTCAGCAGAGCGGGAGCTGGGGCGGTTGAACAGCTTCACCCAGTGCTGGGCTATAGGAACCTGGACTGCAGCCCCATCCAGGGTGTGCATGATGAGACCCCAGAGTCCTGACATACCTCTCCAGCACCCCTCATGAGAGAACACTGACCCAGGAGAGGGCAAGAGCTGCTCCATAAAGCTCCTACGGACACAGGACTTCAGGGTACCCCACCAATGTCACCTCCTGGTGCTGAGCTGGGGATGCTGCCAAGGGCCTCCTGCATGACCAGGCCTTTGCTCTGTGAGTGATGATGCTGTTCTGTGGAGATGAGGCTGACCAAGTCTCTTGGGCTCCCTGCAGTATGCCAGGAAATCCTGTGGACATGAACCAGAGACTGTGGTCTTCTCAGCTGGGGCCACCTGCTGCGTGGTTGCTTGCCTCTGTAAGAGGCTGGGTACCACAGACTGGGTAACTTCTCATCTCATCTTCCCATGGCATCTTGCAGCTGCCTGGAAAAGGTTTGGTCATTTCCTTAAAATAGCCACTCAGAAATTCATCTTCTAAGACTTGTACAGGTTGGAAGCCCCCATTGGGCTTTGGAGATGCCAGCACTGCCTCTACCTGATGGCTGTGCCACATATGCAGAGCCCACTGGTGGCCTGGCCTTGATGCTCCATCAACCAGAAGAAAACAAATTTTGTCTTGGTGCTGGCACAGCCAATTTACATACTGCAGAGGACTAGTATTTTTCTTCCCACTGTAAAAGGAAAAGTTTCTTGATCTCTGAATCACTGTGTCACCTCTCTTTGTATTAAGTAAATAATCTGGGCTTCCTGGGCTTGTGACAGGAAGAGCAGGGATGGAAATATATGGATGTAGCTCAAGTCATCCTTTGATGTCATGGGCTTGGCTGGGCCAGGCTCTTGGGGATGTGCAGATGTGGTGGGGACTCCCTTCATGGTGGAGACAGAGGGAAGGGTCCCATTTCTCTTTGATGCTGTGTCCAGGTGTCCCACCACAGCTGCCAGCAGAGACTTGGCCCTGCATCTGTGAAGAGCAGAAAGATCCTGAGACCAATGCCAGGCAGATGAGGATGTGCCTGAGCTGATGGGACCTTGAACCCAAGATAACCCTTGAAGATGGTGGAACATGTGGAACTGCCTTCAGGTTGGCAAATCCTCATGGAGCCTGCAGGTTACATGAGCCTCCTGCTTCTCAGGGACTTACCTGGAGTAGCCACTTGGCTGATTCGGAGGCAGAATGGGAGAGGGCAGGAGGGTGGCACTGGCCAGGGTGACAAAGTGCTGTTCCCACTGTGTAATCAGTTCCTGATGCAATGCAAACAGCAAAGATTGCTTGATTTCTCTTTCCTTTTTTTTTTTTTTTTTTTGATGAGAGGGCAGAGTGAGCAGGAAGACCCATTTGCAGCTCAGAAGTGTGCAACAAAGAAGACCCTATAGCCAAAAGCAGGACTGGTGGTGTCCAAGAGGAAGAAGAGGTTCTTCTCCCTGTGTGTTTATAAACTCTTGGCTCACAAAACTGGAGGAAAAAGTGCATTGCCGAAACACCATCATGCTTGATGGTCAGAGAAGCTCCAGCTGGGCCCAGGCAGCCCCTTCCACTTCTCCACCCCTTGAGGGCTGGCCAGCAGCCAGATCCAGGCTGGCACCTCACCCCCAGCACTGATGGGAAGGTGACGGGACCGTGGGAAAGCCTGGCTCTGGCTGCTGCTGTCAGCCTGGAGGCAGTCACAGTATACAAAATATTTCTGTGCCCCCATGCCCTCCCCATCCTACCCTGGTCTGCCTCAGCTCTATGAGGGCAGCAGCAACTGGCTGCCCCAAGGGGCCAGGGACTCATGGATGAATCAGCCACTCCAAGTGCCTGATGGCTGGGCATGAGGACCAACTACAGAGTATGCGTGGGAATTACAGCTGGGTAAATTCAACGCTGTGTTAACCCCATGGGGTATAAGCAGGTCCCAGTTGCACAAAGCACCAGCTCTCTTCCATCCTCCCCCAAGGTGGTGCCTGGCACTGACAGGGCTGTCCCACAGGGGTGATAACGCAAAGCCACCCCTCACCTTCACCCTGTTTTGTCAGGGGCACCAGGCACCCTGCTGTAAAAGCAGCCTTTCCCCACGTGCTCCTTTGTGTTGCCGTTTATTACATTGCGAGGGGAATGGGTGGGTCTGGCACTTTCAGGGATTTTGGGATAGTCAGTGGGGTGGGCTCAGAGGACGACAGCACTGGGGAGATTGGAAATCTGTCATGTCAGTGCCCTACATGCAATAAAGAAACAGCAGTCCATTTTGGTCAAAGCAAACACAGCCTTTTGGAAAAGCCTGCCTTAAGAGGAGATGCTGTTCCCAGAGCATCCTACAGCCCCTGGATAATGCTGCAGTTGGTGTCAGTGCGCAGTCAACTGCTACAGTATTAGCAGCCTCAGAGATTTCAAAATCTTAAAGAAGGCCTCAAATCTCACAACACTGGTTTAAAAAGTAGATTAAAAACTGTACAGTTTAAACTCTGGTTACTCTGGGTTTTGAAAACTTCTGGATTTAGCTGGGTTGCATTTTCCGGTAACCTTTGCATTGCAATGGCAAGGTCATAATAATTACAGCAGAGAAAGGAGTTTATTTTTTGAAGGAAGATGAGATTATAATATATTTTTATTTACAGGGAGGGGGCTTTAACAGTTCTCTAGGCTCTGAGTCTGTTAAAAATTGCAACAGCCCCTGACAGGATAATAGATTAACCTCAGACCAATTTATCTGTGCAGTTACTGATCATCTGCTCTAAACGAGCAAGAAGTGGACTTGCCTTTTCAAGGAACTCTATATGTTTGCAGATATGCTGACAAAGCATCATTTCCACTGGAAACATTGGCAAGGAGGGGAAAGTGAAGTGAATCTTAATGCCCAGGAAGGCATAAAGGCAGGCTGATAAATAATCAGGTAGTGAAACAGCTACTTGGCAATAAGTGGCAATAAGTGGTGAGGCAATTGCAGTGCAATAAAGGCCAATAAGAAAATATTATGTCATGCATTTCTCTGCTTGGCCACAGTGTGCCACTCCCTGCAGAAAATTGCAGAGAACTGTAAAAACAAAACACATTCATGTTTCAGCTGGAAACTGAGGCAATAATCACTATGATGAAGTAACAACCAAGCTTTTAGTTGGACGTCTCATTTCTTCTCCCAAGGAAGACTGCCACACATCGTCTGGGGAGGCTGGAAGCTGGGGTACAAACTGAATGGGGCCTGCCTCTTTATGTGCTCCAGCCTCTGAGCAGCTGTGGGGCTGAAGCAAACCTAAAGGGAGCCTCGAGGTTCCACAGGGGCCACAGCTTTGTGTGTTATGGTCCTTTCTCCTCTCCCAGCTCCTCCATATTCAAGTGGAGAGTGAGCCACTGGGAGATGGAAAAATATAAATATACAGGGTTTAGAGCCCTAAGTAATGGTTGTGTGGAGGAAGGAACAGTGCAAATGAAGATGGGGAGATCCTCCCAATATCCTTTCAGGGAGATCAGTCAGAAGGCCAGACTCTCCACAAAAGTGAAAACCAGGGAGTGAGGCTTGCAAGTCCCTGGTCCCATGGGTTTTGCTCCTGATCTTGCAGGTACCTATTGCTGCACAGGAATCCTTGGGCCAACAGTGTTTCTTGCTGGACATCCTCAAAAACAAAGCCCTTACATTTGCCAGCCTTTAGCAGTGCTTCCACTTGTCCCAAATTTCTGCTGAGTGACCTGTAGAAGCTGCCAAGGCTCCACCCAAGAGATAGTCACCCTTGACAGGGGATATTGTGTCAGGTCTCATCAACATTTGTGAAACAGTTTGGGGTGAATTATAGAAATATAATGATTCCTTTTATTCTGAGGAACATTTTCCAAACTTTCTCCCTGATCCAGTCCAACTTCAACTCCACTTCTGCCTGGCAATGAGCACCAGGCTGCTGGGAGTGGGGTGACAGAACTAGCCCACCTTCCCCACTCAGGGTTAAAAAAAAAAAAAATAATCAGACCCTTTAAAAAGACAAAAATGCAAAGAAGAAGACAAAGCACCCAGCAGCCCATGCTGGAGATCTAATGAATTGCTTTTGAAGGTGCTTTTTTGCCTGCATAAGGACAGAAGTACCTTCCTCTGACAATACTGCAGGAAAAAACACTGTCCTCCAAATTTGGGGTGCTCTGGAGGGCAGCCACGCTGGAATTGTGATTAAGTGTTTTGGGCCATGCCTTTCACTACAGCCTGCCAGATAAATATTTACAGCTGACCACGGAGAAGCAGCAGGGGAAGGAGAGGAGAGACATCTGTAAATTCTTTGGAGCCTTGCTGTGTTTTAATTTTAATTTAGTTCTTTTTTGCTGTTGTTTTTCCATCTCACATCATTGTCTCTTTCAACCCACAGACAACTAAAGAAAAGAGTTTGGAGAGAAAGAGGTTATTTCCAAAACCTCAGGGGATGGATCCTGCTTGCAGTGACCATGGCATAAAATCTGGAGCTGTGATAAACCAGATCTACAGAGAGCAGACCACAACTTTTGGTTTACTAACTGGCATAAATCTAAAGTAATGTTATTGATCTCTGTGGATTTACTCCATCTCATTGCCTCCTCCTTTGTTTTCCTCACATTTTTCCTTATCCATGCAAAGTCAGTGCCTATGTGGCTCTAATATGCCAGCAAATTGCAGTGTTACACCCACTTCTCAATGGTGTAAATGATTCCCTCCTTTTGGCCTCTGTTCCGAAAAGAAAGCAATTCTCTGTGCCCAGTGGGAGAGCATCAACCAGAGCGTCAGCCAGAGCATCTCCTCCCACCAATCCCAGCCTGACAAGGTGTCCGTAGCTGATCCCTCCAAAGCGGGGGCAACCTAGACTGACTTGTATAAATGAGGGCACTCAACCCTAGGGGCTCTCTGCATTTTGATCTATGAGCATATATGTCCTGCTTAGAAACATATGCGGGAATCTGTAGCTATAAAAGCCACTGCACCACCCTGTAATCCAGCCCAGATGTGCCTCTCCTTTCATGGCACACCCAGGGGACCCCTCCGAGCTGAGGCAGGCAGGGATGGAAAGCACTGTCAAGTTCACTCACGCCAATGAAAAGTGACCCTTGCAGAGGTCTGGGGCAAGAAGACTGGTGGGAATGATTGACTTTGGGATGGGGACTGGAGCATGAGTCAGCTGATGCTGTCATCAGATGTCTTGTGAGGGCACTGGCACAAGCCAGGATGCTGGCAAGCTCTGGGCCTCTATTTGAGACAAACATCTATGTGTGCAGTGCAAACCCTGGTCTCGCTTGAGCTCCCAGAGCTTGGTGCAGAGATTGTCCAGGCAGCTGAGCCTCCAGTGATAATATGATGGGGTTACTCACCTCATTAAAGGCTTTAAACTTGGCAAACAGAGGCCAAGTAATGAGACTCTGGGAGGGTAATTTCTTGATGATCCATTTGGGAGAACAGGGGAAAGATTTTATGCTTTGTTGTAGGTCATATTTTCAAGTGAGCTACCAGGATCTCTTCCTCCCTACGTGATAGCATCTGGGGCTTGATACTTATCCCTGCTCTTACCCATGACCTTCTAAGTAGCCAAAAAAGTAGCATTTCAAAAAACTTCTGTGATGGCTGCAAAGTCATCTGGGAAGTTACTGTTAGTGTCATAAAGCTGCATGGCCCTAAATAGAAAGTGTGGAGTCAAAGGTCTTGTCCCCAGGGCTTTGCAGTCTCAACGCAAAGAGTGTGGTTATAAAGCAAGTCACAGAGTCCAGGAAGGAAATTTATGGCTTGGAAGATGGATAAATATTACGCCAAGATCAACAGTAGTGGTAATGTTGAATTGTACTGAGTGGAGTTGCTGTGCTATTACAGGGCTGTACCAGGCTTGGAACCTTGGACTGAATTGAGCCAACTTCTGGAGAGCTGCTGCAGTGTTGAGGCCCTGGCACGGGTACCACCAACACCTGAGAGGCTGAGGAGACTGTTTAGATGGGAGAGAGCAGTGCCATGTAGCAGGGATGTGTCTTCCCCAACATGACTTTACTCCTGGGGTCAGTGCTGGGTTGTGACGAAGACTGAGGTTTGGCAGTCACGGTCTCATGCATCACCTCCCAGCAGTGATGTGACCTCATGGGGTGCTGACACAGCTCTGATTCTTCTTTTGTAGACCATCTGGAAGCCTCTTGGGCCTCCAGATGTGGTGAGAAGAAGATTGGGCTTTGTGTAGCTCTCAGAGGGTGGAAGGAGACAAAATTCAAAATCTTGGCAGTTTTTTGTGTCTCCTCTCAGCTTTGCCATTCATTTCCTTTCTCCTCTCCTCTCCTCTCCTCTCCTCCTGGAAAGTAAAGTTACTCCAGTGTTTACTTTCTCTGTTCCCTGCCCAGGCTGTTAAGCATGTCCTAGGTCACCCCTGCTAATGGATCACATGGAAGAGTGGTGGAAATCCACTGGCGGATGTGTCATATTGGAAAAACATGTCATGGATGCAGGGGTAACTAATGCAGATTTGGGACCAGTGATGGACTAAAAAACCTCCTGTAGTCTTTTCCAGCCCTGAGTTCTGTACTCAACTGATGCTGAACACAGGGCATGAAAACCAGGACACGGCAATGCCCTTAGGTGTTTCTAGTGGCAGCAGCCCCCCATACTTTGACATCTGCTTTCTCCTCATGGGCATCATAGACTTGTTGTGAGACATTCAGTCACCACTGTGTGGTGGTGGGGCATCTGAGAGGGGGTGTTTGTCAGCTCTGAGTGGAGAGGTTCAAAAGTGAAATCGCCCTAAATTCTATGCTGTACAGAGCATGTAGCCAGTGTTTCGTTGGATACTTATTCTCCATGTGAGCTGTCTGAAAGCAGAATTAATTGTTTGGGGGAACATCCCAGCCACTCCCAGGCACTCCCAGGCACCGTACAACCAGCGCCTGTATGTGACCTGAGACACCAGAGACAAACTTACCCCCCTTTCCTAGGGGTTTGCTCTTTGAGTACTCTTGAAGGTCCAGCTCCTGGAGTGCTGTGCTTGCATGTGGCTTTCATCTCTCATGTCCTCAGGGCTCCTGAGGGGAGAGGAAGGCTTGCATGTAGCCTTCACTAGCAAGAAAGCAAACCAAACACCTCAACCATTCAAAAAGAAATCTCACATTTTAAGAAGGATCTTCTGATTTTAGTTGGGAGAGTTGCCTGAAGCTTGTCTTTGACAATCCTCATGGTTAGAAGACTTAGTGTGAGGGGGACCTGAGAAGCAGCTGGAGAACAAGCTCTTTTAAGATGGCTAAAAGGAGCCTGGAAAATTATTATGGAGGGACCCATAGTGGGCAGTGGATGATCAGTGTTTTGCTCAGCCCTTTTGCCTGTGACACAGAACTGCATCTGTCCAAACACTGGCAATTCCCTCTTCTGGATGACTCAAACCAACAAGGGGCAACACAGTCTGCATCCATCTCTGGTGGGGATGGAGAGCTTCCCAGTTCTCTGTGTCAGGCTGGCTTACCATAGCTTACATTGGGTCAGATTACAGCGTCTGGGCTCTGCGTGTGTGCACTCGCGTGTGCTTTTAACTAACACTGAAGTATTTGCAGGAAATTAATTTGTGTCAAATGGTTCGATTTCATCCTCCCTCTGGTTTTTGGAAGGCAGGAGTTGGAGGATGCTGTTAATTCATAGCTGCAGCTACTGCCCTGCTCTTCTGGCCCCACAGCTGTGTGTGCCTGGTGCAGCTCTTCCCCAGGAAGCAACTAAATGAGGGGAAATCTCCTGGTGACAGCCCAGCCATTCTGGGCATAGGTGTCAGGAATGAGCCCCAACAGCAGTAGAAGTTTGAATTGATGTTTGCACAATGGCAGGGTAGCGAGAGGCTGGGTTATCAGGAAAATGAGCAAGAATGACAGGCATCAACCTTCTGTCTGTTCCCCAGGATTCAATGCCACACTCTAATCTCCAACATACACATCACACAGCCAGTGCTGTAGCTGATCTGTTTGCAGCCTAGGTGACATGCTCATGGATCTCCTTGCTCCTACTGTGATCCTGTGAGTTAATTTAAGTCAAAGAGGTTTGATCCAGGTTGGCCCTTGGCTGACAGTGTGACCAGGAAATATGAGCCTGGGTCCCACATTCCTCTCACACCAGATTTCACTCTCTTTCTTGGAGCTGTGGATTTTTTTGTTTCTTGCCCCAAATTGCTGTGTTTAGAGATCATGTTTGCTTGCTGATCTACAGCAATTTTGCTGACCCAGGGGAGCTGTATTTGGGAATTAAGTGGGTGATGCACTGCTCAGTAACATGCAGTTCATAAATGCTCTGCATCCTTTCAGCTCAATGGCTGTGGGAGGCCCGTGGACTCAGCTATACAGCCACTGAAGTGGTGAAGTGATCAGTGCCTCATTTTTTTTCCACTGTCAACAATTGTCTATGAAACCCACAGGCGAAATGTCCAGAGCAGGCTTATACAAAGGATGACAAATAGCTATTGCCCTCACTTATTCTGCTAGTTCAGGAGCTGAAGGCTGCATAGTAGATCTCATGGACGTGACCCTGCTGAGGTTCCTGCGGGTACAAGGAAGATATCATGCAATAAAGTTCCTTTCCTTTTCTCTCACTGTGCTTTAAAAATAAACAAACTCTATTGCTAATAACCACTTCCTGCCCCTACCATTGAACAATTAATTCTGCCACTGTGACCTTAAATTCTAGTGTTTACCAGTATTGGAGTGGTCACATCTCCTATGGTGTTCTTTCACCAAAAAAGCTTTGCTCGTGTGTGCATCTCTATTGCACCTCTGTTGTGTGCTCCAGCCATCCATGACCTCTCTGATGTCCACTGCCAGGGGCAGGGGAGCAGCCATGGCACGGTGGGTTCAGCAGGATGCGCATGTGCATCGGGCTGTGCATGTGCATGCAGTGGGGGTACCATGCTGCAGATCAAAGGGAAAATGAATCTCTAAAATGTTTAGTTTATAAAGTGTATTGTTGTTGCACTGCCACCCAAGGTCTTCAAAGGGCCCCAGATTTATTGTTTCAGCACAGTTCAGAGATATTTATTGTAGATTAAAAATGGAAGAAATAGGAAGGGGGCCAGACATGTAGATTACTGTGTAAAAATAGCTCTTACATTTGTTTGCTGTATGAATTTGGGTTTTGTTGCTTTCTTTCCCCCTGCTAATTCTTTTCTCCCCTCCCCCTTACATTTGTTCCTAAGAGGCAAAGGGTCACGTCTGTGTTTTCTTGTGTGGCCACATGCAGTATGTCCTGACAGCTCTGCTATCTCTTAGGTAGAAAGTGAGATTATCCAGGCATGGCTTTTGGAAAGGCAAACTCACTACAGGCAAATCTGCTTCGCTTTTAGTACTGGAGGTACCGTTTAATCTCAGCCCCTGACTGTTTCTCTCCCCGCAGCTCCTCTGCTTGGAGGAAAGTCATCAACTCAACACATGACAAAGAAATTAACTCTCCTTTGTGGCCACAGACTTTAAAGAGAAAAGCAGTCATTTGGATCCTGCTCAGCTGGTCATGTAATGCAGACCAGAGAGCCTGGGCTGTGGTGTCCAGCTTATTGGCTTATTGGTGAGGTTGGCATGTCCCTGGCAGGATCTGACCAGGCAGTGCCTCTGATGGTGCCCATGGGCAGGCACAGAATGCACCTACACTGCCTGGGCCCATACAGGGGATTTGTCCAGAGCTTCTGCCCTCACTTACACCTTGCATACTTGTTGCACTGACTGCTGGCTGCCCAGTGGCCTGGGCAGACGACAAGGATTGGTGTCCCAGCAGCGCGCACACCAAAATCCTGTCAGCAGCTGGCAATGCTGTCTGCAGGAGGCTTAAACGAAGGCTGGCAGCAGTGAAGTTGTTGCTAGGCAACAGGCGAGGGTGAAGGAAGAGAGAGTGCCTTCTCTTTGCCTGCAGTCCCAACTTTATTCAACCCCCAGAGGGGCAGAAGGCCTGGTTGGAAGAAGAGGCAAGGGAGAAAAGGCGATCGGGAACAGTTACAGCCCCTTTTAAACGGGGGAGGAGAAGGGGCGGAACAAAGGGACAAACCAATGGGGAAATGACAAGGGGTGACAGGGAACAAATCACAGCAGTTTGGAGGAGGAATATATTTGAAATAACCAATGGGGAACCGAACTTAACAGAACTTTCCAGAACTTAATACATAAGCAACGAAGCACATGAATAAACATAGGGATCTGAACCAGTGGGGTTAGCAGAACAAAGAAGCTTCTGGAAAGGGGGAAGGAGATGCTGCGGGAGTGACACCCAGTGGGAGGCAAGCCTAGACCGGGGTCTCACACTCAGATCCGCCCTCAGGGTCGGAGTCCTGGGCGCGGAAATCCACCCACTTGATGTCACTCAGCCCCAAGGGAGGCTGGGCCACCGCAACACATACTGACCTTCCCCACCAAACCCCTGGGCTGAAGTTGGAGGAGGGCATCCCATCCAGGCAGTCTCCAGTCACTGCTTTCTGCAGTGTAGCTGGGGTGATGTTGGAGGGTGGCAGGGAAAAGCATGGGCTGTGAGGTGGAGATATGAAAAGCATGAAAACACAACTTCTTTTCACCTTTACTTGCCTGCATTGAGCTCTTTCTCCCAGTTCCAGTGGGCAGATAGGTTTGTTCACACCATCATGATCGGACTTTGCTGTGGAATGGGGCCGGGTTGTCCACATTCACAACTGAGGGAAAATATAAGATCTCAATTACTTCTCCTTACCATCTCTTAATGATTACCTTCTAGGCTAAATGTGCTGGATATGTCCTCTGGCTATGGCTGGGCCACTGGATATGGTTTGTTAGGCAAAACCTCTGGGTCAAGCATTCGGTATCTACAGAGTCTATCTCCAAAAGCTTGCAGTGCAGGTTAAGAGGACAGCCACAAGGAGGGAGATACAAATCCAGAGAGGTAAAGTGCTGAAGGCTTTTGAACCAGAGATGGAATTGAGCCCCTTGTGTTTGATTTATGGCTCTGGTCCTCCAAAAAGCTTTACTCCAAATGGTAAATTCCGCTGTGCAACTCCAAGACCTACCTGGCAGGCCTAGACGAATTTAAAGTACTAAGATTTGGGATCCTACATCCTTCACTGAAGGGGTGCATAACCTTTATGCTAGAGTGAGCCCTAGCTGTGTGAATCTTACAGCCACAGATTTTAGGATAAATACTTCATCCATCTTGTGACCCTGTTGGGAGACAGGGCATCCCAAACAAGTCTCCTGCTAGTGCCTGTCTTTCAGGGATTCCAGCTAGCTGTCCAGTAGCTTTTAACTGAAGAGCAGGAAGCTGTGCCCATCTTGCTGGATGCCAGGAACCCCACTCAGCTGTGTTTGTGGTGTTGGGTTATCTTATGAGTGGTCATCCCACATCCATGTTGCCACATTTTACCTCTGCATTCTGTTGTCCATTGCAAAGGCTGCCATACATTTAAAAATTGCTGTCTCCAGTGAGGTTTAGGTATAGATTTTAATATCATAATTACAGCATGTAAACAAAATACCACTTGATTATTGAAACCATATTAACTGAAGCTGAGCTCCCATGCAAGAGATACATATGCATTTAATTGCTGTTAAACCTTTGCAAATGTACTTTCAGTAAGGCACTGGTATTATTTAACACACAGATCAAAACAACTACTGAAATCTAGAGCCGATGCTGGCGATTAATCAATGTGGGCTTTGGCCATTTCCCTGTGCAACTGATTATTTGTGGGATGCTTCCTGCATTTTGGCAGCTGACAGGACTGTGTCATGCCCATGACATCCAGCTGCAGACATTGCTCAGACCCAACCAGTGGTTGCACTTGAGCTCTCCTCCTCGTGGGAGAGCAGATGAGACATAGTTGCTCTTAACAACAGTGGCCAGGCTGTCTGTCATGCCAGCAGGGCTGGCACTGGAAATAGGTGTGTGAATGCCAGCAGAGTGGGGTGCTGCCGTGGGGACAGTGAGGGTGATGCCGCCTTTGCCGGGATGCCCCCTGGCTGAGCAGTGTGTCCATGACATCCTTACTGCCTCTCCTGTGGCTGCTCTGTCGCCTGAAGCTTAACTGCTCCCTTCTCCTGCTGACATCTGGAGCAACAACATATACAAAACTCTTTACAAAGCAAAAACATACACAGAAGAACGAGATTAGGTTCTTTTGAGCCTCTTCCAGGCCCAGCCTCCCCCAGAGCTCTTTGCTATGTTTTGCTTTGTACACTGGGAGGAGAAGAGCTTGGGTAGAGAAAAAAAGGACATTTTACAGATTAATGAAGCCTAGATTTGATCCAGGTGTTGTTTCTTGGGTTTTTCAAACTCTGGTGACAACTGCAGATGTTTTGCAGAGCACAGAGAGTGGTGGCGAAGCTTGGGACAGCTCACAGATGTGTGATTTCCCTGGTCTTTCCAGCCTGACAGCCGGGTGATGGCAGTCTTTGGCTCACTGCAGCAGGACCTCTGCAAAAGCAGTGAGGTACCCAAGTCAGAGGCCTTGTGGCTTGTGGACACTGACAGGAAGTGCTCTGGCTGGTAGGGCAGCAGCAGTGCGGTGGCGCAGAGCCTCCTGTGCTGATCCTGGCTCAGGAGATCCTGGCGAAGGACAGCAATGTCCCTCTGTGTCTGCCAGCACTGCCCACCTCACTAGGTGGAGATTCTGTCTCCTCAGAAATACCTTTCTTAAAATCTGAGGTGCTGCTATTCTCATTTTACATACAGATCCTCAAAAATATTCAGACCTCCAACTTCTAGTTAAATCCAGAGAACTCTGAACCTCAAAGCCTGCTTGGATCTAAGTGATTTGCTGATAACACGTTGTAAATGAAATTCTGACCTTCCAAACCATTTGCTGGAGGCCTTGCCCTAAGGCATCTGTTTCTGCCAGAGTAGAGGTCCCTGCTCCCACAAGAGGCAGCCAAAGAGCTTGTGGCTCCTTGGTGGGGCTTGTCTCTGCCTCCAGCCCAGGTGGTGCTCTCCTGTGGCACTGGGATGGCTTGAGAGGCTGTGGGGGTGGGCTGTGCTCAGACAAGATAGGACATCAAAGTCCAAGGCACACACAGCAGGAGATATTCTACAGCATTTTTTTTCCCTTTCCCCCCCTTCACAGCAATGGGGTGCCACCCTTGTTGTTTTTGGCAGTTCCCAGTGGGAATAATTACATTGTGCGTGCCTTAAATTCCCTCTTTTGCAATGACAACTGGATGCAATTTCCTTAGGAGTCTCACAAATGAAGCTCTCACATTGTTGGAAGCCATTCAGCAAGTGCTGCAATATGTTCAGAGGTGGCTGCTTCTCAGCAGGATCCCAAGTGATTTCTAGAAATCTTTCTGTAGTCTGTTGTGCACCTTGGGACCCGCTCAGCAGGGGATACAGGGAAACTCTGGGCAGCGTCTTGCAGCTGAATGCAAGCTTGTTGTTGCTATGCTGCAGAATACCAAGATAGCCTGTTTAGAGGCACATGCTCACATGAGAGAGTGTGAAATGCAAACGTGGAGGTTTAAAGATTTCATATGTTGTTGGGATTTTGCTCAGGAAATGCCAAACCAGAACTGAAACCTGTGCATGATGTTTGATTCTCATTCATGCTTAACATAAATATTACTCTTGCTAACCAAACATTCCCCAGAATAGCTCCATGGAGCTAAGGATAAGTCTCTGCAGAGGACCTCATGACCTAGTTGCCTGTGACAGCAAAGGACTAGATACAGCCCACCAGGTCTGTTCCATTCTCATTGCCTTGTGACTAAAGAGGAAAACTCACCAGAGCAGGCCCCTCAGAGAAGTGACTTTTGAGCCCACATGCATATGCAAAAGGACAGTCTCTTTGGCAGAAGGGGAAATAGTCCTTTTGATCTAGAGACATGGAGGAAAGAATAACAATTTCCCCCAGCAAAAGGCTGGAGGACATGGAGGAAAATGCTCTTCTAACAATGGAAAATACCACCTCCCTCCTGCCTGCACACTGCATTGAAGATGGCCAGCATCAGTGGCTCTGCAGCAGATCTGGCTCTGAGCAACCTGACCTACCTGAAGATGTCCCTGCTCACTGCAGGGGGGTTGGACTGGGTGACCTTTCAAGGTCCCTGCCAACCCAAACATTCTATGATTTAGTGCTACTTTCAGACATCTTTTATTGACTTGCAAAGGCTTTTGTACCAACTTTTGTACCACTCAAGTGCTTGACCACTGAAGGATGGCCTGCAGTGCCCTTCTAGAATGTTCTCCAGGCAGCTCGTGAAAGAGCATGATAACTCTAAAGACCTAATGAAGCCCAGCTCCTGCCAAGTGTGTCGTCAAATGGTCTATGCAATGTGCATTGGGAGATGAGAGGAGGGAGGATCAGGAGAAAAGAATGCCACTAGGACTTGAAAAACAAGGGGAGGTGAATGACAGACAAAGGAAGAGCAATATGTATTGTGGTTGGAAGGAAGGGGTAAAAGAAAGAGCATACTTCTGTCATTTGTAATTTGGGAGGGAGGTCTTGCACAGATATTTTATTCCGAGTGCCTGATCTTTGCCCTATCTGGGGAATATAAGAATTAACTCAGATATTAAGCAAATGCTTTGGTCTCACTGGGAAGCAGCTTGCACTTGTCTGGAGCAAGTGAGGCCTCAGGCAAAAGCCCATGTCCAACAGCACCTTGGGGAAACTGTGCAAATGGTTCTGGATAAAGCAATGCCTTCTCATTCCTCCAGCATGGCTAGAAAGGAGCTGCCTGAATGGCTGAGTATGGAGGAATGGGCATGGCCCAGTAGAGCAGTGAGGACATTTTGGGAGTAGTGATGGGCTCTGCTGACCTGAGAGAGTCAGCTCTCCCACAGTGCTTGACGAGCAGAGCTGTCCTTCCAACAGAAGTGCTATGCAGGTTTTGCTGTGTTTGTGTCGCTGTTTTTCCCATTTTCTGTCAATGGTAGCACCTCAGGTGTCCTTAGGGCAGGGTAGCCATCTCTCTGACTCTCAGCCAGCTCTGACACAGCACAGTACTTGGCATCCTGCAGCCCATACAGTTCCAAGGCATCCGACAGTGCTCAGCAAGTGCACAAAGTACAACACAAACTATAACCTTCCTGCATTTGCAGTCCAATGCATGCAATCAAAACTGGGGGAATGCAAGGGAATAAACAGGCAATCAAAGCTGAGCTTCATTTTTACTTGGACCTAAGTACAAATCACTGTGGTGACTGTGCCATGGGATGCCTTCAGTTTATTCAGGAAAGGCTGGGCAGACCTTGGAGTAAAGCACATACAAGATGCTGGTCTAATGTTTACAAGGCAAAAACCAGGAGAGCAAGATGGGAGCACGGTAAGCACATGCATGGACCTGAGGTGATCCAAGTGCTCAGTCAAACTCTGCTCTGCCATTCAAGACTCTGTGGGATCTAAAGACTGCTGTTGGCCTCTGAGGAGTGCATCAAGGCTGTACTCATTTCTGTGGGTGCTGCAGGATTGTGCTCTGCACAGCATTGCAGGCTGGTGCTCTGGGATGCTGCTGGCTAACGACTTAGGGAGCACTGGGGACAAGGCAAGAATGTCTCAACCTCAATAGATTCAGTAGAAAAAAATACCTTTCTGCATACAGGGTGGAATATTAAAGGTACTGGCCACACTCAAACCTAAGAGCAGCTGCATGTTACAATGGCTTTCCAACACTTGCCTTAATTTCATTCTGGTTTCACAGCTTAGTTGCTGTGGGAAGAGGGAATTTGCCCCAAAAGGAGGGAACGAGAGTGTTCTCTCTGTTTCTATTTAATTTCCCTCAGAGATTGTTTATTCTTGGGGAGCATCACTACCCATCCAGTCATCAAATCATCAGGTACTCAGAGTCAATGTCCTGGCCTTGGACCATAACGGCCAAAAATGGAATAGTTCACTTTGCTGTGGACCTTTTGGGTGTTGGCAATATTTGGAGATACAGTCCCATGCTGGTGGTGCCTGTGTGGTCTAATTACCCTTTATTGCTACTCTTGCCTGCCTGCTTACTTGCACATTAATTTATTTGTCCCAAGATGCGCTTGCGCATCTGTTCCTTATTTCCTGGGTATGCATTTATTTTCTTGCTGAATACTGAAAGGGAAGGAGATGAAATGCATTGAAGACCTTGATTTACAGCTTCAGCATTTCCCTAAATCTGTTAAGAACTGTGTTCTTCTCCCCCTCCTCTCTACCCTCTGTGATGGCAGGGGGATACCCGGTAAGAGCATTGGAAACAGTAGCACGGACACCAAAGAAAGCAGAGACAGACCCCGTCACTTCACTGACCACAGCAGACAATGGGCGCTGTCTGCCCTGGACCTAATCCTGAGTGCACTTTTTGTGATATTTTGACCCTCTAGTGCAGCATCATATGCTCACCATTTGGTTTTTCCAACAACTCTTCTGTGTCATTTTGAAGCTGCTGACATAACTGGTGGTGGTGATGCACAGAGCCTAGTCTGGGATAATGCTTGTCTAAGGCAAGGAAGAAAAGATGGGAGTAGGTCAGAGCAGCTTCAGCTCAAACAGCCACAGCCCTTCTTGCCCCCATGGCTGCCCAGGCCCCTCTTCCTTGTGATGCTTTGCAGAGGAAGCAACTTCTGTCAGTGGAACAGCATCAACCTGACTCCACAATGAAGTTCCATCACATTTCTTTTCCTTCACTTGCCATGCTTTGGCCAATGATGCCTCACATGTGCATATGTCAGAGCAAGTCTGTGCCACCAGAAGGGAAGGGACAATTCACAAGCAAAGCTCAGGAGAGGATAATTCCCTGAACAGACATGACACCTGTATTGGTTCTAATGAAGGTAGAGTTCAGCAGCCCTGCCAGTGGTGTGCTTCAGTTGATAACACAGCAGTGTTTTGGCTACTGCTGAGAAGCACTGTCCCTCTAACATTCTCCCCCATCAAGGGGCAGGGAGTGGGCAAGACCTTGGGAGGGAAAACAAGCAGGCCAGCTGACCTAAAGGAACCAAAGGGATATTCCATACCATATGACGTCAGCTCAGATATAAAAGCTGAGAGAGAGAGGAGAAGGGGGGGGCACTCTGTAATGTCTGCCTTCCGACGGAACCACTACGTGTGCTGAGGCCCTGCTTCCCGGGATGTGCCTGAACATCGCTTGCTGATGGGAAGTAGAGATTGACTTCTTCTCTTTTTGCTTATGCGTGCGCAGACTCTGCTTTTGCTTTATTTTTCTGTCGCTTCAATAAAAACTGCCTTATCTTGACCCACTGATTCATCTTGTCCTTTCCCCTGTCCCTCTGGGGGAGGGAGCTATAGGGCAACTTGGTGGGCACCTGGCACCTGGCCAGAGTCAAACCATCACACACCCAAACTGCTCTAGGAAGTCACAGCCTGGACTGGACTGTCCTATTCACTAAGCTTTCATTTTTGGTTTGCTCTACCCCCTCAGTATCATAGGGAAAAGCAGCTGCTGGTTGATCCAGGAGGTCAATGTGTCAGCAGTTGGTTAGGAAATGCTCTGAGTCCAAGTATCTCACAATTCCTTGAAAAGGGACTTCTTTTGGTGGTGGGAAGTGTCATTCCTGCTTCCCCAATAGCACATACTTGCCAATCCATGCTGCTGTGATGGAGAGGGGTTTGAGTTAGCTAGGACAGCACTGAGGACTCTGAGATAGGTCATCCCTTCCTGCTGCTTCTGTATGATGAGGATGAGTAGCAACCTTTCCTAAGCAAGAATGATGCCACTCTGGAGTTTACTGAACCATTTCTCCTGCACTTCGCCAGGTTTTTCCTCTCAATGACATTAAAACTGCCAAAGAGCAACTGGGAAGAGCATTTCTCAGCTTCTGGATAAGCCTTTATTTAGGTTTATGAAACAGCTTGTTTGAACAGGTTGTGTCCAGCCACTAACTTCACCCTTGCCTGGGCTTGGACAGTGAAATGAGAGACAGAAACCAGATTGTGCTCTTGGTGGTTTTTGGGGAATCCTGCCACTGCATAGGTCAAGCCCATGTGCTTGGACCTCTGGGGACCAGCAGAGGCAGGAGAGGTCTGGAGGTCCTCTGGAAGACTTCTGGAGGAAGCAGCAGGACTGGCACTCCTGAGCAGGATAACTTCTGTTAGGGGACTGAAGAGCAAACATCCCTTACCTTTAATTTTACTGGCAAAGGAAGATGACAGGCACTTTGGAGAAGCTTCTCCCTCACCTGTGGCACATGGAAATTCCCTACCAGTCTGGCAACCACAGTTGGGTTGGAGGAGGGACCCCATGCATCCCTGGTGTCCCTCCTGGCAAAGCTGGCATGAGCTGTTCATGATGGTTCGTGAGTTATTCATGATGGTACATGAGCTGAGGACTCCTGCAAGGCACCCTGGTGTCATCCCCCTGTCCTGGCTGGCCTGAGGAGTCTGTGCCAGCTGAACCCAGCCTGCTTGGAAAACCCCTGCTTGTGCCATGGGATTTAGAGAAATCTTGTTTCCCAGCCTGATGGACAGATTGTTAAATATACAGTGATTTACCAGCTCTTTCACTGCAATAACTGTTCACACACTGTTTCTTTGCCTCTTTCACTGTTTTTATGATTCATGCTATTTGGTTGCCCAACTGACATTTCCAAAAGGAGGTTTCTAAGCCCCAGTCTCTCCTCTCTCCTTTCTCCCCTTTTTCTTTGTCTGGTTTATGGGCCTGAGAGAAGTGTTTCCAATCATGATAATATCTTCATGTTTTGTTGACAAAAGGTCAACCTAGGAATAAGCCAAACTGGTTTTAGGAGCAATATTTGCTTATTTAATAAGGGGATGTGTGTAGGAGATCAAATTTATGAGGGTGAAATTGAATCTGGTTATTTGAAGAATTCTGAAATAAAACCTTCCCACCCACTCACAAGGGGAAGAACAAGACTTATAAATTGCTTTAGGATGAAGGGAATGTAGAAATAAACTAAGTTTCTGTGCAAAAGGTAATAGGATCCAAAGGAGGAACTAAAACCAGAGCTTAAGAGACAACAGCCCATTTACTCCCTCTTGCATAGCGCTCGTTTCACACTGTCATTCCTTAAAGAAGAAAGGTCATAATTTTCCCCAGTGTCTTGTTGGAATATCTGACCTTCCAGTTCCACAACAACCATCCTTAATCATTGGGCAAACACTTGCTCAGACTCACAAAAGAAAGATCCAGCAGCTTCACTGGTCACTTAGCTGGGGAATCTCTTCTGTAGCATGATTTCTCTGGACTGACTTTAAATTATAGTTCTAAATCAGGTCTTGCATACCCTTTCATGAGAATGGCCCATGCCAGGAACCCCACTCAATTCAAGAGGAAATTTGCATGAATAGGAGTGCTAAACATTTGTGCCTGGAGGGTCTGGTCCCAAAGGTGTTCTCTCTTTTCCCTGAAAAGGCTAGTCAACAGCACAAGAAGCTGTCACTCTTTTCCATACAGAGTATGTAGAGGGAATGTGCCACATACGTGCATATATACATCTTCATATATTTTAAAAGTGTGTATGAGAATGTACATGTGTATGTATATGCATATATATGTGACTTAGAACAATTCAGGCTGGAAAACACCTTTGGAGGTCATTGTGTTTAGTCCCTGGAAAGCCAGCCCAACCTGGGTCAGATTGTTCAGGCCCTTGTCCAGTTAAGTGCTGAGCCCCTCCAGGTACGAAGAATTTTTCCTGATGTCTAATTGGAATTTTCCTTCCTGCTCCTTATGACTGTTGCCTCTGTCCTACTACTGTGCACCTCTGAGGAGAGTCTGACAAATACATGTAGAAGTATATGTGCAAACACACATTTACACATATAAACACACAGACACACACACACACAAGGTTTCTTTTGTCCTTCCTCTGTGCATCCTAGAGGAAACAAGCAAGTGGAGCCTTGGTCTGGCCGAGTACAGCTATTCCTATTTCTAGTAAACTCTGAATGACTGTGGGGAGGATCTGGCATTTGCTTCCTTCTCCTGCTGTTCCACAGCTTCAATTCCTTTGTATTATTTAGACACATGCCCCCCTCATGGTTTGGAACATGACATTTCTTTCCTCTTTAAACATGATTATTACAAAACACAAATTGGAGGAAGAACTGCAGTAAAAAAAACCCAAAACTCTTTAATGAAGCCCCATTGACACTGGATACTTGTTAAAAAGCACAATAGAACATTAAGCAGGTCTTTGCAGTTATTAGAGATGAAGGTGAGTCTTTATTGAAAGAGTTCCACTGGTTTGGGTTAACCCTGCTGTCATGCATGACATATTCTGGCATTTTCCAGACAAAGAAGAGGCAGGATACAACAATGAAATCCAATTTCCTGTAGATTTGATGTAATTTTTAAACAGATAACAATATTGGTTTTAGATACTTGGTATTGCTTGTGGATGCTCTGCATCTCTCTCTGTATGTAGCCATCACAGATCACCACTATAGGACTGGAAACGAGCTATCATAAAGTACTGCTGGACACAGGACTTGCTTGGGCAGAGCTGCATATGTCTTGGGCTTAGAGCCAGAAGAAGAAAGAAGCCAAACTATCTCCCAGCATAGAGGCAAAAATTATGAAGCTGCTTGATTGTGAAACAATCATCTTGCTGGGGAAGACACTTGGGATTTCATAGTTTTTCTGTCCCCAAGCACTCCATGGCTGGTGTGACCCAGCCTATGAAAGGATGATTAGAGAGAAGTATATGGCTTGTGTTCACAGTCACGGAACTTATTTCTGATAGAGTTAAATAGAAATTAATCTATCTGTACCTGTGGACTACCCAGCCAGTTTTCTCCCTAATGGATGTTAGAGGTTTCTTCCTTCATGCTTTTCTCATTTTATAACATGAAAGCAATCATACAGTCAGAGCTGTAACCTCTCACCATTACCCTGTACTCTATGGAGAGCACATCTTCACACTTATTTTTGGGGAATGACCAGGGCCTATTCCAAAGAGGATTTTATTTACCCCAGTGCCACAACAGCTAACCAAGGTAGTTTTTTTGGCATAATAAAATTGTATCCCTTGCCCATTTGCTCTCAGTGGCCCATCTAAGTATATAGAAAGATTTTTGGTAGTAATTTTAAGCATAGTTTAAATTCTGCGTTTTCTACAAAGAGATCCTGTCATCCTCCCCTCTCTCCCTCCCACTCCAAACACCAACCCCATCTCCAGGGGGAGGAGACAGTTGGCTG
Organism: Climacteris rufus; assembly: GCA_013398175.1. Lineage (NCBI taxonomy): Eukaryota > Metazoa > Chordata > Aves > Passeriformes > Climacteridae > Climacteris > Climacteris rufus. The sequence continues at coordinate 567,466 of VZRZ01003083.1, forward strand.
CACCTGGCTAACAAAAGCCCTCCATGTACTGCCAGTGTCAGAGAGATCAGGGTTTCAGTCACTGAATACAGCTGCATTTCTGTGAAGTTAGCCACATTTTACTGCTGGACATGTTGGGCAGCAAGAGGTAAATGCCATAGGGAAGTCAGGGGGGGTTGGGAGCGGGTCAGGGTGCAATCTCAGTAGCTGATCCTGCTTGGGCCAGAGCCTGAACTGTTTAATACTTGCCTGTGTGTTTTGAGCAGTTGAGGAGAACATGCAGAGCATCAGTGCTTCACACCACGTCTCCTTGTGTGACTGCTTCGCAGGAGCGGATGACAGTTCTCAGGCAAATCTGCTACTTTGGAGAGAGAAAACAGTTTCATCTGTCTCATGGCAAGACACCTGAGAAGCCAAGGGAGCTGTTTCAGGAGAAAGCACAGAGAAGGTCTGTGTACTCACAGCTGTGCTCTCAGCACTGGAAAATAAATCATCTTTCCACCACAGACCCCCTTATAGTTATCCTCACATGTAAGAGCAATTAGGATGTTACTGCCTTGCTGTCACAGAGCAGCCTGAACTGCTGTTTCTTGAAGAGGTGTAATGCGAGTGGGGTGATTATTCGTGGCTGGGGAACAAGGGTATGAATGAGCGAGTTATGAGATTTCAGGTAAATATTCCTCTGGCTTTTTACAAAGAAGTGTCATCCAACCCCGTCATGAGCCGACGACTCTGCCATTTTCCCTCGGAGGAAATTTACAAGTGTAAATCTCAGCTCTTCCCTGACTCCTCTCTGATTAGGGAGAACAAGAAGGGAGAGATTTGGCAGCAGCTGCCTGGTGTTGTGCCACTTCATGCTGCCGGCTCAGCAGAACCCAGCAGCCTGCTCAGCTCTGCTCGAATGGCAAACACACCTCCTGCTCAGGACAGCTGCCACTGTGGGAGCCAGCCCTTCCTGGCAGAGGTAAGGGCACAGGATGGAGCTAAGCCGGGTTTAGCCAAAGATACTGCCCATTTTGTTCCGCACTGGATAGAGCACCCCAAAAAGAAAGATGGGAAAGACCCCAAAGAAAAGAACTGCAAGGAGACAGGTACCAACCCCTCCTCCCCACCTCCCCTCCCCCCTCCCCCCCCAAAAAAAATTGGTTCAGATTGGGAACCTCCAATTGGGACTGGAGGCTCCTCTCAAACTTTGAAATACAAATTCAGATTCAGTTTCTGCTTGATGGATGGGGAAAAAAAATCATGGTTCAGTCTGGTTTCTGGTTAAGTTCAACTTCCAGTGGAACCACTTTTCCAGCTCAGAAGCAGGACAAAAGTATGAAGGACATGTTTTGTCATATGGGTAAGTAGAGTTGGGCTTGAGGATGAAGATGAATAGAGGAAGAGGCTCAGCACAGTGATGTCCTGCCTCAAGGAAAACAATGAATCCTAAACTGATTTCAATGTACAGCAAAAGCAACAGCAGAAGAGAGAACAAGCAGCAGTAGTGTAACAAATCCAGCGATGTCTGGTGTAAGAAAAGATACAAAATCAAATTAAATCAGGAAAGCTATTGTCAAGGGATGGCTTCAAGACGTGTCTGCTAGTCTCTGGCTTCTGCGTGAAAAGAAAATGACCACTTGCCAAACAGAAGAAACTGCAGTAAACCACTGGATAAATCTTGCCCTTTTGGAGCAAACTCTGCTCTGCTTCTATTACACATGCCAGCTCTTAAAGCCTTCCATATGTATGAAGATTTTTGCAGTTCACATGAATTTTTTGAATTCACTCTGGATTTTTGCCAGAGTCCATGTGTTGCACTTAAACCAAAGTGCTGCCCACACTGCCTTTTGGCCATACGGTCAAGGCTTCATCCTTGTATATTTTACAAGCCTTATATCTTTGTATACAAGGGTATAAGCATGATCCATGCAAAAGAGGAGCTCTTTGCCTTGAGTCTGGGGAAGCTGGTGTACCTTCTAAGGTGCATCCAAGCACCCTCACTGCTTGGGCCAACACAGATGAGTTTTGATCTGCTGTTCCATGAGCCTAATCTCCATTGGACTTCCCTTGAGCAATCACCTGCAGGTGGATTCATATCATGTGCTATTCTTAGCCTACATGACTAATTTCTGGGTGTTACAAGAAACTGGATTAGAAACAGGTACTCGGCATAAACAGGCAAGCCACTTGAAATGCCCTAAGACTGCAGTTTCAGTGGACTGCATCCAGCAAAAGAATAAACTTGAGTTTCAAGTGGTTTAACAGGTCAAAGCAGAGGAACAAAGTAATTTATTCATGGTTGAAAGTGTGCATACACCTGCATATACATCCACACAGCTGCACAATCAACAAAACACTTCCACATTTTAGAAGCATAATTAAGCAAATCAGGCTGATATATAGATCTTTTCTTTGACTTAAAGAACATTTTTAACATCTTACCTCACATTCACTTCACTGAAAATGAAACTGAGAGCTCTTAAGACAGCATTTCATTTTCAGAAGTTAAAAAATAAACCTAGAAACATCCCCCCTCATCATGTCTACAGCTATTCTGAATGTGCATTCTGTGCCTCAGAACAGCAGAATGTGATGCTATACAGGTATCAAAATATATATTCTTTATGCATAGAACTGCAGCCAGCTGCCCAAATATTAGGTGCTCAAGGGCCTTAGGGCATTGGTGCCTCATAAATTTAAGAGTATTTATTAGGTGAATATGGAATTGGAAGTTCTGTAGCAGTGGAAAGTAAGTATGATAATGAGGTAAACACATGGTCCAAAGCAAACATGAGCTAATGGTGCACTCTGTGCAGGAGACAGCAGCTTTAAACAATCTCTTTGTGAGTGCTGGAGCGAGGCCTGTGAGCTGCTACAGGATGGGCTGCTTGCTAATGACATCTCTCTGTATCCTGTAGCTTTTAAGTGCTGTAAACCCAGTCTGACAAGTAGGTAACCAAATGGGTGTTCTGCTCCTTTGAATGCTTTGAAGGACCTTATGAATGCTCCTTTCCAAAAAGTGCAGTGTTACATGTAGCTTCAGTTTTTCTTAGATAAGTAAGAGGAAGCATCCTTCAGGGGACCATAACCACAGGTACAGCCAGGATTCCCTCCTCGGGCCACAGAAGACCTCAGGTGCAGTGTGGTCTGTGTATCGTGAGCTCCATCTGGAGGTCGTTTGCCCTCATCTGTGGTTTTGGAAGAAATGGAGAGAAAATGCAGCTGTGCTGGGTCAAAGTCACCAAGACCCAAGGGCATCTGGAAAAAAATGACCTTGCAAACCAGCAGAGCTGGCTGATGCGGAGGTGTGGAGGTGTCACACAAAGAATGGTGGGCAGTGGGATGAGCTCTATTTGCCCATAGTAAGGGGGACCTTACAGCTATGCCTGAGATGAAACCTTTGCTGTAAATTTCTGTATCCATTGGTCAGTGCAGCAAACACAAGACAGGAAACCCAGTACACAGCCAAGACTGTCCTGTTAGACTACCTGTGGTGGAAGCAGCTGCCCTCCCAAGTTCCCTGGGTGTGTATTTGAAAGTCTCTCTTTACCTCCACCCTCAAATGTAAAGGGGATGGTGGAGGAGACATCAGCCCAATCTGTGACTTCTACAGAGCACACACAGCAGCGGAAATGGTCATTCCAGAGGTTCAGGGCTGGGCAGCATGCACAAAGGTAGAGGTTTGGTAATTTGAGTGAGGTATTGATACATGAAGCTCACAAATCATTTGTTTGAGATGAAGAGCAAGTTTCTAATGACTTAAGCTGATCTTGGCATAAGTGTCCAACCCTGGTGGTTTTGCTCAGCTCTTTCCCACAGCTGTCTGCATGCACAGCTTCAACTGCAGTTTTCCACTGTTACCTTAAGCACTACAAATTCTGAGGAAAGTTTCAGACTGAGACATTATGCTTGTACAAAGTCAGACACAGCTGAGGTGTGATCAGGCTTTCCACCCACTATTCTGACAGTAAAAGCTGTTGGGAGTCTGGTACACAGGACCCCCAAGCCTCTCTCCATTCTCATGTTAGACAATGTTAGTGCTTCATGGTTGAGCTAAAACCCACCACGGATGGTTCTTTCTGTTTTGCCAGAGGTCTCTACAGTGCTTGTAGCAGTGAGGGGGCAGAGTGGTGCAGAACTGTAGGGCAGAGCAAGAGAGCTCCATGAAACACCAGAGTGTTCTGTGCACAGGAAGGTCACGCTGAGTGGGATCTCTTTGTTTGAGGACCTGCTGTGTCTTAATGTGCTCATCATCCTCCTGTCTGAATGGAAAAAATTGCTGGGAGATTCTTAAGCTAGGAACAGTCCTAGATATCCCAACAGCTCTTTCTTCTTCTGATGTAGTGAACATCATTGTGGGCTTAGGGAGGTCAGGAAAAGTATTTGGGGTGAGAAATGCCTGTGAGATTTGCCATACACCCTATAATCACACCCATAGCTGTAAATATTATTGCCAGCTCTGCTTGCTGCATGACTGTGCACTTAACACTGCCATGAGAAGCAGATGCCCCAGCTGCAGACTCCTGCACTGGCCTGGGGAACCCAGATTGTTTTGCTGTGTTTTTATGTGGAAAAGTGCAATATCTATGTGGAAAAACATCACAAATATAGAGGCTGGAAGCCTGTACACGAACCAGCCTGTAACAGAAGCCAGCAGCAGTGCCCCACGCCTGGGATCAAAACCCCATGTGAAGGGCAGGGCTCTCTTCTTGAGATGGGACCCATGCAGGAAACTGTGCACAGCCCAAATGACATTTTTGCCATGGATTTAGTCCCAGATGCCCCATGGGATGAAGGAGTGGAAAGGAGAACTGAAGGAAAATGGGAGCTTAAGGGGACAGGTGGACTTCAGTCAGCTGCTTAACGACACAGAGTTTCAGAGCTATGCCTCTCTAATGCTGGAGGCTGTGATGGCTGCTCAGCTCTCAGCCAGCCTCTGAAAGAAAAAACATGTCTGCAATTAATTACCCGGGGTGTTAAACTGATGTGCGAGAGTTTTTATTTTCATAGACTCTACATTTTTTACTCATGAAACTAAGCAGTCTTCTAAGTCATGGGTATCAAGGGCTGCAAAGTTATTTCCTCCATTTTTTCAACACTGCTTAAAATCACTTACATAGGCTTTCTTCCACAAGAGAATTATGACAGAGTGGTGCACAGTGCACAGTGTGGTGCTGAAGAAAAGAAAAGCAATTCTTTACATGTACACAGACCATCAAAAGATCTTTGACTTGCAGTAAGAGCTGAGCTGCCAGTAAGATGTAAAAATTTGGAGGGAGGCCTGCAGATCATACAGAGGTAAGATTATGGTGATGGCCTGTAACACAGTGGATGAGAAAGAAAGTGATGAAAAGGTGAAGGTTTATTGCTGTGTAGATCCCTTTCTGTGTAATATGGTGATCTCTACTCCCATGTCACATACTGGTTTATAGCTCTTATTGGAGGAAAAGGAGATATTTGACAAATGACATATATACCTGGCCAAAAAGGAAAATATTCAACCTGCCATGTGTGACACAGCTGTTGAGTATCAAGCGAGAAACTGCTTCTGGGATGGCAAAGTGATCATCGATGGGAGGACAACAACTTTCAAATATAATGGGTGCTTTTTCCATGGTTTTATTGAATGCCACCCTGAAAATGACTGGAACCATGCAGTGGGGACCACGTCTGGGTGTTCATGTTACACACTGAAACAAAGGATGGACTGCCTAACGAAAGCAGGTTTTACCATCAGATCCATATGTGAGCACAAGTGAGCTGCTATGAAAAGAAACAGATGGGGAGCTCATGGTCTTAGCCAGGACCAAACTGTCCAGTCCCTTATCCCCAGAGATGTTTTCTGGCAGCAGGTCAATACCATTTGTCTGTACAACAAAGCAGCCCCCAGTGAAAAGATACACTGACCACCCACTTTAAGATGGTTAAAATAAAGGTGTACTTACCTCACAGGCTCTTTTCCCAAGGGCTTCTCACAAGCATAAATGTGAAATTATCATCTTCCCTGTCTGAAACCTGCCAGGCCTGCTGCTGAGGAATAGAAGTCCCTTGCAGTTGCCTGGTACATGCTGGAGCTGAACAAGGCTCTGGGGAAGGGCTACATCTGTGAATCCTATGAGGTCTGGCATTTTGAATAGAGAGGCAATAGCCTTTCCTTGGATTACATAAAGATATGCCTCTGCCAGAAGCAGGAAGCTTTAGGCTGCCCAGCCTGGTGTGCAGCTGCAGACAAAAACCTGCTATGTACGCTGAAGATTACAGGCAGAAAGAAGATGCTGGTCTGTAGCTTGAGTCAAACCCTACAGAATGCCAAACTGTTGAGCATTGTCTGTGGGGTAAAAGTGGAGTGAGCTCCATTGCTCCAACACTACTATTGTGAGATCCAAGGAGTTGTGTGGTTATCCCTTCACCCCAGCTCCTGTGATTTGTCCATGAGGATGCAGTCACTGGCCCATGGAAGCCCCAAAGGATGTGTGTCCTTGATCTGCAAGGCCAAATTTCTATGGTTCCCCTTGCCCCTGTATGGTTGTGCCTAGAGCTATACAAACCCTTAGACATCCTCCATGACCCTGCCTCTACCACAGCACAGGCTCTGGGAGAATTGTGAGTCATCCAGGGGATCCCCATAGCCAGGGACAATTTAGGTGAGCTGACAAGTGATGACCATGTTACTGAGTTGGAGGCTTCAGGGCCCAAGTGCTGCCTAACAGTTCAAGGTTGGACTCCAAGTGCAACAGACAGAAAAGATTCATTTTTTTGAGAAAATGAAGAGAGCCCAGAGGGGCTGACCAGGGACAGGCAAACCCGGCAATGCTCCCAGGGTCCTGGCAGCCCCTTGGTGGCCTCCACAGCCCTGGGGCACACTCCAGCTTACTCACACCCTCCCTGCTTTCTTCAACTCCCCACCACACCAGAGAGGACCTCAGCCTCACAAAGTTTGCCCTTTGCAAAATTCTGTTCAATTACTTCCATTCACACTGACACGAGGTTGCCTTTGCTGATGCAGGAGGGGACTGCCTGCACTGATGGACGCTGGGGTACAGGGAAAACATCAGGCCCTTCCAATAAACACTTGTCATCTCTCTATAATTATGTCTGTTTGCTCTTTGAACCCTTTTATTTGTAACTCTAGCAACTTTTGATGGCAAAGAATTTTATAACCTAATCACAGAGACACTCAAAATTGTATTAGTGATAAATTAAGAGCAGGCATGCCTTAAACTGAAATAAGATGACACTTTGCTCATGTTGTGACAGGAGAAGAACAGGGTTCATTATAAGCTTTTCCAGAATATCCTTCCATTGTTTGTTCTGTTACCCCCGACTCAAAATAAGCAGTGCCAGCCTCTTCAGTTCTTTGGCATTTCTGCACCTTTTTAACATTGTATGCTCACCCTTTCCTCTTCACTCTATACCAGGTATTCCAACAACTGCACAAGGGAGAAATGAAAACAATTTTCTTTTCAAAATGTAAGTTGTTCTTTTTCCAAGGAAGTGAAAAAAAAGAACACTCAAGTTTTACATTGTGTTGACCATGACAGTATTTTCAAACAGCAGCTACAGAAACAAACCAGTAGTTTCTTATTTTAATTGCATAAACCCAACATGAATAAATTGTATCAAGCCTGTAAGTATACAGAGGTGTATTCTTTTAATATTTTTGTATACTTTTATTTACAAAAGCAAAAATGAGTCTACAGTTTCAAGCCAAAAACAAAACAAAACAAAACAAAAAACAAAACAAAACAAGGCTAAAAGAGAGGCAGAAGAATGTGTGGGCTTTTACTTTAAAAAAGTATCTGGAAGACACAGGGGACACACAGGGAGAGTTAGGAGCCAGAGTAGGTGCTGATGCCCTTGAATTTTAAACAGCATCAAAATCAAGTTTCTTATCCCTCACTAACGTGTGGTTGAAAGAGTCCAAAATAGAGCAGTCCTTCAAGCCTCAGATTACTCTGGGACTCTATAAGCTTAGTAGCCATATTTCTCATTGAGATGAGTCTTGCCATCACCACTTTGACCTAAAGGACAAAGAGGAAGAGTTGCATTATTCTTCTTTTTCCCCTTCTAAGAGAAATGTGTATCCCTGTATGAAATAATCTCTAGGTAGCACCAGCTATATAAGCACAAAAGATAAAAAATCAGACTGCATATTGCAATTCAAAGTGTCTTTTGATTTATGCTTATAATTCATTTCTATTTTGCTAACAGTGTTAAGATTACATCAGGTACTTCTGGTTTTGTGGCTGTTTGTTTGTTTTTTGGGTTTTTTTATGGAGTTCTCATAATGCCAGCTTAGAAGATAAGTTTGACTATTAGCAGGCAGAGCCAGAAAATAAAGCTCCCTCTTCTGGACACAGCTTGCTTAACTATCCCAGATCAGACCTGGGAGTTACTGAATCTGATATTCTGTTCCTCTGGATTCATATGCCAGAAATGTGCAGTCTTTTCACTGAAGGATGATTCATCAGATTACAGTTTTCTTCAGTGAAATTTATTAATTTTTTTTTAATTCCCTTTGGAGCCTGCCTATATTATAACCTTGTAACAGCCTTACAAAAATTAGAGTAATGAATCCATGAAGTGAAGGCTAAACTTTGAACTTATTAAGAAAACTTCAATGCATGAAAATGAATTTTTTATTTTAGAGGAACTGAACACTCATTACCCTGCTTAAAATAACCTCACCTACCTAAAAACACCTTGAACTAAAGCAAAAAAATTATTCTAGCTTAACGTAACGTATGTTGGATGTGTGCATTGATTATTCAGTGCCTTCGTGAAAGCATTACCAAGACTGCTCTCCAAAACACCTGACCCTATGTTTGCACTCCAATGATTCTTGTAAAACACTGCAAAGAAGCATTTTTGGATTTCACAGACTTCTAAGGAAACTGAGAATACTAACACTGCTGGAGCATTTATTCCTAGGGAAGGTTTGAGCTTGTCTTTCAACTAGATTATCATGCCACCACGTGTGAATGAAGTTAGCTCTCTCAGGTGTTACAAAACTGAGAAACAAACTCCAGGTGTATCTGTCCATTGCCACGAAGCTGCTACAGATATGGTCTGTATTTAACTGCAAGACTTGCATGGCCATACAACAAACATGGGGCATAACATGCCACAAAACATCAGGTTCTGGGTAAAGTATTCCTGAATTAGCTTGTTTTACAAGGACTTGCAAGGATTCCTTGACTACTTATTAGGAAGATTCATGAGTTTTAAGTCTAAAACCAGTAAGGAAATGGTTGATACCTGCAGGAGGGATCCATATGCAGTAGTCTGGGTCATCATCTGGGTACTGTGAGGAAAAAAAAGTTTGTTGGGCCTGCAAAAGGAGAGAAGATTTTTAAGGTGCTGCACTCCTCCACCAGTGTGTCACAGCCACTAAATCTCTCATTAACTCAGCGACAAATACTGAGAGGGGAGGGTTATTTCTACAAGAGTCAGGGATGAAAACTGAAGAAGGATCAAACCCTCAGACAGATCCAGTTCATTTCCAGCAGTCACAGACTAACAGAAATGCTATTAGAGGGGATCTCTGGAGGTCATGCAGCCCAATTTCCCTCTCAAAACAGAACCTGTCCACTTCTGGACAGTTTAACCTTAATGTTTGGTGGTGTCACTTGACACAGCATTTCTTTATGCAGGGAAAAGTTTTAGAGTAGGATTTTCAGTAAGTGCTTTACAGATTTCAATGCATAGTATAACTGAAAACTTTGGGTTTAAGGTGACTTTCAAATTGGAGTATATAAAAGTTCAGCTGTTATATAAGGATAACTTGTTTTCAAAAAAAAAAAAAAAAACCCACTAATTTTTTTTAGATCTCACTGGCATATCTTGAAATCTTAAAGCAAACCAAAACAGGTCACTTGCAATGCAGTTGTTGACCCAGAAGTATCTGTTTGTCCCTAGATTTTTAAGTTTTGCCACATTAGCATCATTTTTGTCAACAACTGTTTTCAACCACTGCAGGTAAAAAAAAGCATACAACTGGAGAGTGCAAGGCTTAAGAGCTCAAAATAATGCCAAGTTACTCAGCACTGCATTACTCTGTAGTATCATTACAGTCTTAAGTTATGCAGTTGAAGCAAATTTTCATTCCCTCAAAAACTTTCCTTCCCCAAGTTAACATCTAAACCAGCCTTTTTTAGAAGACTAATGTTTTCCAAAACATTAGACTGCAGAGCTGTACAGCTTTTAAATATGGCTTGTGAACAATCACTTGAAAATTGTTTTTCCAGTTTTACATGATTCAAAGTTATTGCAATATTAAAAGAAAAAAGAAAAAGCTGACTTCTTGTTGATACTTTCCATGCAAGATTTGAGCCCAAAGGCAGAGACAGCAAGTGGAAAAAGTGATTTGTGATGGGAGAAAGAATACATCTAAGCCATCTGGCATTTGGAGAATGCTCAGTGTTAGAGTGAGGTCTCTGCTGATGAGAGGTGCTGACTTGACTGACTCAGCATGAAAAACTGCCTTGTCCTCCCATATTCATAAAAGTGGTAAAACTTGGGCTTTAGCAGTATAAAGATACTCTTGATTTGTTTAGCACCTTTAGCAAGGCCAGCAACAAAAGACAATTCTAAAGGCTGTGTCTACCCACTCCCTGGGTCCTCTGCCAGGACTAACAAGGCAGCAGTCAGCACACACAGGCTGCAGGGAGCTGAGGTTCAGTAAGTGCTGCAGGGCTAAAATTAGATGGTGACCACAAAGGAACTGTCCCAACAGTCAGAACTTATGGCCCACCAAGTACAGTCATCTCCTCTGATAGCAGTCAGCAGAAGGGTGGGATGGCCTCTGAAGGGAAGAGCCTCACAATAATCACTAGGCTGCCAGAGAAGATCTTTCCCAGCTCCAGGAAGGTAATAATTGACTGAGTCCCAAAATACGCAGTGCTCACATACTTTACATTTTAATACAAAGTTTATGCACAAGAGAAACATATCAGGTACATCCACTCAAATTTAGTGATAACTTGGTTGCAAAGGAAAATAATCTCTTAGACTCATCTCTTCACACCTTACAGAGAAGGTTGAGGTTCGACACAGACTAGCTACAGCATGTTCTGTGTCAGCCAATATATATTTCCCACTCTTCTCTCCAAGGAAAGCTTTGCAATGACATTCCAAAGCCCGGAGAGAACCTATGTTCTACAACACCTGTGATACAGGAGAAGCAGCAATTAGTAACTGCCAAGTGAAAAGATGAAAAAAGTAACTTTTGTGATTGACCAGAGAGCCTCTAGCATGCCTGAAGTCCTATGCTTTACCTTTTCATTGGGGACCCCAAAATCTGTGTTCACTGGCTTTTGGGTCTTAGTCAGCAGAGAAGCACTACTATCACCAAGTTATACTCCATCAAATTGTTACTATTTCACTAGAAAGAGAGCTTATAAATTATTCCCTTTTAAGCTGCAGGGGTCATGGTGTCATAACTGACCTTGCTTGAGCTATTGATTTTCTTAACTTTCTCAGATGTCTCTTCAGGTTCTTTATTTACTACCTTGGATGCTGGGAAGAAAGCAGATTTGTTTTATGACACAGCACAAATGACCAATTCTACAGAAATAAACTTATAGGAAGTTCATGTAAAAATTAATACATCCATAAGGAAATAGAAGATATCTCACTGCAACACAATTCATACTTTAAAATAATACTGCTGAACACCTTACTGTTTTTCATAGATTGATCTTAAGTTAAACACACTGTCTGTCACACATCGGAATGCAGTTCAATAAGATCCTCTGTTAGTGATTCTGTAACATTAACTTTCGTTAATGGCAGATGTTTGTTTTCTAAAAGACACTTACTATCTGTAAGTGCTCACTGCAGTGATTGATTTAGAAAGGAAGGAGTAGGAAATGTGCAGGACCAATATGCCTTTAAAAAAAAACCACACACAGAATTTTAGAGCTGATAGGTGAGAATAATTCCTTGGTTTTCTGCCACTTGGTCTACGAAATACTGAGAATCTTACAGCTTAAGTCTATAGGTGAGATGATGAGGACAGATTCTTAGGAGTCTGAGTTAGAGAAAAAAAAAAGTCATACAGATCTCCTCCATGTACACCCAACATTCTTCATTTTGAAGATCTGATTTTTTGTGTGTATGTGTAGAGGTGTCATCTAGGTCATTAACAGACTATTACCTAACGTTATGTAGCATTTGTCACATTATAAAAGAAAGGTCTGTCCTTCTGTGGTATTAAGAGCTATTGCAAGAGAATAAGGGAGGAAAAAGCATCGTCTTATCCTCCTAAATTAAAATAACTTTTCTTCTCATGCTATTTTTTTAAAACAAAGGACCTCAAAGCAATTAATTACTATGAAAAGCAAGAAAAACTGTAATGCAGTGGAAATGACCTGTCTTTACCATACATGTCCCATTTCCCTCTAGATTCTTTAAGCTCTAGATTAGACTCAGTTTCCTTTGACCCACATAAGACAGTAAGTCCTTTGGTCAGTTTCTAAACCCACATGCTACTACAAAATAGTCTATACAGTACTGTTCACCTTGGGATTTCTCTTGTGAGGGTCCCATCTGAGATTCATTCCTCAGTACCTTTGGCTCAGGCAGAAATTCAACTCCTGTAAAAGGAAAAAGAAAGAACTGCATGGGCACTGCAGTAGCTCTGATGAGCGGAGTGCATCCCTGACACCAAATACCAAAGGGAACTCTTTACTACATTTGTCTCAGGAAGAACTCTTCCCTCAAAAGTCTTCCAAATTATTTCATCCACCAAGTCCATTGCAATACAGTAAAGAAAAACATGTGACCTGTTAAAACACTTCAGCATTTAGTCAAAAAGCTAGAAGTAGCTTTTCTGTCATCAAACACATTGTTTACTGAGAAACATCATTACTGACTTTTCAGATGCATCAAGCTGATACAGAAAAGGAGGGATTGGAAAAACTTCAAAGATACAAGATACCTTTCCATTACCACTTTTAATTTCATCTGCTTAGAAATGGATCTGAAGTTTTGTACATTTGTTTTCTTATTAAATCACTTTTGCTGCCAACAAAATATTGCAGTTGTTTTCATATGGACTAATGGAAACAAGGCTTATCAAAATACAACTTTCTTACATCCAGGAGATTTATTCTATTTCACCAAAAAGCATAGAACACTGACTGCCAAGCAGAGTTTCAACCAGAACCATGGGAAACTCAGCTGCTGCCACACAGACTCTGAAATCATGTTAAAAAAAACTATGGAAAGAAATGAGCTGGAGAACCTGTGACTCAAATGTTAGATTCACATAGCACTTAAAAATCCAGCAGTTACAGACTCATCTTTGTATTGGAAAAATCAAAAACAACAGTTTACCATCCTGGAGGGATTCTAGATTCTTGTTGCTGCAAGGAGAGCCATCAGGAGCATTAGCTTCTTTTCCTGTTTCTTTCTCTGTTGTCATTTTCATTTCCAGGTTTGACACGCTGTTGTTTACTGCATCTGCTTCTTGCTGCTCTTCCATCTCTTCCTCTTCCTCCTCCTCCTCCTCTGGTCCATCATCTTTCATTTTTAACAAGCTTTCAGGGATGTCTGGACGCTTAACAGGCAATTTCTGCAAGACAAAGACTTGTGCATCAGTGGCAAGATAGAGGTAGATGTCACAGATACCCATCACAGGAGAAAGCACACACACTACAGTCAGAGACAGCTGGTAAGAAAACACTCTCAGGATGATGAGTAGTTAGATTTTAAGGAAAAGTTATTAGTAGACATGAAAGATAAAAAATATATCCAGTCCATAAACAAGGAGTGCAGTCTTTTCATAAGAGGGACACTGGAAAATGAATCAATCTTGGATATGATATTGGCTATCAAGATTGAGAAAAACAAGAAAGTAAAGGACCAGCTGCTGAGGTAGAGCAGTGGTTCAGCCTGATGTTCCCAGACTGCCTCTATTTGATCCATTGCCTATTGGCCACGGTTGTGCCCCAGGGAACTGGCTGTACAAGGACACAGAATGGCAAGTGCTGGCAGCAAACAATATCCAACAGCCACTGCTTGAGTCCATGCACCTTCCACTGCCACAGGCTGCACCTCCATGCTGTTTCCATGCATGTGAGAAGTCACAGTTTCCACCTACAGCCTCCACAGCCCCAGAAAAAGCCACTTACAGGTCCAACTCACCCCTAGGCTTCCAGTTTTCAGTTTGAATTTGCTCCCCCCTTTCATTGCACCAAAGAGAGGCAGGTTCATCTTTTTAGGCTTGTTCTCTGTGTTCAGAGTGTAACTCCCACTCCTAATAGAAATTAGATACAAAGGAAAAACAGTGTACAAAGTATCAAACAATTCTAATACATACAAATACAAAAAAAAACCCCAAAGTCTGCATACATGAGTGGATATATAAAAATCCTTTTATTTCTCTTCCCTTGCAGCATTCAAGAAGGAAGCTGCAAGACATGACTCCTCCATCCTACATACATGTTGCAGGATTCAGATATGTGATATAAGAGGAGGTAAAAAATAAAGAAAGAAGACAACACTGTCTGTATCACATAGACTCCCTCAAATTCAACAGCATACATACATACACATTTATATATAAAAACACATTTGGAGGTGAAACCTCAATTTAAGTGAATTAATTAAGTAATTAAACCTCTAATCAAACTGCCACAGGTAAATGATGAACCCAGCACACCCCCTCTCAAACTGCAGTGGTGCTGCTAGGTAGTAGTTGAACAGCCACTGCATTTGACTTCCAAATACATCTCACAGTGTGAAAGTAGGTTTCATGTTGTACATAAAATCTGCGAAATTCTTTAGTTCTTTTTGGATGCAGATTGGGAAAAAATTAAAGAAGCTAACACTAAGCTTCCTATCCCTTACCCATACCATCCTGCCAGCCTGGGCTCATCCTACTCCAGTGTTGTGTATTTACCTCAGCCATAGATGCTGCAATAGCCCAAAGGCACAGCAGCTTTTTAAAGACATGAGCCAGGGAGTTTGGAAGGCTGTTCTGCTTTTGTGATTGGAAAGCTGTCTATTTATTGGGCTTGCACAACTGCCCACGGGTAACAACAAAGGGAAAAGTAATTGTTTTATGTTTTCACCAACACTTACTGGGGCTTCAGCTCTGGCAGTTCTGCAGGCTTGACAAGCTTTATTAACCCTTTCAGCCTCTGCTGCTCTTTCTTCAATTCAAACGACCGCAAATGAAGCTTCTTTCGTGCCACACTGTCTAAGGTGCTTCCTGATTTTATTTCAGTCATGAACTCATCCAAGGAATCTTGAGCTGCTGGATGGTACTGGACTAGGCAAGATAAAGGGAAGATATATAATGTTAGGGTGGAGAGATGAGAACTGTAATCATCAGATCCTGCCTTTAGAGAGTTAGGTTCATAGAAACAACTATCCTCTTTGTGAGTTTCTGTTGAATAGTGAAATAACGGAGGTTGTTAGCCCTGGAAAGATGAAAGCATTTCTCCTAACAAAAGCCTGAAAGTAAACTTTAATCCACTTACCTAACAAAGGCTCTTTTAAAATGGAATATTTCTTTTTGAGTGTATTCCAGATTGTTCATCTCATTTCTGTATCTGCTCTCCCTAAAAAAAGTGGCTTAGGATTTTTTTGTAGTCACAGACTAAAATAATCTCAGCTACAAGGAAACCTACACCACTGCATAGGGAATCACATTTGGACTTTCCTGGAATGTTTACGTCATAACATTTGCAAAGTTCAAAATCAATCAACACTGCCTTCTACCCCTGAAAGAGTGCAAAAGCCAATTTCATGCATTAGGCCACAAATCACGCAGCATTTACCTTTGCTTTGATTGGATTTTCTTACAAGAAGCCTGCTTTGTACTTGAAAAAGAGTAATGACATTCTTTCTACTCCATCTAATTTCAAATATTAACAATTCAATGCATATTTGACTAATTAAAATAAAACTCAGGAAGTAAAATTAAATATCTAATGACTAAGAAAAATAAATACAGAACTCTTAACACCTGGATTTAAAATAGCCAAACAAAAAATTCCAGAAAATGCCTTTCCTGGGCTTGAACAGTGCTTGAGAAGTTGATGTATGGTGTTCCAAAATAATTTGGAGGCAAACAAAGAAAAATGTTCTTGCCAGAATTTTAACAATTTGACAGATAGTTTTCTGCTTTTTAATATTATACAAAAAGTGGTAAATCCAATATGCATTTTCTGCCTTACAAGTGTTTTTGTATATATGCATAAGCATAATTATTTGATCAATGAGTTATTCTCAGTTCAGCTTCAGCTAATTAAGTAGCACTTGAAATTTTAAATGCGTACAAATAAAATAGTCTAAGTTATTCTGAAGAGTACATATTCGAGCAGTTTTATAAGACAAATATTTAAAGGAAAGTCTAATAAGACTCATGCTTACAAGTGGATTCAATTGAAAAGGATATTTCTGATGTAAAACAAAACAGCTTACTACTTGAAAACATATGAAAACCATAACAGTAACTGTTCAGAGACATACAGAATTAATAGGCTTCAAAAGATGAGAAACAGTTGTAGCATCCGCCTCCACACAAGCATAAATGATGACAAAACATGCCATAAAAGAAATTCTAACAGAAATACTCTTCTTTTCATCACAACTATTTATACAAACTAAGATAAAAACTAACAATGAAAAGGTATTGTTCACCATCACTCTGAAACTCCTTGCAGGAAGGAGCTGAGCAGAGTGATAATTTGATTTAAACATCAAATTACAAAGATGTGGTTTAGTGACTAGTGACATAATTAAGAACAATTAAAGCTCCCCAATTAAATCCACAGCTTGCTGCTGTACTGCAGAGCAGTGTAAGTGCTTCAGTCAGAGAGTGATATTGAGGGAGCCAGATCACCCCCTCTTGCAAATGGGATTCTCTGCTCATTCCACCAACAGTGCCTAATACCAGGTAGTTCAGCTTGCAGGGCTACAGTTAGCATTTGTTATCAGTTGCAACAGCTTTCTACACTACTGAAGTAAAATTTGACATTACTAGGAGGTGAATCAATCATGTCTATTACACTTTATATCCCAGTGACAAAAAGCCAGGGGGCTATTTACTGCACCATCAACTTATTGATATTTTCTTCTGAACCCGCAACCAAAGATGAGACTGGAGAGCCCTATACATCTGATCTGAATTCAGCTGAATCAGTGAATGAGAGATACCAAGTCAGTCCATCAGTGATTAGTTCTGAAGAACCTCAGGGAGCAATTTGTGAATTTCTACTGAGACTTTTTTTAGACAACTACTTAATTTCTCCAAGTGCTTGGTAAGAGGTGTTGCAATTTAGCCTGTCAGTCACTCACTAATGTCTCTACACTCCTGTCTTTAGGCTATGTATAATCATTTAGAGCAAACAAAAGTTCATTAAGGTTTCAGAACTGTATGTAAGTCAGCAGCTTTGCCAGACAGCTCATGACATCGGTAAGAATGATCCATGGACAATAACCCTGCTCCTGGCTTTCTCAACATCTGTGATTAACCTAAAGAATTCAAATAAGAGAAAACCCAAGGATCTAGAAAATACCCAAACCAACCAGCTGATCGATGCAATATTTGCTATGTTTGTTTTATCCTAGCTTAGTTCTAGGGAATTCCTATCCAACACTTAATTATTCTGTACTTCAATAAGTGCCAAGACTGCAATTTTTTTCGAGGCTCTAAACTACCTGTATAACCACCAGTAACTTACAAAAACATGTATAATGGGTTTGCATGGCCAGGTTTTGGTGGGGGGGACGGGGAGCTACAGCATTATGTGGTGTTAGTAGAAGTGTAAACATGAACTGACTCTTCCTTCACTCAGCCTCTACTACAATATGATTCAACAGTATTGTTGATATTGTTGAGAAACAGTAACTGTAGAAACAAAGGCATCAGAACATATGGAAGTTTGGAATTACACCTCTCAGACAATCCAAGCATTGGTTTCTCTTGCTAGTCAATTGCTACATACTTATCAACATGGTCATGCTGAAAACAATTCCTTCAAACACACTGAACATCAGTTAGAATGCTTGCTGGAATGGTACTGCTTTTTCAACAGGGATCTGGTATAATCAATCTCCAACAAAAATATTGATACAAATGAGTTTTGGTGTGGAGCTGAATTACTAGAAAAAAACACAGCCATATAATGCACAGAAGATAGCCCAGCTGTCACATTGCTTCTAGGCTTCTTGGAGAGAAACTCCTGACAAACTAATGCTGCAACCTTTATTAACGCCACCCCTGTTAAAAAGGTTTTTGTATAAAGAATCAGCCCAAACACATTTCCTTCCTGACTTCCTTTTACTCCACAAGACATGATCAGTAAGAGAAAGCAAAATGCAGCTATTTTTACAGCATGCTTTTAAACCTAACTCACTAACACATAAAACCACTAGTCTGGAAAGGCTCTGCCTTTGTACAGAAAGGCATTCTAGAACATAAATAGTACCCTTGTGAGCTGGAATGTTCACTGAACATGTGGGCTAAGTGTCAACTGCTTTGACTCTACATTTCTCTCATCCCACCTTTCCTTTTTACAGTGTTTACAATGAGAGAAGTGAAATAAAAGATAATACCTTTTCTGTCAGTTTTTTCCTCTTCCTTTATAAAAGTTTTTTAAGTGAGTGGAAAAAACAGTGTTCCTCGAATTGGGTCACTTTCACCAATATGGGCAGATGAACAGCATTAATACTCACCCTCTAAGAATTCCAGGAGCTTGTACACTTGCCACCTCACTTTAACTTAGATCTTGCTTGCTTTGGAAAAAGTTGCATTCATTAGCAAGTGACTATAAACACAGAGTACATAAACCACTGAATGAGGAACCAAGTATTCTCTCCAGCTAACTCAGTGACCTGCAAACCTTCCTATCCCTTTGTAGAGAATGGACACTAAAAAAAAAACAACCAAACTTTTAAAGAGAGAAATCGCTAAGGTAATTTTCATCTCTTTATTTTTCTGTATGAAAAGCACTACGATCAAATAAACTTCATGCCTTACCTTTCCCTGAAGCCTTCAGCTTCTCTGTTATCTCAGAAAGCTCATTTTCAGCTTCTTTTAGCTTTGTGACCTATGAGAGAACAACATTATTAGAAGACATTATCTTCTTAAAATCTAATTTTGCTAGTTACTCAAATATCCTACCAAATTACTTCCATTTTTCTGTTTCTGATCTTTGAGCAGGACTTCCTGGGCTGAAAAAAATTAGAAGTCTAGATTGTTCCTAAACAATTTATCCATCCTTTGACACACTGTTTAAATAATTTTCTTTCTGAAACACAAAAATATATGTAATTCTTCTGCAGGAGTGCTATACCACCACTGTGCCCTCCAAGCCCTCCTATCCCTCACACCCTATTGTCTTCGTAGGACTTATAGTTGTCATATGCCTGTCAATACAGGATTCTTATTCTTTGAAGCAGAATGAGATGCTTCTTTGGGATGTGTCCTGTGCACTTGAAAGCTTGCAATTATTTTCTGATGCTTTAAAACTATTTTTAAAATATCATCATCTGGCATTTCATTCACCCACTGCCATGATCCACTAAGATTTCTTCTTAGCCTTAATACAGGCATGTGACAGTAATCCCAACATGTCACAGTAATTCTTCTTACCAGAGAGTCATAAGTCTCTGGTTTTTCTTCTATTTTACCAGCTTTTTTCATTCTGTTCAGCCGTTTTTTTTCCACAGCACCAGTTCGATCGAGGAAGGTGTCATCATCACTGTCATAAAAATCCTCATCTTCCCAGTTCTTCGATTTCCTTTTTCGGGATACTGAGAAAGGTAAGGGAGAAGGCAAGAAACAAAATGATTTGCACACCACTCAGCAATAAAGCAAATTCAAGATAGCAATGTCAAATCCCTAATTTAGGGCTTTTAGAATGATCACAGTTATTCACCTGCTTCTTGCCTCAGTACTCCTCGAGCATCGAGCAGCCTGCAAGCTTCCAGTGCGCACTGTATCATTGCATCCTTCTTCTTCCCTGAATGGAGAACCTCTGCCACCAGCTGCTTCCCTGATGCATCATCCACAGGCAACCTGTACAGTTTGAAGGGAGTGAGAACAGCTCAGATACAAGCAGCTTTTCAGATATTTTACAGTGGCATTGTTCTTCCCATTTCATTTTAGTATTTTTCTGCGGGGTCAGTATTGCCACTTTTTGTTTTGTACAGGACCAATCAAAAGACAAGCATGATTTCCTAAAGCATGCAAGTAAATTTGCATTTCACTAGTCCAAACAAGAATTTTTCCTCTATTTATTCAATTGGAAATACAGGAAATTAAAAGGTTAAATGTCAATCCCTGAATTATTTTAAGCACCAGTATCTAGTATCCATGCAAAACAGTAACAGTAACAGTAACCAACAGCTTTCCATGCTGAAGCAAAGGATTTTTAAGCAGTACAATCATTGCCATGTTGTACCTATCCCAGCAGAGACTTATCTTGTTGACTTAATTTCCACCTCACATTCTCCTGTCTTGTAAAAGAATGACATTAGTAGCCTCTAGCAGGAACCCATAAAAAACTGCCTTATACCACACAGGAACTGAAATTGGGTACACAGAAGAATTAAGGTTGGGTTTTTTTGATCCTTCCCATTAGAAACTGAAAGAGACTGTTTCCTAGTTGCTTCCCTTGTATTTCAGTTTCACACATTTCTCAAAATAAGGGAAGCTGGAAGAACCTAGGCTCTTGCCTTCCCAATTTTCATCTCTTAGGAAAACCAAATGCTGCCAGAACAAAAAGGAGCACAGACACTGAACTAGTGTCTGATCTGATCCTTAAACCTCTCTCTCAGTATCAGGGTTTAGGTCTAATTCCATCTGGCCTCTCCACCAAGCGTGACACAACAAGTAATTTCTTCAGCTTCTGTTAGCACATTCAATGAAGTCAACTTCCACGTCCCAAGGTGAATGGAGATACACATACTTGATCCTGCATAGCCAGCTATTGTGCCCACGATCATCATACTCATACTCTAACTCTTCTCCTAGAGAAGAAAAAAAAGTTGATGGAGTAAGCAAAATTGAAATAAGTAGGAATAATCTTTACAGCAGAGAAGAATGTCATGGCTAAACAAAAGGGATAAATTTCTCTTGTTACATATCAAAGGACTGATTTTGCCTTACTTGCTTTTTTTTTAAAGCTATGGAGTCTTCAGTTGGTATCATGCTCATTTGGGGTTTTTTTCAAAATCAAGGCTTTTTCAGATCAAAAAATCTCTAAGTGGCCTGTTTAGGAATGTGTAGCTCAAAGAAAAAACACTCTTGTCTCTGTACATATTAAAGTAAATGACACTGACGTAACAACAGCTTGCAAGCTGAATTCACAGGTATTGTTCATCTTGAAGACTGATTTTTCACTTTAGCAAATAACTGAGTATTCTTTAAGTTTCACTAGAAACCACTGAAACTTCAGACCACTTAATTATTGCCTTTTGTCTATATACTTTCCAGTTCTACAATTCTACACAATTATAGCCATCTCCAAACAAACAGTCTGGGAATTGATGGGTTTTGATTTTTCAGCACAGCTTCAAAGCACGGGTGAAGTTTGAGTGTCACTCCAGAGGAACACAAGGTGCTCATTGCAACTCCCAGTTTAGGAATTAGTAACTAAGTCTCAGATATACAATGGTGAGCCAAGTTTAAAAAAAAAACAACCAACAAACCAAATCACAGCCAACCCCCACCAAAACTCAACTAAACAAAAAATGTTAACCACAATGTAACAGAAAAGTTTTGCTCCCACATCACACTTTAAATCCTCCTGCAAAAATAAGCAACAAAACAACACTTTGCTAAATAGCAAAATGTCACATTTAATAAAAAAAAAGTTACCTTCTCTATCAAAAAAGCCCTGTAAGGCCTTCCTAGGATCTTTCATATAAAAAGCATCTTGAACATCCTGAAAATCAACAGCAATAGGGTTTTCTTCAACCTCATCCTCCTCAGCATCCTCACCTAGAAGACATACAGAGTGCAAAAAAAGAAAAAAGCAAAGCATTAGAAAGAGAACACCAGTATATTTCAACTTTCATTAGTCTGGAATAAGTAATAGTTATGTCTTCCTAAAATTACTTCCCTTAACTTTAACATTATTTCTGTACCCGATTAAAAAAAATAAATCTTTGTTTTGCTATTAGTTATTCCAACTTAAGATACAGTTTTGCAGATCCAGGTCAGTTTCAGTACTTTCAAAGATTTATGTCTTTACACATTTTCATTCAATAAAACCCAACTCACTTTGTTCCAAAAAGCTCATTAATTACAATTTATCTAGATTTAGCATGTGGACTTCCTGTTTAAATGTAAAGACAACTATACTGCACGGAAGTCTCAAGCAATTAAATTTCACCTCTCGGACAAAACCATGGACATCATCACAGGAACAAAGTAAACAGCATTAACCTAAACTCCATGGCCTTTTATAGGCATAGGCAAGTTACCTCCTCCTGTCTGAAAAGAGCTCACTGGATATAGGCTTGTCTAGTCAAGTACTCTTCTTTTTAACAGGAAAAGGATTAATTTGTACTCAAAAATCTTTGGATTGTGACTCTTGGCAGCCAGCTGGAATATCAACCCTAGTATTCAGTGAAAACTGGCTTCCAGACTTTCTACTGTGTATCAATTTATACATCATCACTTACCCATTCCCCACGAGCAGCTCATTTCACTATTCTGACTCCTTTCACTTCTCTCCTCTTTCTCATCTTCCTCATCAGAGTCCTCTCCCAACATTGTCTTTTCCAATTTTGCTTGCTGCTGCTTACGCAGTGCCTTCAGTTCAGTCACAGTTAACTCTGACTCCGACTCCTGGTCCTCTTTGGGTCCCTAAGTCCAAGCAGAAAATTAGCAGAAGTGTTTTTAAAAACACCCAAAGAAGTACTTCCAACACATGTGCAGATTACATACAATAACAAAAATACGTCATTACATTTACTCTTCAAAAAGTGGAATTATTATACCATCAGTTATGGTGTGCATTCTAAAATATATTAGTTTTAACAGCATTTTCAAAAACAGGGCAGGGAGAAATAACCATTACTGTCTACTTGCACTATCTCAAATATAACTAATATAAAGGCTAAAGGCAAAAATTCAGACCTACAGGGGTGAATCTGAGGAATGAGCAGCCTCTGAAGTGCATGTACAGCACATGATGTGCTGTCAAAGCTCCCACTAATAAACGCTCCCCTTAGCCACAAAGAAGTATTAGTTTTTTACTCTACTGGGGCATCATACTGTCAGAAAGGCATTCCTAATACATCACACTGTTGGAGATAAATGCCTTTTGCATATCAGCAGAAGCACGCAGCCCCACTCCATCCTTCAGCCCCAAATCTCACTTCAGAGCCGGCAGCGCATACCCACAGCTTTTCTGCCAGTAAAACAACCACGGCAGCGCTGGGCTGCTTCCAGACGGCCTCACACCTCAGGCAGTCACTCGATGGAGCAGGGTAAACTCCAGAGCCTGATCCGAGCGAGCCTTTGCCACTCCCGTACACGCTCCGGAGCCCCCCGAGCCCCGACCCACCTGCAGGAGGAAGAGGCGGGAGCTGCCGCCGAAGCGCAGCCCGTGGCCCACCCGCACCCGGCAGTAGGTGCGGGGCGGCACCCGCGCCTTGTTGAGGAAGGTGCCGTGGGTGCTGCCCAGGTCGTACACGTAGAACCCAGCGGCATCGGCGCCGCTGGGGTCGTCGGGGTCGCAGCCGGCGCCGCGGTACTGCAGCACGGCGTGATGCCGCGACACCGAGGGGTGCTCCAGGGACAGGGTACAGCCGGGTAGCCGCCCCACCAGGAACCAGCTGCCGTCCTCCAGCCGCACCGAGCCCAGGACCACGCCGCCCTTCAGCACCTC